>CM039119.1:17284018-17847331 GCA_022036555.1 Microstegium vimineum
AAATCGAACATCAATGTGCTTGGTCTTAGAATGAAGCACAGGGTTTTTGGCCACACTAATGGCACTCGTGCTATCACACAGCAGAGGCACTTTAGTAAGCTCAAGACCAAAATCCTTCAAAGTTGCAATCATCCAAAGCAACTGAGAGCAACAGCTAGCGGCAGCCACATACTCAGCCTCACAAGTAGACTGAGCCACGCTAGACTGTTTGCGAGAAGACCAAGAAACCAGAGAAGATCCGAGAAACTGGCAAGTCCCAGAAGTGGACTTCCGATCAAGACGGCAACCGGCAAAGTCAGCATCAGAATAACCGCAAAGCACAAGAGAGGAGGAGGTGGAAAACCAAAGTCCAAATTCGGGAGTGAAGCGCAGGTACCTCATGATGCGTTTCACCGCCTGCTTGTGCGAAGTCCGTGGGTACGCCTGAAAGCGTACACACAAGCAGACAATGAATTGAATGTTCGGCCGAGTCGCTGTCAAGTACAAGAGCGACCCGATCATGCTTCGGTACCCCGTCTGGTCCACCGACTCTCCTTCCTCATCCGCATCCAAGGCAGTCGTGGTCGACATGGGCGTCGAAAGAGGCTTTGCCTCGCCCATGTCTAACTTCTTTAGGATATCCTTCGTGTACTTGCCCTGGTGCACAAATGTCCCTTCTCGGGTTTGCTTGATTTGCAACCCGAGAAAGAAAGTCAACTCGCCCATCATGCTCATCTCAAATTCCCTGCTCATAAGATCTGCAAACTTGGCAACAAGAGCATGAGAAGAACCACCAAAGATGATATCATCCACGTAAATTTGGACAAGGAGAGTGTCTTTGCCTTGCTCAAGGAGAAACAACATCTTATCTACCGATCCCATTTTAAAACCCTTAGCAAGCAAGAAGGTTCGCAATCTATCATACCATGCTCTAGGGGCTTGTTTCAAACCATACAAAGCTTTGTGAAGTTTAAAAACATGGTTTGGAAACTTGGGATTTTCGAAACCGGGAGGTTGTCTAACATACACTTCCTCCTCTATGTAGCTGTTTAAGAAAGCACTTTTAACGTCCATTTGAAAAATCTTAAAACCCTTAGAAGCCGCAAACACTAGAAGGATTCTAATGGCTTCTAAACGAGCTACGGGAGCAAAGGTTTCCTCATAATCTATTCCCTCCTTTTGACAAAAGCCTTGCGCTACCAACCTAGCCTTGTTACGCACTACCACCCCATCCTCACTTTGTTTGTTTTTGAAAACCCACTTGGTTCCTATAGGGTGGAAACTTGGTGGTGGTGGCACTAAGACCCAAACGCAGTTTCGCTCAAAGTTTTCAAGCTCCTCATGCATGGCATTAACCCCATCCGGATCCATCAATGCGTGTCCAACATCTCGGGGCTCAAAAGAAGCAACAAAAGCCGAATGAGCAAAGTGATATAGATAGGACCTAGACCGCGTGACTCGACAGTTGATGTCGCCGAAGATGTTCTTCGGCGGATGCTGCTTCTGGATGTAGCGGGGAGCTTGCCTGGAAGAAGTAGCCTCCCCCTCAACAGCAGCTGGAGCTCCCTTAGGTGCAACGGGCACCGACTGAGGAAGCTGCTCGAACGGCCCCCATGTAGAGGAAGTAGTCGGGTCGGGACCGTGAGCCGAAGTGGACATCGCAGGGTCAACGGGGGCAGCCAGTGGAGTTGGCTCGGGATCACCCCAATCGGCGTCGTCCTGCTCCTCCTCCACAAAGATGCTAGTGTTCACCTCATCATCACCTGCAAGCTGAAAAATAGTGGAAACACAGGGCATAGTCTCATCGAAGGTAATCTCACAAGTCTCCATCACTCGGTTAGTCTCAAGGTTAAGTGCACGATAAGCACGAGAGTGAGTAAAATAACCAAGAAAGATACCGTCAGAAGACCGTGATTCAAATTTATCCAACTTACCGCCCTTTTTGAGGATGAAGCACCTGCACCCGAACACCCATAGGTGACTTACCTTGGGTGGTCTCCCAAATCGCAACTCATAAGAAGTCTTCTTCTTGAAGGCTCGGAGAAAAATGTGATTGGAAACATAGCAAGCAGAACTGAGTGCTTCGGCCCAATATCGTCTAGGAGTCCTATGCTCATCGAGCATCGTCCTGGCCATCTCAACAAGGGTCCGATTCTTGCGCTCAACAACACCATTCTGCTGCGGAGTGTGAGGTGAGGAAAACTGGTGATCGAGACCAAAGAAGAGCAAAGAGTTGGAAAGTGAGCATTCTTGAATTCTGTGCCATTATCACTGCGGATAGCTCTCATGGCATTCTTAGGTAGCTCATTTTGCAATCTCAAAATCAGATCTCGAACAACTAGAAAAGCCTCATCCTTACTCTCCAAAAAGAACACCCAAGAGTACCTCGAGTAGTCGTCAACAACTACAACAACATACCACTTCCCTCCCTCTGACCTGACCCGAGCTGGACCAACTGTGTCCATGTGTAAGAGCTCGCCGGGTCGAGTGGTCATGATCTCAGTCACAGGAGGATGGGAAGTGGCAACCATCTTGCCATGCCTGCAAGGATGGCAAACCAAGTCCTTCTTGAACTTTAGCTTTGGCAATCCTTGGATAAGGTTCATTGAGCTAAGCCTTACAAGCAAGTCAAAACTCAAATGACCCAATCTCCTATGCCACTTCCAAAGCTCGGAGGAAGAACCGGCAAGAAGACAACGAGAAGGTCCGGAAGAGATAGAAAAATCCGCATGAAAAACCTTCCCGAAGGGTAAAATCCGGCAAACAAGCTCACCCCGAGAGTCCAAAATCCGAGAGAGGTTGGGCTTAAAGCTCACCTCAAAACCATCATCAAGGAGTTACGAAACCGAGAGAAGATTAAAATGCAAATTCGCAACAAGAGCAACATCCTTGAGGACAAAAGACGAATTGACTCGGATTGACCCTCGGGACACAACCTTACCTTTACTCTTATCCCTGAAAGTGATGTACTCGGTGTGGCGCACGGGGTTGAGGCTGGAGAACCACTTGGCACTTCCGATCATATGGCGTGAACATCCGGAATCCACAAGCCAAGTCTCCTCCAGTCCTCCTTCCTACATCAATAAAAATACATAGGGTGAGCAAATGAAGCAACACTGGGGTTAGTAAACTGTGAAGGATACCAGTGTTGCCCTATTTGCCCAAAGAAAGGGTTAGGAGGCATACAAAACATATCCTTTCCCATGGGGGGATAGCGATCACCACCATAGGAAAAAGGTGGTCCGCTAACGAAGGGAGGAGTAAAGCCACCGCCACGAGGCCCGTAGTCGTATGGGTCACGACCGGTACCACGTCGGGCATGACCACCACGTGGTCTCGCCTCCTGAGGCCTAGCACCTTGAGGCATTGCACCTTTAGGCCTAGTAGTGCGCCTCTGAACTTCGGGTTCACGCACCCCAACCGGTGGGTTGTACATGTCCCGGTTGTTCAACTCAACCTGCCTCCGATCATCTCTCTTCCTCCTATAGCAAAACTCAGCCAAGTGCCCATCCCACTCACAATACTCATAGTGGTACCTTACCGCACTCTTGGGAGGCACTCTCTTGTTGGTTTGGATGGCTCTCGCTTTCTTAGGAAGGGGATCACTAGAGATGTCTGGCAATGTGTCAAGTGGGATGCGAAGATGGTTCGGTTTGGCAATCCACACTTGCTTCTGTGGAGTAGTTTTGGGTGGTTCCTCAAACACACCATCTCTCACAGGAAACTCATAGGGTTGGTAGGCTTAGGTGGAGTTATCTTGGTAAGCTTGGGAGTTGTGGTGGGTTTCTCACTCTCGTTCAAACCACTGCACTCACCTATCTTACCGAACATGCTATAATCCTTCCCACCTATAGCAAAGCCTACTCCCGTGCTGCTAGCCCTTTTGCATTGGCTAAACATCATCCCCATCTATGGCTCTCGGCAAGACAGCCAGCTCAAGATGGACCGAAGGTATGTGTTTTCCTCCTCGGTACGCATCTTCTCATGTCTGCACGACCCGATCTCAAGCTCCAAAGCCTCAAAGCGATCCGACTCTCTAGTGCTATCTGAGTTGACCTTCTCTAGCACAGCAATCCTACTCTCCTTCTGTACCAGCTCAGAACGCAAGCCTTCACAAGACTTGCACGCACCAAGTAAGCTAGGCCTAGCCTTCAGCTCACTAACCTCCTCAAGTAGAGTGCCATACTTGTCCTGGAGTGTGACAAGATCAGACATGTGGATGGCGCAAGCATCACACTCTACCTCCTCGGTAACCACTACTTGTGCCTTAGCAAACTCTAGCTCATGAAGCGTGCTAAGGTACTTTGCCTTGAAATCGTTCCTCTCACAAGCAGCACGCTTGAGCAAAGCATCCTGACTAAGCAAGGTGTTGTTCAGAGACTCAAGCTCGAGAGAGAGGGATTCGATGGTGGGTAATACCTCGGGTGTGTCGGAGTCATAGCTGGAATCATCCTTGCGCTTGCCGACCTTGCCTTCTTCAATCACCATGGTGCAAAAGCCACCGTGCTTGGCATCAACGTAGAAGCAGAGGCCGTTGAGCTTGTCCTCAACCTTTCCCTTCGACTCATCGTTGCTCGAGGAAGAACCCCCGTCAGAGGAGGCATCGATGTCGCTGAGGGAGGCGAGGAAGGCTCGGTGCTTGGCCTTCACCTTGTCAATCACCTTCTTCGAGGATCTCCGGTTGTAGCCGCCCTTGGCCTTGTGCTTGTCCTCGAAGCGATGCTCGCGCTTGTCCTTGCTCTTGGTGAAGTCACCCACAGCTTTCTTGGGGCAGTTTGCGATGAAGTGATCCTCATCACCGTAACAGTAGCACCCCTTGGCCGCGCCACCACGTCGTCGGTTCAAACGGTTGTTGTGAAACCGTGAAAACCTAGTGATGACCAAGGCCAGCTCGTCATCTCCAAGTGCCTCCATTTGTTCCTCTGTCACAGACATCAAATACAAAGCAAACGAAGAGTGTGAAGGGTTAAAGGAAGAAGAAGACACACCGTCGGGGCCAGAAACCAACGCCATGGATGGGTTCGACGGGTTCTCAAGCTTGGCCTGGGTCTGGTGGTCAATCTCCGAGGACTTGAGCTTGCTGAATAGCTCGTCCATGGTAAGGGCATCATAGCCCGATGACTCCTGAATGACAGCCACCTTCATCTTCCACACCCTCTGATCAAGAGAATGCAAAAGCTTGATATCCATCTCATGATCATCATAGGGCAAGTTGGCTCGATTAGCACGCATCTTGTTGATGATAGATTGGAAGCGAGTGAACATCCCGTCAACAGATTCGCCGGCCAACTGAATGAAGTTCTCGTACTCCCTACAGTACGTGTCGAAGAGTCTGGACTTGATCTAAGGGTTGCCCCCATGATATCGCACAAGTGTTTGCCAGATCTCTCGTGTCGTAGTGAGACTCGAAACCCGCTCAAACTCAGGAAGAGACAAACTCGAGAAGAGGATGCTACGGGCTCTTGCGTTTGACGCATTTTGCGTGATTTGAAGCTCATTGATCCGAGCACCAAGAACCACATAGTCCGCATTCTCACAAATCTCCCAAATCTTCAAATCAAGCCCTTGAAGGTAAGTGGACATGCGCACCTTCCAATAGGAGAAATTTGTTCCATCGAAAAACGGAGGTTTGCCAACACCTCGCTCCATGTCGCCTTCGCGAATCAAGAACCGTGTAAGGTGGAATGATCCTTAACCGGCTCTGATACCAATTGAAGGACCAAGAATGGCGACCAGAGGGGGGTGAATGGGAGCCTCAAATTTCTCTCGAAATATTCGGGCCACTCTTCCCAAAAAACAAACCCAGTTGCTCACCAGAAACGAGCAAATTAAAGCTCACTGGCAGTGGAGGCAAGAACTCAAAGCAAAACACCCAGAAGAACAGCCGACGGACGCTGGAGAAACTGGCGACGGACGCTCCGACGCAGTGCAACAGACGCTAGGTGACGGACGCTGCAATAGAGAGCGACGGACGCTGGGCAAGCGTTTGACGCTTATGCAGAGCCGAACCCGAGAGGACCTCCAGGCGATGGACGCGTCTGGCGGTACCTCGATGGAAGCTGGCGAGCGTCCGACGCAAAACGAACAGAGAGCGTGTCAAAACCAAAAACCGACGGACGCTCTGGCAGGCAGGCGATGGACGATGGCGAGCGTCCGACGCGAACTTGAGCCGCGCAGATAGAGCGAGCGACGGACGCTGACGTCAGCACGACCTAGCGTCCGGCGCCTCTCAACGGAGCGTCCAGCGCCCCCGAGGAGAGCGCTATAAACGCGAAAACCCCCGCTTTCTTTGCCAAGTCTTTCCAAAACCAAACCAAATGATCACCAACTGCAACCAAACTTTATAGGCATGATCCTAGTGCAGTTGGGGAGCTATCCCGAAGAAATCATCGCTCAATTTGGTTCGGTTAAACGAGAACAAAAGGATTTTGGGAAGAAACCCCAAAACAAAGAACGCGAGAGAGAAAATGCCCGATCTGCGTACTCGAGAGGTTTGAGGATGGATCCTTTGGTGCAAAGATGCTCCTCTCGAATACTAACAACTTGGTTCAAACGGCCTTGCAAGAGCTACTCCCTACAAAGAGATTTCATCTCGGGAACAAAAGAGAGCAAAAAGCAAAACGCGAAGAACACAAGCACAACTCGGGACACGATCAAGAAATCAAACCAACCATGACTTACGGAGGGTAAGGCCTCCGATTCCCACCAAAAGATCCGTAAGTTCTTACAAAGGTTGGAGAAATCAACCTAGGGACCTCATGAACTAGAGAGAGGTTAGAGAGAGAGAGGTGGTGCTAATGATTAGGGTTCAATAGGAGGGATGAGGATACCCCTTCATCCCCTATTTAACAGGGCTTTGGCTATTTCCCAAAGACCCCCCTAGATACATGAGTGAACTACCTAGCCTAAGCATTGCAGTGCAAGCTCTGGAAAATATCTTCCTCGATTTGAGTGGACGGCCCCACTTCCTGCCAGGAGTTGTCGTCGCCTCGATGCAACCTCCAGGATTCCGCCACATGCCATCCCCGCTTCCTCGGAAGCTCCGCCCGGGTTTTGAGGCCCAAACCTGCGAAACCCGCCATCGGTAGATTTGGGCTCAACTACCGAACCCCGAGTTTTGAGGCCCAAACTCGGAAACCGTCCTCGGATGGTTTTGAGGCCCAATCCACCAAACCACTCGACTCGAGCCATCTTGTCCTCGCCCGATCGGACTTCGAGTCCCTTGAGCCTCCGCTCGACCCACTCGTCCGCCGTCTTGACTTGGTCAACTCAGTCTACCTCCATGTCTTCTCGCACTCGCCGGTGCCAAGTACTAGCCACCATAGCTAGTCCGCCAGTGCCCATGGTCCCTCAGTACAAGCCCCGCTTCCGCCCTTCACCGCTCTCAGTCCATCGGCACGACAAGCCTCTACTCGACCTTCTCCACGCCATTAACCACTCTCCGGGCATAGCACCTGCACACCACAAGCCGATAGACAAGCACACACATGCTTTCGCACGAGTTAGCGATAAACGCTCAAACTGAAACACCCAAGTGTTGATCAATCACCCATCACAAAATTGAACATCATGGGCACATATCAACCTTGTTTTCGCAGAATTAGAAGTGGTTATCTATATAAAATAGGTAGTTTAAAATCTTATTGAACTGTGTGTGTATGTGGTAAAATGCAAATGACCTCATTTTGGTTTGACCACCGGGAGGATTTGGAGTGGATCAATAATTATCTTTGATCCTTTTGTGCTAGGAACTGCATAAGCCACAAGACTAACTATTATATATTTACAATAAATATAAGGAAATCATCTTAAAATATATTAAGCACCTGTTATCCATGGTAATTGAGCCCACTCATGTTCTTTGCACCAAGGTAACATCTGGAGATGAAAATAATTTGTGTGGAGTGTTGATTGACTTAGTATATCTTTCTGTGACCCTGGATCCGGCAAGAAAACTATATAGTTTGGTGGCACATGTATTATGTCAGTTGCGTCAATATATGACCTTAGTTCATCTGCAATAAGCTGCTAGATTTGGTTGGGATCTAGGCTATATGCATCGTGCTCTCTGTTGAGTCTACCAATGATTGCATATTGTAAATCTCTTCCTGTGATCATAGGTTAACAATAAACGTATTATATTATATAAAAGAATATTAGGAGTGGTTGGTGAGAACAAAGTGTTTTTGGATGCGCATGTACCTTGTGTTGATGCTGATGACTGCATAATGGATGGATGCAGCTACCTGATAACAAAAAGGAGTTATCACTGTTTATCTCTTTTTTTTGATAGAAAATTAGTAGTGGTAGTAATTTAAATAAAAGAGCAAC
Source organism: Microstegium vimineum (assembly GCA_022036555.1). NCBI lineage: Eukaryota > Viridiplantae > Streptophyta > Magnoliopsida > Poales > Poaceae > Microstegium > Microstegium vimineum. The sequence continues at coordinate 17,292,329 of CM039119.1, forward strand.
GATAATGGGTTCCTTAGTTTTCCTGGGCATTTTCTGTTGGTGCCAAGAAACTGTGAGTTTTGAACTATGTCTGTTTATGGGTTCCTTAGTTAAGTGAATTTTCATGATTTTTTTACAAACAGTGAAACATATACAAAATGCATATAATTTCATTGATACTAAGGGCTTGTTTTTCAGGGCCTCAAACTTCACGAAACCATTAGACTTGATCACTCAGCCTGAAATCTATACTGTTAGATGCAAACACAACTAACACAACTAACAGTTTTAAATGATTATATATACTAACTTGTTTAGTTTATGTAGACAATTAAATTTTGCTAGCACAAGAGCCTTGTTTGTGTTGATTTCTAGCAGCAGTTTTGCCTTTTGGTCTGAGCTTTGTCTTTTTCACTCTAATAATAATTTATGGAATGCAAGATCAAAATGATACTTCTTTGTTTTAATAGTTTTTTCCACTAATAAACTTTTTACACAGATTTTACATCTGGGATAGCTGCTATAAGTTGATAGACATGATCTGTAGTGACACAAAAGATAAGACTCCAATTCATCTATTATGTTCTTTGACATGTATATAGATAGGCTATTAGTTCTGTATGATTCAATCTTTTAGTATATTATATCTGAAAACTAACTTTATCTTTTTATTTTTGTTATTAGATGATTTCTGGTAGGTGTTTTTGTCCATCTTGGAGCTTCAATTTTTATCACATAGGAGATAAACATTTATTTACATTGATATTTCATCTGATATCAAGCATTGTGAACACTATGCCATGAAAGATTTTTATGCAGATAAGTTCACATTCTATTTAGTTATTGTGCAAATAAGTTTACAACATCACTTTATTACATCTAAAATGTCAATGTTTAAACAGTTTATTAGTGGATTAATTACTAAATGTGAACTTCATTCATTCTTTGTACGAGACAAAAAGTTAAGCTACATGGATAATACTTTATTTAATCTATTGTTTGATATTAATGTGTAATTTAATCTGATTGGGTGCTACCTATGTTATAGTGTGATATAATACACACATACAATCATAATAACACAGCGGCTGGCTGGCTTATGGCCGCCAGTTTCTGGCTGCTCGTATTTGTGGGCTATCTGCTAGTACAATTAACCTGGACTGGCTCTTGTGCTAGGTCCTGGGCCGTATTTGATCAGGTTAGGTTGTGGCCATGTGTTAAAATGGATAGGAGGTGACCTTGTTCAGGATAGGTCTAGAATAGAACTCTGATCTTAGGTAAACTCAGTAGTTTAGGGGTTAGGGTTACCATTTGCTTCTGATTTAAGCCATGCAATCTAAAAACTACCAAAGACTTGTGAAAATCAATCAAGTTCTTTGAAAACTCAATCAGAAAAATACTAACAGGAAAACTCAGTCAAAATCAAAAATAAAAAACTACTATAGGGTAAACTCAGTCACCAAGTTTGTTACCTTATGAGCACGGGCTTGGTAGTTGTCTGACACAGGACACCTCTTCCTATCGCTGCCCGAGAGAAATCTTAGCCGTCGTGCTTCTTTGTCTCAATGGTTAGGACGGGAACAGACGTGGAGGAAGACTGCAGAGGAGTGGCGTTCCTAACGCACGCGCCCGAGAGGAAACGGTAGCAGGCGCACGCGCCCGAGAGGAACGGTAGCAGGCGAGGAGGACGGGGATAGGCTCCGTAGAATGCAGAGGGGTCAGGCTATTTTAAGTATTATTCCATTCCAAGCACGATTAGAAACCTTTGGCTGCAAATCAGGTCTAATTAACCTACCATTGTTGCTGGTCGTGATTGATTTCCTTTTGAATAATTGGTTGATTGACCTTGAGCCATGCAATGTTTGATTACTTACCTTTTAGAATTTTTGCTTGATTGATTTGTTCTGATAGAATGCTTCTTAGAATTAACGCTTGATTAATGCTTTTGATGACTCACGAATAATAGTTAAAATAACAATTAACTTTTTTACCATTAAATTCTAATGTCTTGTGATTAGACCATGACTAAAATCATAGTGAAATATATCATGTCCATTTATTTTACTATTTAAAACCACAACATATTTAGATGATTTCATAGTACCCTGCTCGTACTTTGGCACAGAAATAATAAAACTTTACCATAAAAAACACCATACTCGCAGGTGCTTTTGTTCAAGTGACATAGGTTCCTTCGTGCATTAGCTGACTCACGTGTCCATCTTTAGACACATGATAATATTATCATTAGAAGGGCATGCATTTAAAGCACATTATCAGTAAACAAAAAAGCACACGTGGTGCAGTGTTAATGAATAACTGAATCACCATGCGAATAATACTGCGTATCCTGCTTAACATCGAACGTTAATATAATATTTTCATCATCAAAATGTGACAAAGCTAAAAAGCAAGTTCAAGCATGGTATTTGCACATAGTAACGTATAACACAGTGGCATAGACGAAGCTAAACAATCTACTGTCTTTTCAGTGATGCGGCTAAGATAATATTTTATATCAGCAGGAAGAAATCTCCGATATCCATTGATCTCGTGTGCCAATAAATCCACAAATAATTTTTGACGTAGTTCTGGAATATCCTACAATAAGTTTAATAATATGAGAAATCAGTATTAGTTAATGACACTTAAGTATAAATAACTGACAAAGGTTTGTTGCACTCACTGTACAAAAAGGTTCATCTTTGGGTCTATTCCACCTTCTCATATACTGTAGAACAAGGAGTCCACTACCAAATCTGTAAAAGACTTCATTATTAGCAACACAAAAAAATTGAGAAATGCAAAATTAATATGAGTGGTAAATTACCCATCTGTGTCAAGAACTAGGTTAGTTTGACGTATGAATTTCCAAGTAAAGACACGCTGGTTCCATTCTGGAATATGTTGATTTACCACGGTCAAATAGTGATTCTGAAACCCAAGGGTCTGCGCGGCATACATCAAAACTAGGTTGTCTGTACACCATTCATAAATAGGTGTAGGGTCATACATGGTAAGTGTCTTATTTTCTTGATCGAAAACATGAAGCATATACTTTGTACCGCTTTGCCATGGCAAAAGAAACTGCAAACATGGTAGCAATTAGTACTATATCAAGGAACATATAAGAAACGTAGGAGTAAGCATCATACATATTTGCAGTCTTTTAACTTGTATCTCATTTCGCCACATACACCAATAGCATCAGCCTTCTCTTTAACACTATGTTTCTTTCGGTATTCTATCCCTCTACGTAAATCACACATGGTCTGGAAGAAAAGTAGATCGAGCGACGTGATTAAACTAAAAAAAATGAACGATGTATTATAGCACGAATAGCATTAAAAACAATTTCTTACACAGAATCTTAGGTCCATGTGATGCCTCATGATAGTTGTTTTATATTTGGGCAATTTGTACTCTCGAGTTGCTTGAAAGTGGACAACTAAGTTGAAACAATTAACAGAAATGACTCGATGGTTCATTAACAACTCTTGTAGGTCCTTGACGGTGAGTGTAATTGCGGTGGGATTATAAGTTTTTACCCAAGCCTTCCTGCAGCACATTAGACACATACGATAGTTTGTAAAAATAAACATGGAGTTAGTTGTAGTTAAAATAAACATGTGTCTTACCTCAACATAGCTTCATCTTGTATGGACAGTATATAATCACAAAATAAGTCAATCAGTTCTTGCTTGCTCAATGGCATGTCTTTCAAGGCCTGAAATGCAAAGAACTCATCCATGTCTTGATTGCTCTGGTCCTGTGAGTTGTTTGACTGAGTGTAATCATAAAGAACCATGTCCTTTTGACCTAACTTAGCCTCAGGTTCTTTCCTTTTCTTCATGGATTCTTGGTCAGCCAAATCAGCTGTCTCTATTATAGCACAATCACTTGGGCTTGCAACCTCGTTATCGCAATCTAGACACGGGGCTCCCTTTCTTTTATTTAAATCAGACGATAACAAGATTGCTGCAAGATTGAGTCTAAATTCTTTCATATCAACCTGCACAATATTATGGTCGTCATTACGTTATAGTTGAACACACATGCATATAATGCACACCTGATTTGATAGATAAGTAAAAACACTATCACCTGATCGAACTCGTCTGACAAGTTGTGACCGGTCCAGTACTCCATAAAGTTGATTAAGAACAATTTGTATGAAAAACTACGCACAACATTGATAGTTGTTTAGGATTCTAACTTTTTAAAAATGAAGACGTCAAATGAGGAAAAACAATACTACTACATACCCATCCTTTTGTAAAAAGGGGTTGTCGTAAACCTCATTGATCGTCCAGTTAACCACATCAACATCTTTCCACTTGTGCTCTTTGATGCCTGTCTCTGTAAGTGCATAATCTATTTGTTTTCGCAGTCCAACTCGCTATAGACATCATAGAAGAATTATTGAAGCAACCTATCATAAACTTTTCAGTATATAAAAAAGTTGTCGAGAAAACACTTACAACTTTATATAGATCAGCACGTCCGAACATTGTGCCCAATGAGTCTAGCGACTGGACCTCGCGTTTGGCAGGACATAAAACTGCAAGGTACCAGTGTGTGTGCGACTCATTAATTGGGAGGAACAACTATAAAAAGTCATATTGGACGACATTTTGTTAGACATAGAAAACCAACATTAAAAGACAGACATGTTTTTTAGATATGTGTACCATGTCATGTTCCAAGTAAGATAGCACCTTTTCAACCAAAGCATTACGACTATGTCCTTTGGTATAGTTGCTTGAAATTGTCCCATGTCTTTCTCCATCCCACTTCATGAATGCAGCTGTAACTGCAGTTTCAAGATAAGCTTTACCTCTTGCCCTCTCTACTAATTTGTCCTGGGCCTTCAGTAGTTTAATATAAGCATCTATGACCTAAACAATTAGGACAATATTCACTTGTGGGGCGTTGAAATGAAACTGGTTCAGCGTTTAGTAGACATGTAATTGTTACCTCGTCAGCCAAGTATTCAGTTGGCTGCAAAAGACATTCCAAATGACTCCTCGACACCTGAACATCATCTATGAGCACAAGCATTTCTTTCCCAGGTTTAGCCGGAATTTTTTGAACAACCTCAATTATGGCTATATCATTCTGAGTACAGACATATCTGAAATGAAAAGACAACATCAATATAGAATTAAAGTAACACTTCAGAATCTTTATTTCTGAATTAATGATTTTCCTAGAAAAATTAAATACCTTCTCGGTTTACCCTAACACCGCACTTCACGAAAACAAAATCACCCTCGCAAGCTTTCCGCCCCGTCCGAGCTGGGGTGATGTCATCACTCCCGGGGGCTCCCGCTCTGACCAACCAAGGAAACAACACGCCCCTCGGAGGATCTTCCACCTCGTCCGAGCTAGGCCGACGTCATCCGTGGTGCCGTCTACCCTCGGAGGCTTCTCCGCCAAGGCCGAGCCGGGGCGACGTCATCCTTGACACTTCCACCCTCGGGGGCTCTTCCGCCTCGTCCGAGCGGATGTGACGTCGTCCGACGACATCACCCTCTCCCAAAGGCACTACCGCCACGGCCAACCCGTGGTGCCCAAACCTATCGTCAAAAGGTCCACAGTACCACTCGTCCTTAGGTGTGGGGTTTCAAGGCATGAACCGCCATGCCTAACCCTGTATACGCCCTGCGGTACGAGCTCCTATGCTGCCTAACCGCCGATTGACGCTCGCCACGCTCATGCCATACCTTCGGCGGACACCTGAACAGGGATTAGGGCGTCCTCAACCCTGTACGATGGAACGCGGGGGTGCCTGGTCCTGTGCTGCCAACCCTCGTCCATGCCCTAATCAAGGACTAGTGACATTCCCGATTGCAAGGCGCATGGCTACAGCTTCATCAAGGACAAGCAGGGCCCGGGCGGCGTGTCTACAGGCGCAATCTTCTCCGGGAAGGAAGGCAAACAGAGACTCCAAAAGCGCTCCCAAGACGACAGCCCAAGCTGGGCCCATGTTCTCTCTCCCTCTCCCATTGTACTCTGCCATCTCTCCCTACGTATAAAGGGGGAGAATGGACCCTCCATCTCTCTCTCTCGACACTCTAACACACACACACTCGCATTCACGCGAGCTCTCACCAGAACCAAGAACCTATACGCACGAGACCTGGGAACCAGCTTCCCTCTCTCACCATTGCTTGTAGCTCCCCTCTACGAGCACTCCGTGCTCGGTAACACGACCCCGCAGCAGACTGGACGTAGGGCGTTCGTGCCTGAACCAGTATAAACCTTGTGCCCTCCAAGCGCAACCATCTGATCTCTGACACGCTTAGAAATTTACTCATTGGCTGTCTAGACCCCGCCATTTTAGACACCGACAGTTGGCGCGCCAGGTAGGGGAACTTTGCGTGTCACTCGTATTTTCGAGTTTTGGATGGCATCTCGCCACGTCGATTTCGCTCCAGACTCCATCGTTCGTTTTGTTAGCCTGGACTTCCAGTGCCACGGGTAGGGGGCCGACCTGGTCCTCCGTCGTCCCACGGCATCCTCCGAGGCAGCCGTAGATGCCATCTCAGCGTCCATGGCCCACCTTGTCCTGTCTCCCTTTGGGGAGCAAACCACTCAGGGGACAACCGTCCCACGAGCTGACTACCCCGAGTTTGAGCACCAGCTTGATACCTTGATGGGTCCCCAGCCGACTCCGGGGTCCCTCCACAACCTCTACTTTGCGTTCACCAACATAACGGCGCAGCTTGCAGGAGGCTTACGGAATGCCGCCGCATCTTACTCAGAGGTGGCGGACGCGGGTTTCTGTGTTGACCCCACGGAGGGGACACGCATTGGGCTCGCGTCACACCATCTTTGGTCCGTCTCCGACCTCCTTACGAGCTCGGGGGCAACATCATATCCAACGCCGACTCCAGCCGCGAGAGCGTCGATCCCTGGGAGCCCCTGGACTTCGAAGGTCTAGGGGGATAAGGAGGCCTTATATGGTTTCTTACACGCCAACGATTACCTACTCGGCTCCGATTCGAGCGACCGCAACACCGACCGCGGACGCGAGTGCTTCATGTGCGACTCCCCACCGCGCGGGGCTGCCTTCAACGCCACCCTCATCGAGGACGAGGATGGTGACGACGTCCACATGCCCGTCGATGGAGCGAGGTCACCGGCACCGGCGCCGCGGGGTGACCCGCAGTCCCCTGCTACCCAACAGCGCTATCTGCAAGAGCTCCGCAACATGGAGCAGAAGCTTGAGGAAGGGCAGTGACGAGTAACGTTCGAGCGCGAAAAGCTCGAGCGTGAAGCTGCTAGGGCCCCGAAGAGCCCCGTGCTCGAAGGGAAGCCCGAGCGGTACACCAAAACATCATCAACGACGAGCACGACCCGCCGCAGTTCGCGCGGGCGAGTTAGAACATCGTGGCAGCGGCGATGCAAGCTCGCTCACGACGAGCTCAAATCCCTTCTAGGGCGCGCCGCGACTCAGCAGGCCGAGAGCTCCACGTCGCAGCGACGCGGGCTCAACTTCAGCCATCAGGCCGACCCAGCACCCAACAACCACGAGGGTTCGGTTCACCAGGATCCCATACCGGACGGACGCCGACGTCCGACGGCTCATGCTCGCGTAGGCGACAAGCGCGACGTGCGCGACACGCTCGACGCGCGCAAGAACGCCAAGCAGGATGGTGCAAGCAGAGGCTACCACATCCGACGTGGTGGCCGATATGACAGCGAAGAAGATCGGCCTCCCGCTCCGGAGCCACCGGGCCCTTTGGCCTACATTCGCTGCATTCGCCGCGCTCCATTCCCGCAACGTTTCCGACAGCCAGCCAACATCATCCGGTACTCCGGGGAAACAAACCCCGGGCTCTGGCTCGACGACTACCGCCTCGCCTGTCACGGAACCACCCAACTAATATAAGATCAAGCACTATTGTCCCGTTTAACACGTTGACACACACATACTCTCACTTATACCAGTTCGGTAGTCCGCCGAGTATCCTGAAGGACCCCGGTAAATGAACAAACCAATCCCAGATCGCTTGATTAAGTAAAGACCAATCAATTACACAGAGTTTTGCAGCGAAAATAATATTACAAATAAGCTCAAAAATAATAATACAAGTCTGAGTTCAAAAACTGTTTAAGGAAACAATATAGCTTTGAAATGATTATAGTAACATAAGTTGAAATACATTGCTACACTACGTCAAAAATGATTTTGCGCAGCGCTGTCAAAAAGACCTTCGTGGCGGACACCAATTGTTGCCCGCTGAGGTAAATCCCATGATTTATCGCAGTGGGCATTTTTAATTTACCGAGACAGGCACTTTTGTCCGCCACGGTAAATAGATTTACCGCAACGGGCTTTTTAAGATGGTCGTCATGAAAAATACGTTATTTACCGTGGCGAGCGCCTTAAGAAGCCCGTTGCGGTAAAAATTTACCGCAGCGGGCATCCTATAAGGCCCGCCATGGTAAAAGTCGAGGCCCAAACGGCCCAGTCGAGGCCCAATCCGACAGACAGGTATATAAGAGTAAGTTAGGGTTTCGGTGCTTATCCACTTCTCTCTCCATCTATTCCCGACTCGGGCCTCATCCGGGCGGCGCTCCCCCATCCCCTCTCGTGATGCTCCCGAGTCCCGACGCTCTCCCTCCCCCTCCCGCGACGCTCCCCCGACGCGCCCCGTCCCTTCCTTCGCTGGCGCTCCCCTCCCCTTCCCCAACGACTCGGGGCACTCCCCCTCCCCTCCCATGGCGGCACGCGGAGCTCCCCATCCTCCCCTGGCTGCGGCGACGCCCAGCGGAGAGGCGCTCGGTGGCGCTCCGATGTGGGAGTCCCTTGCCGACCGCCGCGTCCATGCGGGCGGCAGAGGGGAGGCGCGGCTCCAGCAGTGGCGCGCACGCAGCGCGGATCTTCGGCGGCGCGCTGCGTGGCCTGAGGAAGGACATATCCGGTGTCGGGGAGGCCAGATCCGCACGCTCCCTCTATCCCATGGCGTGAGGCAGCGGGCTCCCTCCCATGGCGCGTGGCGGCGAGCCCCGCGCCACCGGAGCGGGAGCGCAGCGTGGCGGCGGCGCGGGACCGAGGTCACGGCGCGTCGGCAGCGCAGCGGCGCGGGAGCGGGCTCGCAGAGGCGCGGGCTCACGGCGAAGCACGGCGCGGGCCCGTGGAGGCGCGTGCGCTGGGTCGCGGCAGCGCGGCGGCGCTTGCGCGTGGTCGCGGCGGCGCTGCAACGACCGGATCCGGCGACGGCGGCGGCGCTGGGCTAATTGGGCCTGTCGATGGGCTCAGCGGGCTTCTAGGGTTTTTTCTTTTTTATTTTTTTGGAAGGATTAACCGCAGCGGGCTTCTTATGTTGCCCGATGCGGTTAATCGGTTTTTCGCAGCGGGCACTTGCGACCGCCACGGTAAACGCCACATTTACCGTGGCCTTGTCATCGCAGCGGACACGATTGCCCGCTGCGGAAAACGGATTTTGACCGACACGTAAAATCCGTTTTGACGTAGTGCTAGCTTAAAGTGACATCCTCCAACAACAACATATAGATGAGAAGTAACTATAGAATCACCGAGCCCACCGGTGGTTAACCACTCCTTCAGCAGGACGAAGCTCTTCACCTGCAACAGGGTGGGATAAACCCTAAGTACTCGAAAGTACTCAGCTAGACTTACCCGACAGGAGATAAAATAAAAGACTCCCAAGGATATGCAAGGCTCATATGGTGGAGTTGACACGATAGCATAATTTTGCATAAAAGAGCATTATTACCTCGAGTCCTATCTTTCAACATTTTAATCAATAATTTAGCATCAAGATTAATAAAGCTTACCAAGTCTAGATTTGCACCTGATCCAGAACAATCACTTGATTAAAGCATCACAATAGTAACCATATCCAGTTTGGCATAAACACCATAAAACCATCATTTGGTTACTTATTAGAGTTCATGTTTCTACAGTGGGAGGAAGATCTTTCAAGTTTCTCAGTGACGGGGAGAGACCACGATTCGAATTGAATTCCTATCCAGGTGGAGGTTTATTCCTCAATCACACCCAAGCCTTCCCCGTCGGGTTGACTTTGGCGGGTCACCTTCACTATCGTTCGGGTAGCCCGCGGATCTCCCGGGTACAGGCATGAGTTATTCTTCCTACTCACGGTAGCTAGGTAGCTCAAGTAGTGCCTGCCCTTGGTGCCAGGCCAGGACATTCAGGGTGCTTGCCCACGGTCTAGTAGTCCGCTCGCAGTCTTCATGACCCAAGTAGGGGGAGATTCCGGCCCGAACCCACAGAGTTATTCTTCGCGGTCGAAACGAGTTATTCGGCCAGCTATGAAGGAGGCATGCGTTCAATCTCGGCAGATGTCCAACCACGATCCAGTGCCTAGCGACACAGGCGGAGAGAACCCGCTCACAAGACCTCCAAGTCAAGTGGCTCACAACACCTTGTCCGCCCGGTCTCGATTTATTACTTTCACATGGTTATTTTCCACGATAGAAAATATAGCCAACCGTGACCAGCAACCTATCTTTGTGGGGGATGGTAGACCGTCCACGCTACCGGTCTAAGCATGGCTAAGCAGAGGTTTCGATCCTGGGCCTACAAGGTTCTTTTTAGTGGACAAGGAGATATAATGCAGCAAAGGGTTTCATCTCAACTCCTATGAACTTAATGCACAAACAAGTGGTTGTATTGTAAGTAAAATACTTTAAATAGAATCAGGGAGGTGAATAATGCTTCGGGGCTTGCGTTGGGAACCGACACAAGTCAGAGATGGTTAGATGACACTCGCTTGGCGAGCTCTGCAGATCCACGCTCATACTCTTGGACCCTTTTGTCTCCTGGATTCATCCATCAATACCACCTTTAGGTTGGCTCCACCAAACACCGTCTTCGGGTTTGGCTCCAACCATCACATCTCCACGTAGTGTACCTAGCGTACCTAAATGAGATGCAAGATGCAACTGTATGAATGCGATGAAGCAACACAAGACATATATACAAGCATTAAAGACAAGTACTATATTATGTCAGACAAGCACAAGAGTATGCAAGATATACATACACACTCATAGGGCAATTTATTAACTACTAACACTCAAGTCTAGCATCCAAGATAGCAAGCAATTGATTAAATCGAGCTACACAAGCACATGAATATATTTGAACTAATTAATACACATGCATATCATAGGAAGGTAGCAAGCACCTCAAATAAACATATTAATTAGCTCAATCAAGTTATAACCACATTCATGATAATCATAGAGTTATTTAATTAAGTATTACCCTAACATGGCATAGAAGGATAACAAGCATATTAAGATGCTAAATGTTCATTAATTCAACTAATACATTGCAAGAGTTCATCATCCAATAACTAACAAAAGGATTCACTCAAACAAACATATACTATAGTACTTAGATTTAACATGCATACAGAAAACAGGGCAGCAGCACACAGGTTACTTGTTTCAACCATAACCAGAGATATAAGCATCCAAAAGAGGTGATCTCAGACTTTCTGGAAAGTTAATGAAATTATCTACAACATTGTTTTTACCATCAAAAGACAAATCACAATTTAAACAAGTCAATTATGCATTTGTTTCAGACCTGCCCAAAAAGGACAGAAAAGTAACATTACATCTAAATATGCATAACTTGAGTTACAAACATACAAAAAGCATGAATCTTAACTTAATAGAAAACTTAGTAAGTTATTCTAAAACATACTTATTATCATAGCAAGATGATTCTACACTTAACAAGGTCAAACAAACATAAGAGAGCAACTCTGTCCATACTTTGGACAGATTTGACATATAACTTGAAATATTCATAACTTGAGTTCTAGAAGTGATATAAAGATGGTTCTAGACATTTTAGAAAGCTTAGAACATTATTCTCAACATGATATACATAACAACAATAGCAAACCACAATAATACCATGAAAAAGATTGCTTAACAAACAATGCACATGCAGCCCACAAATGAGTGAGACAAAATTAAACATACAACTAAGCTGAAGTTTAAAGAAGCATAAATGAAGTTCTACTTATCCAACACATAGGGTTCTTGATTCTTTGGAAAGGTACTCAAGTTATTTACAAGTTTCTTATAACCATATTAACATGATTTAAAGCTTAACAAACTTGAAATAAACAAAGAGTGCATCTCTGTCCACAAGTGGGCAGATTCTGTCACTCTACTTCAAACAACCACAACTCACAATCTAGAGCTCCTAAAAATATGAAGTTGGACATTATAGAAAGCTTATGAAAACCACTACAAATGTTTACACCTGCTGAAGACATGATTCCATGTTTAACTTGGTCAAACAACCCAAGCCTCTAGGTCTGTCTAGAAAATGACAGTTTTCAGCCATCAGCTTGATAAATTCATATCTCCTAAACTAATAGAGATATGGCCATGACATTTTAACACAAGCTCCATCATATCATCACCTACAACTTTGGTATTCACCATACCAACAGAAAACAATATTTTAATCACGAAAAACATTAATATTCAGAGATCATGCATGCAGTCCAAAACAATGAAAGAGACACTTGTTAACTTCATAAATCTCAAACCATTCAACATCTAGCCATGAAATTTCAACCATAGTCTGTTCATAGCAGTAGAAACACACCATAATTATTTCATAATTTTTGGAGCAATCCTTACCGGTGACAAATATTTATTTCATACAACTAACCATACAAACCCTAACTGCATAGACTAATTTTTGAGCAATCAAAACAAACTAACTCATAGCATCCAATAGATCTACTGCATAGAGCATTTAACAAGGATTCCAAAAAGTCTAACCACACATCCATGCGATTTTTCTACGAATTTACACAATTTTCGAAGTTGCAACATAATCTGAACAACTGAAAACGGGAGAGAGGGAGAGGTTCTGCTCTTGCAGTCCTTGTTGTGTTCTTCACCAAGGAGAGGATGCAGGGGCAGGTCGTCGTTGTGGCCGTGTAGGTGCTGGCTGTCGGAGGAGTGGTGCCGGCAGGGAGAGGCGCCATGCCTCGCTGGCCACCCATGGCAGCAGCTGCTGCGGCTGAGGGGAGGCGCAGGGGCGAGCAGCAGCTCGGTGCTGGCTCTGCCGGTCGCAGGGCTGTTCGGCCCGGCCATGGAGGGTCGCCGGAGCAGCAGCAGGCAACAGCGAGCAGCTAGCAGCCTGCAGCAGGACGCAGGGGAGAGGAGGCCGAGGCACGACGGCGTGCTGGGGGCGAGCTAGGGCAGGAACGGCGGCGGCCATGGAGGGGAAGGGGAGCTCCAAGGAAGAGGGAGGAGGGAGCTAGGGTTGGGAGGGGAAGGAGGAAGAGCGGAGGGAGAGCTCTGCTCCTGCTTTGGCTCGGCAGAAAGAAGGGGCACGGGTGGAGGTGTCGGAGGAAGAGTCGGCCGGCTGAGGGGGGTTTCCCCTTTTTATTTCCTTTCTCGTCCTTCTCCCCCAAATTCATTAATTGCCACTGCAATTTAGCGGTATTCGTAAAAATTGCCACTGACAAATTGTAACTCGTTTCGTAAATCCGATCGCACTGTTGCGAAGGTCTCGACGAGTAGATTATTTTTCTTTAAGAACCATAGTCAAACTCCAAATGGGTTTGCGAATAATTTATTCCTGAAGAAAATCTCGCGGGTACCGAAAACTAGCATTCCGACGATCTTCGGTCATCTGTTTCACCATTTTCGACACTGATTCAGGTCTCGACGGTTGAACGAAGTTTGTCCGTCCCGATCCAATCTACAACTTTCGTTCAATGCGCGTTGACATGCGAAATCTCCAAATTGTCGGTCAATGACGGTCAAAACATCGTCGGTTGCGTTCGGACTAGGGTTCGGAATATTTTCCGGACAATTTCTATGTTTCTGGGCAACACGAACCTGTCACAACTTTTGTTGTAGAGTTCAACTGGAGTATTTTGGTCATGGTCGTCAGACTCAGTCGACTCATATAATTACTTTCACTTCACAAGGTAAATCCGATAATTATATGAATCCTTATTCCGGGTGACTTTTGATTCCAAAGTTTACGAAACTTTTCCAAAGGTTCATATAGATGGAAATAGAGATGAGGCGCATAGAATAAATACCTTATCATATATTCCCATATATGAACTATAGTCTTCGATTATCGTTTGATCCGATATAAATAGGCTTAATTACTTCTTAGCCCGTGCTTAACACCGAGGGTGTTACATCGCCTGCCACGGCGGCGCGGACGATGACGAGTTCATCATCTGCAACTTGCCTCTCCACCTCTCGGACTCGACTCGCACGTGGCTCGAGCATCTACCCCCCAACACCATCGATGGGTGGAGCTCCCTGCGGCGGGCCTTCGTCGAGAACTTCCAAGGCACTTACACGCGCTTAGGGAACCCCTGGGACCTCCACAGCTGCAGGCAAAGGACGGACGAGTCCCTCTGGGACTACATTCGTCGCTTCTCCCAGCAGTGTACGAAGCTCCTGACCACGGCCAACGCGGACGTAGTTGGGCCATTCCTCGCGGGCTCCACCTGCAAACAGCTGGTCCACGAGCTGGACCGCAGCAACCCTCGCACCACCGAGCGACTCCTCAACATCGCCACGAGCTATGCGTCAGGAGAAGAGGCAGTCGGCGCAATCTTCCACCATGACAAAGGGAAGGGCAAGGACGTGGACGACGCCGACGAAGGCGGCTCCAACCGCGCCCAGAACAGGAACAAGAAGAAGGGTAGACCTCCACGCGGCAGTGGCGACAACGTGTTCGCGGTGGTAGATCGCAAGACTTCCTGTCCCCAGGGCGGGAAGAAGGGGGCAAGTTCGACGACATTCTCACCAAGTCATGCCCATACCACAACGGACCGATCAAGCACACACTCCAGGAGTTTGAAATGATGGCCAGGTACTTCGAAGCCATGCCCGACAAGGACGACCAGTCGAAGCATTCGGAGGGCCAGGATGGGGATGGGGGTCGCGAAGGCTCCTGCTCCCACGTGAACAAGTGTCTCATCATCTTCGGGGGCTCGGACGCCTACGGCTGCAAGCGCCGGCAGAAGCAGGAGCGGTGCGAGGTCTTCGCAGCCGCCCCAGCAACTCTGGTTTTCCTCGACTGGTCGGAGTCCGACATCACGTTCAGTCGAGACGACCACCCGAGCCACATTCCCCTGTCGGGTCGCTATCCCGTCGTTGTGGACCCAATCATAGGGAACGTGCGCTTCACCAAGGTACTGATGGACGGGGGCAGCAGCCTCAATATCATGCACTACAACGCCTTCGAGGCCCTCGGCCTACGGAGGGAGAAGCTCCGATGGTCGGGGGCTCCCTTCCAGGGAATCGTCCCTGGAAGACAAACAGTGCCCCTGGGGCAGATCGACCTGCCTGTTACGTTCGGGGAGCCGGATAACTTCCGGACCGAGGACCTCACCTTCGAGGTCATGGTCTACCGTGGGACGTACCACGCGGTGCTCGGGAGGCCATGTTACGCGAAGTTCATGGTCATCCCCAACTACACCTACCTCAAGCTGAAGATGTCGGGTCCATGCGGCATCATCACGGTCACCTCCGAGCTCAAGGTGGCGTACCAGTGCGAGGTGGACTGTTGCGAGAACGCCATGACTGAGGTGCGCAGCGAGGAGCTGGTGGCGGCGATCGAGGCTGCGGACAAGATGGACGTCGACCCCTAGAGCGCGAAGAGCTCGGACGCCCAGATCACCAACAGCTATGTCGTTTTTTCTACTGTTATTTAAGTGTACTTAGCGCATTGTACTCTCAGACCAATCGCTTAGCAAGGTGCCCTCCCGGCGCGGGCCAGAGAACACCTTGCTCGGAGGCTGGAAAGGGGGGAACCCCTATTTTTCTTTCCAAAAAGTTTTTTGCGCAAGAACCCGCACTTTTTCCCGCTGAACAAAAACTTCGCTTTTCCCGGCCAAGAGAAAAAATCTCACTGGGCCGCGAGGTACTCCGGCCCCCGGAGCCAAGTACTTCCAACCAACTGCCCGCCCAGACAGATCAAACCTCTTACAAGGAAAGGTAGAGCAAGTAGATCAAAAAGGAAGAAATGTGAAAACCAGAAAACCATCAAACTTAAAAGCAAGCTCACTAGGAGCAATCCAACTTGTCCAAAGCCCTCCAGGGCGCATCGTACCAAAAGATAAATTAAGTTTTCTTCTTACAAGAGCCCTCGGCCCTGTTCACTGACCACGCAGGGTCACTCCTCCGGCGGCGGGAACACTTCGTCTTCAAGCTTGGCGGCCAGAATCATCGCAGGCTCCTCCACGACGGCTTCGACCTGGTCGAGCAGGTCCTCCGGGGCGTCCTAACAAGCGCTGGTGTCACCGCGTCATAGAGGCAGGCGGCGGTGGCCATCGTGCGATGGACCCCAACTCGCAGTGCCTCCCGGATCCTAGCTTAGCCCGCTCCCAGAGCAGGCCGACATGATTCCTAGCCGAGTCGGATCTGTCCCCTGCGACTGGCACGCCGAAAAGGTCGCACACTCCGTGCACCGCCTCGCGCAACGCCTGCGACTCCTGCGCACCAGCCTGCAGTTCTGGAGCAAAAAGAAGAGGGTTTCAACATCCAGACTCGACCGCAAAAATGCTAGAACAAAAGGGCAAAAAGAGACAACGCACCTCCGTTCTCCTTCGACAGGCCTTCGACTGTCGCAAGGAGCTAGGAGACAACGGCTGTCAGCTCACCAACCTGAGTCGAGAAAGCCAGGATCCTCCGATCAGTGTCGGCGCCGCGATCACGTGCCCGGACTAAAAGGTCCTCAAAACGGGCCACAACGTCGTCGCGCTCTCGGCGGTTAATGTCGCGCTGGCGCCGCATGGTGTTGCGCTCCTCCTCCATGGAGTCTAGCGCCGAGGCGGCCCGGCGTCGCGCTTCCGCTTCAGCGTTGCGCTCACCCGCAAGATGCTCAGCTTTGACCTGACACTCCGCGCGCTCGTCCTCCAGCATCTTGCAGACGGCCTCAGCATCGGCACGAGCCTTGTCCCGCTCTCGCCCGATCCACTCGAGGTCAGCGGCGCCCCGGTGCGCCAACACTTGGGCATCCACCGCCCTCGACTCCGAAGCGCTTAGCTGCTCCTCCAGCTCCGCCATGCGACGGCGAGCTGCGACTAGTTCCTCAGCCACGTCGGCTTCCCCGGCGGGATGACCATGACCCGGGAGCCCACCGGCCAACCTCGCGACGGAGGAACTCAGACTTCTCGACGCTCATCGCCATCAGGATCTGCGCAGATAAAGATGTCAAGAAGCCGACAAGAAAGAACAGGCAAACACTTACAATCAAGCGGCCTCTCACATTGCCATGATGGGAGAGGTCGTCGGAGAGCGCCGCCACCGCCCTCTGGATCAGCTCCACTCCGTGGGCGACGAGATGATCGTGCTCCCGATGGGAGTCCACCACGCGGTTCCAGTGGCGGAGCTCGCGCTGGTCGTCCAGCATGAACACAGGTGCCCCTAGGTTCTCCCGGTCAACCCAGGCAATCCGTTCACCGCTCCCGAAGGAATGATGGTCAGGACCAAGATGGCGCAGGGCCCCAGGGGCGGTGTCCCCCTCACCGCCGGCCACCTCGCCCGTCGAGGTTGCGCTGGACTGTGAAGGGACAACCTTCAACGCACGGGTGGCCCCTACCTCCTCCTCGGTGAACGACCGAGGGACAGCCAGGGTCCGCGCCAGCACATTGGGGGGAAGGGGGCCGCCCAGGAGGCCCTCTTCGCTCACCGCCGTCTCGGCCCCGGGCATCACGGCCGGGAGGCTCGCGACTCCATCCACGACCTTAGGGCCACCCCCATCGGCCTCTCCCACCGCGGTCTCCACCGCCTCGTCCTCTGTCACTCCGGCCGCCTGGTCCTCCCCGGCATCCACGGCCATGGGGTCACCCAGGCTTCCCTCCTCCCTAGATTCGTCGACGACCACCACCTCCGGGGGAGAGGACGGCACGACGGTCGCGGGGCCCGCAACTGCAGGCGCCATCGAGGTCACGGCAACGACGGCGTCCACGGCGTCGCTCGGGGTCGGTTCACCCCTGGTCCCGGCGACACCCGTTGAGCCAAGGGCGGTGCGGCGCCGGTCTGCCTCTCGTCGGTGGACGGCGTCCCTTGACGCAGTCTCTTCCACCTCGTGTGCGCGGGATCCCCGGCGACCCTAAAACACCCATCATGCATAGTCAAAACACAGGCAACCTCCCTTCATTAAGAAGGTGGAGAAAAACATCAAATGATGCAAACTTACCGTGGGGAGAAGACGCGGATACGTTTCCGCTTTGGCTCCACCTCGCCGCGACCGGCGGTGCCCGAACCACCGCTCCATTCACCGCCCTCGCCCCCTCCAGCAGGGGCGGGGCGGGGAGTGTCCAGGGGACCACCAGCAATGCCACTCCCGGAACCCCCGGGCGCCAGGTGTGCACCGAGCGTCCTGACCGGGGGCACCTCCACCATCAGCGCAGCCCCAGCAGGGTAGCGCAATGTCCCGCTGCCAGCAACACCGGCACCACCTCAGACAGAGGACGCCTGTCCTCACCGTCATCGTCATCATCGTCGTCGTCGTCATCATTGAGGTTCTCCCGGTCCTCGTCGGACTCAGTGGGAGACTCCTCCTCCGGCTCTCCCGCGCGGCGTTTCCTAGCCCGCCGCTGGTCCAACTGCGTGTGCTTCAAGGCCCTATCGGCCTTCTTCTTCCTCCTCTCAGCGGTCGCTGCCTACTGCTGCGTGTTTCGTTCCCAGTTCGCCGCCCGCTACGCCGGCAGAATGGGAAGGGGAGCAGCCACGTGGCATGCCATCGAGTGGGGCCCCTGTAGAAGAAAAACAAGAGGCGCATGGGTCAACACCATCAAACAAGGGTAACGCGAGGAAAGATCGGTCTTGCACACTGTCTGAACTCACCAGCTCGACGAAGTGGAGGTCAGGGCGCATCGACGGGCAATGGTAGACGTCGTCCTCAGCCAGGGCGTTCCCCAGCAGCCTCCGGGCGGCGGTGATCACGTCCTCGAGGCTTAGCTCCACATCCGCCATGGCGGACAGCGCGCGCGACGCCCCGGGCACCATCTCGTGCAGCTAGTGCTCCCTCTCCATGAGCGGGAGCACCCGACATTGTAGGAATTGCGCGACCACCCCCGAGAAGTGCAGCCCCTGGTCCCGGAGCCGCGTCAAGCTCCGGAGATAGGGCTCTATCCCTATGAGTTCACGAGGGGTCGGGCCGTAATGCCAACTGGGGAGCTCCTCGGCAAAACGGCGGCCCATGTAGACTGGGAGCGGCGCTTCGGGATGGTTCCGGATGTAGAACCATTGCAAGTGCCACCCCCGATTAGACGAAATCGCCCGCGCCAGCATGTAGAGATCCGAGTTGGCACCACCCATCTCGCGCCGCCAGAGCTAAGAAGGAACGTTGTCGCCCTCAAGAAATACTTCCACAGGGTGAAGTCCGGCTCCGACGCTAGCATCCCCTCTGACATGGCCGCGAAGGCCGCAAGGCGGAGGACGGAGTTGGGATTGAGATTGTGGAGCTCAATCCCATAGTGGTGAAGAATCCCGCAGAAGAAGCGAGATGGCGGTGTTGCAAACCCGCGCTTGTGGAACGGGAGAAAGGAAACCACGTACCCCGTCGGTGGGTCAGATATGTCGACGTTTGTGGGGACGATCCAATCTAGGTGGCCGTCGGCGGAAAGCTCAGGGCGCAGCAACCCCGCATCCACCAGCTCGAGCACCCGCTCGTGTTCAAGCGAACACCGAGCCCAGCTCCTCTCCGAATGCTCCCCAGCCATGGAAGACGCACCCAAGAAACGGCCCACAGCGCGGCAGAAGGCGTGGCTAAAGCGGAGACAGGGCGGCACAAACCCTAGATCCGGAAGGAGGCGACGTGAGCAAGATTGGGAGGAGAAGAAGGCGAGCAGTACGAGCTCATGGGGGATGACGCGGTGTGCGGATATTTATAGGCACTCGGAAGGCAGAGCGGCGCCACCCCGGCTCTTCACGCCACGACCCCACGACCCCGGTCGCATTTAATGCGGCCGCTCAGTTGCGTCGATTCCACTATTCGCGGGAACATCGGGAGCCACGCGCACGATGGCAGGTAACTGACACCACCCACCTTTTTGCTCGCTCCGATCCACATCCCGTATCTATCATCATTACAGGATCCATCCCGAGCCCACCACGCTGCGCGCATAGATTTTTTCTCAAGCATCTCCCGCCAAGGCACACGCTCTCCGAGCACAAGCGCACCTCAGGAGAACCTCCGACTCGTCCAAGCTCGGCCAACGTACGCATAGGTCGGAGGAACGCACACGTGGCACAATCAGTGTGAACGGCCCATGGGTCCAGGTAAGATAAAGGGATAAGGGCTATAGACGCCGCGACGGCCCGTTACGGTCTAGAGATACGGAGGCCTACCCAGCGGGGTTCGAAAAGGCCGACTCAGGACAACAGAGCGAGGGGCGAATAGGGAATGGACATACTAGCGGTCATCAGCCTGGCAATCAGATGCTAAGGTCATTCCCAGGTTTTGTATTTGAGTCCGTTTTTTACGGATGATTGGTTCATGGTATTCCTCCTGAGGAAGGCGACGAGCCCCTGGGACCCGTCGAACGGACCCGGGTACTAGATGAAACTGATCTGGGGTGCGCCACGACATGGGCCACTAGTCGGAACCCTATCGAATGGGAACCGACACCCCACTCAGATTTGCCCGCTAATAACTCGATGAGCATCCATGGTTCGTCCGCCTCGAGGATAGCATGGATCGGCTCATATTCCCCCTTCTCGCGGAGAGATGCGCGGGGAATGCATAAAAAGACGGTACAGACCTGAGACGGTTCCTTACATCGAGCAAGGACTTGGGGGCTGTCACTGCACCCCCGCCCCGGTTCAAGCAACCGGATGACCGGAGGGAAAAACACGCCAAGCCTCATGTGTCAGAGGTCCGCACAGGTAAACGCAAAACAAACACATTCCATTTTTTATACATACTAATCCTTGCAGGGGTTACACGCTTACATGCTTTTTAAGAGCCATGGGGGATAAGCCCAATCATCAGACACCAAAAACACAAAACGTTTACAAGGTGGACTGAAGGGAAATCCCAGGCCCTAAAGGCCGAAAGCCTGAGATGATACACAGGTGTCCGCACTAGGGGCACCGTCGTCCGACATGCCCGGAATCCAGGTCAGGCAACCCAGCCGTGAGGCCCGGGGAACACCGGCCTAGGATTAAAGACCGCGTCGGACGACGTCGTCACGATCCGCTGACCACTCTGACCAGGCATGCTACAGCTGTGGGAGAACAACGGCTGCTTCGTCTCCATGAGACCCTGGGCCGTGACGATGCTTCTCCCTCTCCCGGAAGCAGTTGGGCGCTTTACAGCTAAGTCGCCTCAGTTGCTCCATGATCAAGGTCGTTGCCGACAAACGGCCTTGAGCCCGCCATACATTGGCAGCTCCGAGTCCGCCTATCTCGTCGACGGCGACATCGCATCAACCAACAGCCAAGGATGAGCCAACTCCTAGGGTCACGCAGGCGTACTGCCATGACTTTCCCAGTGGACACATCCTCGACTGCCCTCTGGGAAGGGATAGCACACCACCGCTCTCCGGGCGTGGAGAGCAGGAACCATCCGACGAAAGGATGGGCCCTACTCCTCCCGGCCCTAGGAGCGATGAGTGCAGGGGTGGTGACAACCTCTTGTCCCACCAGTGGCTAGAATGAGAAGAAGGACTGCGCACCTCGCAGAGCTTCCTCTGATCTCTGCCACTGGCCGAGATGGGACACCTGCAGCCCTAACGCAGAACTTCCCCTAATCTCGGTTTGCTCTCAAAAAGGCCGCTCGCCAGGGCGGCTCAAGGGTATCTCCGACGAGGCCTCGGAGGAAGAAGATGGGGAGTGCCATGCTACAGGATTGTGAGTCTCATCTCGCAGACGGCTGCCCCTATTTATAGTCCGCTAGGGCGCCCACACGACAACCGGCTCATAAAGCTACAACACTCGCCTCCCCCAATTAAACCGCACTACGCGCCAGAGCCTGTTTCCGAGAGGATGCGGCAGGGCTATAAATGGCCAAAAAGTCCCAAGGTTCAGGGCTCGCCATTCGGAGTTTGACCAGCAGGGAGCGGCGTCCCGCGCTACACCCTGACGGAAAAACATGGCGTGCCCACTTTGGACCGACAAGAGGGGTCGTCAGGCTTTCCGGGCGACTACACGGCATCAACCCACCCACTTGACTCCGCTGTCAAGTGGCAGTGCAGCGTAAAGCCGACTCATCGTGTCAAAACACACTAGTCGAAGATCAATAGTGCACCCCGTGGCAGAGTTGGCGTGCAAGTCAGACTTTGACTCCGCGCGTACGTACAAAGAATCCTCGCCCCCTCACCCCCAAGGAGAGCGAAAGGCCAAGCACTATACAAGTCAATCGAATAAGCCCTCAGGAGGAAAAATCATCCTCCTAAGGCCTCGGGGGCTACACCCGGTGGGTGCGCTCGCGCGCACCCACCGGAATCCAAAAACATAGCCAAGCACCATAAAGCGCCTCGTAAGCCTCCGTTGCAGTCCCAGCACTGCACCGCAGGCTTGGGGGCTACTGTCGGATACCTGAGAATAGGGTACCCTAACACCGTACTTCACGAAAACAAAATCACCCTCGAAGGCTTTCCGCCCCGTCCGAGCTGGGGTGACGTCATCACTCCCGGGGGCTCCCCGCTCCAACCAACCAAGGAAACAACGCACCCCTCAGAGGATCTTCTGCCTCGTCCGAGCTAGGCCGACGTCATCCGTGGCGCCATCTACCCTCGGAGGCTTCTCCGCCCCGGCCGAGCCGGGACGACATCACCCTCTCCCAAAGGCACTACCGCCACGGCTGACCTGTGGTGCCTAAGCCTATCGTCAAAAGGTCCACAGTACCGCTCGTCCTTAGGGGTGGGGTTTCAAGGCATGAACCGCCATGCCTAACCCTCTATACGCCCTACGGTACAAGCTCATGTGCTGCCTAACCGCCGATTGACGCTTGCCACGCTCACGCCATACCTTCGGCGGACATCTGAACAGGGATCAGGGCGTCCTCAACCCTATACGACGGAACGCGGGGGTGCCTGGCCCTATGCTGCCAACCCTCGCCCATGCCCTAATCAAGGAATAGTGACGTTCCCGATTGCAAAGTGCAAGGCTACAGCTTCATCAAGGACGAACGGGACCCGGGCGGCGTGTCTACAGGCGCAATCTTCTCCGGGAAGGAAGGCGAACAGAGACTACAAAAGCGCTCCCAAGACGACAGCCCAAGTCGGGCCCACGTTCTCTCTCCCTCTCCCATTGTACTCTGTCATCTCTCCCTACGTATAAAGGGGGAGAATGGACCCTCCATCTCTCTCTCGACACTCTAACACACACACTCGCATTCACGCGAGCTCTCACCAGAACCAAGAACCTATACACACGAGACCTGGGAACCAGCTTCCCTCTCTCACCATTGCTTGTAGCTCCCCTCTACGAGCACTCCGCGCTCGGTAACACGACCCCGCAGCTGACTAGACATAGGGCGTTCGTGCCTGAACCAGTATAAACCTTGTGTCCTCCAAGCGCAACCATCCGATCTCCGACACGCTTAGAAATTTACTCGTTGGCTATCTAGACCCCGCCATTTTAGACACCGACAAGAGATGCTTATAATCATTTAACTGCATGCGATTAGTTTCCTTATTAGCTGCATGAATGCCTTATTTGTTGTTAGTTTGATGGGTATTGAGATTGTAGGTGACACCAGTATCCTCGCATTAATAACAGATTAGTATGGTAAGCCATCCACAAATTTAGTATGCAGTACAGCGCTATGCCATTTTCCAAATATAGCTGACTGATTTAGTGTTTTCTTTACTAATATATACGGTTGTTGCATAAACAATTGTTTTTTTTCCCATGAACCAGTTTTTTCATTAATTATTGATTCTACAAAATCAGTCAGTGGTTCAATTTGATAAGATTCGACAAACATTTGGAGCATAAGCACCATTTGAATTCGATCATCTAATCTGGCTGTACATTTTTACAAATTAGTAGTCTGTCTGATTTGAACCATAGTTTGAAAGGCACCATAGTTTGAATTATTAATCATCTATTGATTGTTCGATTCAGCACTGTTGTAATAGTCCATCTTTATTCACTGTATCCATTTAGTAGTTGCAATTAGTTTGAATCAGATTTAAACAAATAAAATATCACACAGTGACATATTTGATAAACAATCACAAATTCAGTACACGGGAATTATTCAGTTGTTGCATATAGTAGTTGCATTCAGTTTAAATGAGATTCAAAGAACCAAAGAACTAAATTTTACCGCTGAATTGAGACCTCGGCAAAACGTCATCGTGTACAATAAGCAACACTTGACCATGTACATAATTTCAGAGTAAACTTGAATTTATTACGGTAAGCACCACTCTAACATGTAGAGTTTCAATGTTTGCACTCATTTGTCACAACTTTATGGCACCAACCCTATTCAAATTTAAACAACCTCTACGCCGTAGCAACTAACAAGCACTCATTGTATTTAACACTGTTTCAACAATGAATGAGGAAGCTGGCGCCGTATCCTGTATGCTCATGAACGGGTACATCTGAATTGATTATGCACCGGCCTGTAAACTGTGTGACGGGCAAAATTTTGAGCCTGGACTCGTATCTCTTTATCAACCCGCAGCCGATCGCGTAGCCCTAAAAACAAAACACATGATGTTTATGTAGTATTCTCAATGCCGTATTAAAATGTTATCTTTAAAGTTTATCACCTTCAAATGATTGCCTTTGATTACAAGCTGGTTTGAAAATAACTTGGTTGTATTCATTAGTGTTAACTCCACCTATTATGACAAATAACATAAATTAATCAGCAATGGTGATTTTAAATCACATAATCCACTGCAAAGCACTTTTATATTTGTAACGCACCTTTTATTTTATCCATTCTTACGTATAGGGCAGCTAAAATGTCAAACTCTGACACGGCTTGACGCTATTTCTAGAGGTGACGCTGGAGATGTGGCGCCATAACGTGAATTATAATACACTTGTACCTACATCATCACGTTAGATCTATACATATCTCAATTCATTTGAGTATAGTAAAATAATACCTCTCATTCATGATCACCACATATCTGTAGGGCCGCATCCAAATATTATTCCTTCCATAGATCTTAGAGACATACGGTACCAAACCAATCACATATGGCCAAAACAGTATTAGCAATGTTAAGATGGGATAGGTGCCTAAACAATTATAAAGCTTAGATATGATTATACCTGAAAAAATGCCCTGTTTCTGCATGTAGACCTCACAGAAATCCATAAAGTTACGTGGACACCGAGGAATCCAAACTGTACTTGGTGATTCACTGACAAATGTTTCAGCAGAGAGTACGGCACAATACTTAGAGGGTATTCGATAAATATAGCTCATAGGTTCGACATCAGTATCTTGAAAGCCAACTCTCCTGAAGTCATAACTTTGTTTTTCAACAAGTAAGTTGCTCCATCTATTTGTTTGATCGCCGACAGCAATGACTTGCATCTTGGTTCCCTGTGAATCAGTAGTATATAAGATTTAGCTATTGTATATTGTACCACAAACATTAATCCAAAATTTGGGACACTAACCTCCTCGTCAATCAATATTACACGTAAATAAAGTTGGTCACTATGCTGTCGTATATGGTCTTTGAAAAACACCATGGCAGTCACATCCCATGTATTATTACTGTGTTCCTCTTCAATTATTTGGAATTGAACCCTCCTAGAGATTGGTAGAAATCTCAATGTTAAGGTCAAATACATATCAGATCTCAGACCTGGAACTTTCATTACCTGTATTCAGTCGTCTCATTGTGTGCCGGTAGAGGATCTGCATACACTCTCTTGCTATTGAGCATGTTTGATCCCATCTTTCTGTTAAACTGAATATGTAAGAGTTCACACATATTTTGTTTTTTGTAAACCTTACTCAATGTATGTGTCTCCAGCATATTTGTCTACCTTGTTTATTACCATGCAATTGCAAAAACAGTGGATAACTATCACTGTTTTTATGGGCAAATCTATATCAAATAATAAATACCCATCTGGATGACTACCAGTTGATCATTCTTTATAATTTATTGTTTGAGACATGAATTCAGTTTCTGTACGTATTTACTCCATTTGGAGAAATCTTTTTTTGCTTCTACTCTAACTGTGAATTTGAGCACTTCTTCCCTTTTGTTATAGATTTTTATGCAAAAGTAAATCGGTACGCACGGACATTATTGGACGAATTAAGGAAAAAGCTTCTCATCTTGGTGGGTGGAGGTAATATTTCAGTGCTTAGCATTGTCATGGTTTTTAAGTTTTGCAATCTATACAATGTGGGTTTCTACAACATTGCTGGCTAGAATGGCATGAACTCATAACATATAGGCAAAGATTCTGAGGAGCCAATGTTATAACAGTGTTTTTGCTAACTTGATAGGCATAAATTCATGTGAGCATAACATTTAGGCACAATTTTTTGTCCAAGAGCACCATCTAAGAGCAATCTAAGAGCTAAATGTAAAGGACATGGACTCACCTGGATACTCAGTGTGATCAGAAAACCAAAAGTTGATGACAGCAGGCAGGCTCACGATAACGCCAGGCAGACTCACGTCAAGACCAACCAGGTAACAATCTGTTGATAGTCAGGAATATATTGGGTTTAGGCTAATTTTTTGGAGACATCTTCATGAACATGTGAGTATATAGCAAGTTATTGACAGCATGATGATAAACTCTTGATTTTGCTTATTGGCTTTTGCAGCATCACAGGTGAAACAACCCCAGTTTATACAACAACCCCTCAATGTCAATTTGTTTCCCTCAATGGCAACAGGTATGACACCCCCTATCTTCCCTGAGTTCATTATAAAAAAATGATCCATACAGTCAAAGCATCTGGTAGAGGTTTGCCATTTTGCTTTTAATCAGTTCCAAGATTTAATGATTTCCAAGATAGCAGTGTATCAATATCCTAAAAACTCTGACCTTGTGTTGAACTTGATTAGATAATTCGTTCTGAAAGACATTGGTCACCATCAGAAAACCAAAAGTTACAGGACCGGTTACTAATGGAGAAGAGGGAGTGAAAAAAATACAACATTTGCATAGTGTTTCTTGATGCTTTGACAACCATCACATTTGCAGGCTAACATCGAAGAGATCCTGTAATAGGACACTTACAGTTGTTTGCCGCGCTTCGAAAGAAGAGATTGCCGCCAGGAAGACCCTACCTCCTCCAGAACGCTTCTGCCTGTTCCTGCCTGTTTGTAACCGGAATGGATCTGTAATATTTGCTTGGTAATTTGTGGTTCTGTAATTTCGGTTTCCTTTTATATATGTGTGATCCCATCGATATTGAGCCCTGCGTCTGTCATTTCGGCTTGATTGATGTTTCCCATCTATAATAGCAATTCTGTCAATTTGTTTCCTTTTGTATCTGTCAATTTGTTCTTCTTGCTCTGTTCGGACGTATTGGTGGTCCACATGTCGGCGTGTTTCTTCTGCGTCATTTTTTCCTCGGTCCACATATCGGCGCGTATGTTTGTTCGGACGTGCGAAGCCCCACATGTTGGCGCTCGGTTTCGCACGGCTCCTACGTCGTGTGAGGCGAAATATTACATCACCAAACCGCATAACCTTTTCATTCTTTTTAATTGTGGGAGACTTTTACGACAGCTTTTTTAGGGCTGCAGGGCTGTCATCGAAGTATATTTACGGTTGCGGGAGGAGGTTGCCGCAGCTGCTCGTGCAGTCGCTGACGCGCTAAATAATATTTAGAGCACAGCATATAATTTTTTCATGTGCCAGAGCAGAAGCAGTATGGAGATCGATTGGTGCTTGGGGAAAAATTGAGAGTATCTTATCTATTGATCGGTCTGGCTCTGTATTACTGGAGGAGATCATTCGATCACAGGAGCAACTCTAACAGTTTGACAATTTTGGTTTGACAAAACATGAAATTTGTCAACTCTGAAATAGATATGTCAAAGCAAAAGATATACAATCTCCAACAGTTCCCCATAATGACTTGGCAAAAACGAAAATTATGAACCTAGTGGAGCCGGACGTTAACTTTTCCCGGCTTTTTTACTGTTCCCGCGGCATCTCGCGCGCGGAGTCGCTGAACCCTCACGGCCCCGCCGTCCGCCGTCCGCCGTCGTTCCGCAGATGCTCTGATTGCTTGCTGGTCGTGCACTGTTGCATGTCTGTTGGCCCTGCGTGCAGCGTGTCCCTGCTCTGATTCCCATCTCTGAAACGCACAGAAGCACAAAAGCACAGAACCTACGCCGCACTCCTACTGCTACTGCACAACACCGCTCAAGAAACATCCAGGACTTGCCCACTGCCGATGCACATCGCGCGCAGGACGCAAAGATGACAAAAAGGATGGCCAACAACGCGACGTTGTTCCTTCGCCGCGGCCACGCCATCGCTGCTGCTGCAGATTGGAGCCTGCGGCGGGCGTCGTGGACACAAATAGCGGGGCATCGGTGCGAAGCCATAGGCTAGCTGCTGTGCACGAGGATACCTGACGTGTGGAGGACGATGGAGCGACGGCGACGGCGCGAGTCTTCCTTCTCGCGGCAAGGAAAAGGACGGCGCGCGAGGGGTACCGGTCCACGGCGCGAGGGTTTGCCTCGCCCTTTTTACGGGCGGCAAAATGCCAACTTCGGGCTCGTATTTGTGACTTTGGCAATTATACC
The DNA here is from genome assembly GCA_022036555.1 of Microstegium vimineum. Lineage (NCBI taxonomy): Eukaryota > Viridiplantae > Streptophyta > Magnoliopsida > Poales > Poaceae > Microstegium > Microstegium vimineum. Next base: position 17,321,047 of record CM039119.1, read on the forward strand.
AAACCCAAATGTCAAACTGTTGGCTAGTAGTTTTTCATTTTTTTTGGCAAAATCAAATATGTCAAGTCTAAATGTCAAACTGTTGGAGTTGCTCTAACAGGTGGCTGGTTCCTTTGGTGGGAGAGAAGGCAAGTAACATATGGAGAAGCTGTCCAAACCCCCCAAAGATCAGGCATTGCAATCGTTGCTTTGGCAAAAAATTATAAGATAGCAGGAGATCGGGGAGTTAAGATACGACGGGGATGGAGTAAACCTCCGGAAGGGTTCATAATGATTAATGTTGATGCGTCCTTTGATGAAGATAATGGATGTGGAAGTACGGGAGTCATTATCAGAGATGGATCGGGAGCGATGATCGCAGTGTCGATGTCTTATATTGCTCATGTTATAGACGCACCGATGGCTGAAGCTTATGCTTTAAAGGAGGGAGTTATGCTAGCACAATATATTTGGGGAGATCGGCTAGGTGCAATCGGATTGTCAAGAAGTGGTTGAGATTATGTGTAATGAAGGTTTTACGGCAAATTCAGGTGCTGCTATCTATGATGAAACTTCTATGGGTTGGGAAGACTTCCAGGAAATATCTATTGAGCATGTCCATAGGGAAGCTAATCAAGTAGCACATGAATTAGCAAGGCAAGCAATGAGCACAAAGGAAAATTGTATCTGGGACGATGATCCCCTAACTTTATTGTTTCTCTTTTGTCAAACGATGTAACTATTTTGATTCAATAAAGTTTGCTTAAGGGTACTTTCTAAAAAAAAAGAGCGCAGCATGCTGAATTCGATCCAGTATTGGTGTACTACAACACGCCTATCCGACACAGTGCTCAATCTAGCTTGCGACTGCCGCCACGCATGTAAGCACCCAATTCCTCCTCATTGCTATCAAATCGGATGTTTCGTAATAATTTGAAATATTAAACATAGATTATTAGATATATGCTCGTCTCATGAATTAATCATGATTTATATAATTAATTTTATAATTAACTCATTTAGTCTCTCTGATTGGTGTATCAAATTAAGATCGCCCGATATGACACCTCGTGAACTCCAGTCCTATATCCAACACCTTACACCGGACACAATGGGCCGCCGCGGACGCAACGCTGCAGAAAACGACCGGGCCGGGGCGCCACCACTCAATGCATGCGTACAAGCCGTTTGCAACCGGGATGATGATGAGCACCGGTTCGTCTAGTCTAATACAGTCATACTACCAACCAATCACCATGCATACAGTACGTGCTACACGTACTCCATGCGCTAGCTGCAACAAGCTAGCTAGGACGTACTAGCACGTACGGCGAGCTGGTAATAATGACGATGCATATATGTAACGGACATTGAATTGGGCAACCGAAGAAAATCCCCAGGTGTACCATCGAATCATATGTCCGGTCCATTTCGCCAAATTAAGACGAGCGCCATAGGTGGAAGAAAATCTCGAGCGCTATAGGCAGTGGTGTCACATTTTACGGCAAGAGTGCGCTTGCCGCATGCACCTCCTGAGTTACTCTCTCCCTCCACGAAACAATGCAACTATAGGATCAGTGCTAATCAAAGTAAAACTTTGACGTAAGTAACATTAGCATCTATGTCTTAAATGAGTTTGTTACGAAAATATATTGTACTCCCTCCATTTCAAAATTATATATAAGTCATTTTAACAATCTTGAAGAATCAAAACATCTTAAGCTTGACCAAAATTATAGACAAATTATGAAGACTTACGATATCAAATAGGCATACTATAAAAAATATAATTGATGAAGAATCTATAATGATACTTAGTTGACATTATAAATAATATTATATATTATCATATAAATTTGGTCAAACTTAAGACTTATAATTTGAGAGCTAGTATAATTAATTTAATGATGCTTGCTTTGTAGTATCATGCATGATTGGTAGAACTCTTTTATATAAATTAAATCAAAATCCAAATTGTTTGACGAACTTAAAAAAAATGAGAATTAGGTTCTTTTGCCGATGGAGTGACTACTGTATACTCCTTGAATCGGAGTCGACATCGCGCGCGCTGGCTGCGCAGACCCACCACTCGTATGTGTAGCCTTATTTCTTGTTTAGCATATTAGGTACTTCCTCCATCATAAATTATAAGTCATTATGAGATTCTAAGAATTTCGTAGAGTAAGTATTTAAAGTTTAGCTAAACTTGTAATATAATATAATAACATTTATGATGCCAATTAACTATTATATTATTAGATTCTTTATCAATTATATTTTTATAGTATATCTATTTGATATCATAAACCTTAATAATTTTTTCTATATAAATTTTGGTGTTTTGACTCACCAAAATTTTTGTAATGCTTTATATATAATTTGGAATAGAGAGTTTATATATATATGAACAAACAGTCACGAGCGGGTGGCGTTTAGTATACACGAGGTGCGCGCCGGTGGTCCGGTACTGTCCTCCAGTGCAGTGCCCATCCCATCCGATCAGATCCGGCCAAGGCGCACCGCGCACCCACCGGCCTCATGCAACAACCGAACGAACTCGGCCCGCATTTACAGCTAGCTCCTCCGTTTCGTTTCTGCTGCAGTACTCTTCTCCTTCTATCGTCATCACCGGGCTTAGCTTGCACCACCTTCATTCTTCTCTGCTTCTCATGCACTCCTCCTTCCTCTTAATATAAATTAGACGACAGGACAAGCTGCTCTAGCTAGCTTAGCTTCATTAGCTTACCTTGCTTGCTTAGCTTGCACAGTGCGTGACCAATTAATCGCTAAGCTAGAAACGTGTACCAAGCAAGGGTCGTTTTGGTCGTCGATCCGGCCGCGCCCAGTGTGGAGGGGCGGCTAAGCTCGCATTGCATTGCTCCGTAGGTGCTCGGTGCTCCATCCATGGCGGCGACGATGATTGATCGCCTGGTGTTCGCCTTGAACGGGCAGCGGTACGAGGTGGCCGGAGTCGATCCGTCCATGAGGCTGCTAGAGTTCATCCGCACCCGGACGCCCTTTAAGGGCCCCAAGCTCGGCTGCGGCGAAGGTAGTACGCCGCTAATGATTCTAACTATACATATGTACTCTTCCCTATGTTCTAAATTATAAGATATATGTTCACTTTTCTAAATATGTTATTTTCACTATGTATCATATATATATAAGAGAGAGAGAGTTATATATCATAGGATATATATTTAACTACATAATAAAATCTACGTCTAGAAAAATCCAGAACACCGATCTTATAAATCTCAAATGGATGGAGTATACTTATAACCATGGGCTCGCGGCAGACCATATATGTAGAATGATCAATTAGGGAGATCGCTCTTTTTATCGTTCTTTCTCTTTTCTTTTCCATCTTACTTTATTAATTGTTTTCTTTTGGTGTAGCGTTAACATCCGTAGATTTAATAGCTCTAAACTCAAAGAGAGAAGAACGAGGGTGAGACAGTGAGAAGAGTGAGAGATGGACGGATGAGGTAGAGTGAAGGACGAAAGAAAAAAATTACTACTTTAAATGTCATAATTTATAGATAAAAAAATACTCCCTTCGAGTTTAATTTTCTGACTTTTGTAGGAACATGGAGATTTTGTGTCTGGATGCATAGTAAAATCTATTTCTATGAAAAACTCTTGCAAATCACTTCCCTCGTTTTAACCTATACAGGATGTTTTACCTTTTCTAGATAATATTTTTTTTCCTAAATATGCACTTTGATATACAATGTCTAGATATATGATAAAAACAATGTATATGATTACTGAATGAGTGATAGAACAAAATTCATATAACCAACATTATGGAATACATTCACAAATATATTAGGTAATTACTGATGAGTGATAGAACAATATACCAATTTGTTCCCGGTTGGATTACACACATATAGAAGAAGATCGACACTTGCATGTGACAATTGCACCAACAACAATGAAGGACCCCATGCCGGGTTAAAGGTAAGCTTCCTTTCTATTTCTAATAGTTGAAAGATGTTGAGAGATGCTCGAGTTTTTCATCTGAGAGGTTGATTGGCAACATATCATAGACTTAGAGTAATTGACTCTTAGTCTAGTGGAGTCCTCGAAGGATTCAAAATCATTTAAGGTGATAAATTGAGTTGTAGATGCCTCCATGATAACTAAGGTGTCGTTAGCATATTGAACTATTGGGAAGTCAAAAGAGCAGTGTAGATTTAGTGGTAGCTAAGTAGCTTGATGATTCCTGTCTTTGGCCATTTTTTATTATGCACTGGAGCAGTCTGTCTTTGGCCCTTTTTATTATGCACTGAAGTACTCTGTCTTTGGCCTTTTTTATTATGCACTAAAGCATGTCAGCTATGAAAATAAAGAGAAGGGGGATAGATCAAGGGCCACCTTGTTTGACACCCCTCTTACCATGCACAATTTTTCCTAGGACCCCATTCAAGAGGACAGAAGAGGTCCTAGAGTTTAGGATGTCCTTCAACTAGCTAATCCATCTTTGACTAGAACCTAGCTTTATCAGAATCTGAATTATGACATTATGCTCAATTTTATCGAAGGCTTTCTCAAAGTCCAATTTGAGAATTATCATTTCCTTCTTTAGATTTGCGGCAGATATGTAAATATTCAAGGGCTCAAGCCGAACAATCTTAGTAGTTCTCTTCTTTATGAATTCATATTGATTCTTATGCATGAGGGTGGATATGACTCTTTGAAGCTTGTTGGGTAGAAGCTCGGTAATGACCTTCATTGAGTAGTTCAAGAGTGAGATGGAATGTAGTCATTTAGTCTTGAAGAGTTCTCAGTCTTGGGGTATTAGTGTAATATATGAGCTAATAGTAGATTTTTCCAAATTCAACACGTAAAAGGTAAGTATTGTAGTTAAAGCTTGTAGAGTAGGTGAGTTTGAAGATTATTTATGGCCGGAAAGAGTATTACTTTAATTTAGTTCTTAAACCATATATAAGATTTGTAAACATGATTTGACTTGACGGGAGCCAAATTAAACTACTAATTTGTCTAACACGATGGCTTTGACGCTTTTCGTCGAATAGCTTGCATACACGACGCCGTCGCGCGAGTGCTGCCTACCAGCCTCCACGCTCTCTAGCGGTCTTCACCCGCCATTCTTGTGCCGCGGGTTGGGGTGGCCGCAGAATGCGCTGACTGCCGCCACAAGATGAGCTCGCTTCGGAAAGGGGCAGTGGCGGCGCAACGAGGGATCACTGTGGGTGAGACTGAACTGGCGGCAGAGATGCTGACAGTAGTTGCAGTACCGATGTCCTTCATCAGTGCGTTCGGTCCTCATGGCGCCCTTTGCATCCACCAGTCCACCAGTGTTCTGTTTTTCCTATCTAAAAATTTAGTGCGGCTTGAGATTCAGGTTAGCTTTACATTTCTTGATACTTCAGATTCGGGTTAGGTTTACATACATTGATATATGATAGGAATTTTTTGGTCTAGCAAACTTGGGAGGGAGCGGGCTATCTGCCTGGTTGTGTGACATTGCAGGATTCAGAATGTTTTTTCTTTTGAGATTTTAATTCAGGTTTCGAATAAAACATCTTTACTCATCAGGAGAAATCAAATCACAACACATCTGGTTATTTTAGTCAGTTAGATTCAGATCTTTCAATTCAGCCTATTCTTGCACATATATGATGGTATATTTAGAATAACTTTTCTCACTAATTCATACTGCAGGCGGTTGTGGGGCTTGTGTAGTCCTTATAGCAAAGTATAACCCAAAGACAAATGAAGTGACTGAATTTACAGCAAGTTCATGCCTGACACTTCTTTACACTATAAATTTCTGTTCAATTATCACCACTGAGGGTCTGGGGAATACCAAAGATGGTTTTCATGCTGTTCAGGAAAGGATGTCTGGGTTTCATGCCTCTCAGTGTGGCTTCTGCACTCCTGGAATGTGCATGTCTATTTTCACTTCCCTTATCAATGCTGACAAATCCAAGAGGCCTGAACCACCAAAGGGGTTCTCAAAACTAAAAGTATCAGAAGCAGAAAAGGCTTTCTCTGGCAATTTGTGCAGATGCACAGGTTACCGTCCAATTGTTGATGCCTGCAAAAGTTTTGCATCAGATGTTGACTTGGAGGATTTGGGCCTTAATATATTCTGGAAGAAAGGTGATAGGAACCCAGATGTTAGTGACTTGCCAAGTTACACTCTTGGTGGCGGAGTCTGCACCTTCCCAGATTTTCTAAAAACTGAGATAAAATCTTCGCTTGATCATCTAAGTAATCCTTGTATTGCAGCCTCCAGGGAGGGTTGGTATCACCCGAGAAGTATCAAAGAGTATTATGAGTTAATAAATTCTTGTTTATTTAGTGACTCAGTCAAAGTGGTTGTTGGGAATACTAGCAGTGGTGTACCAGGATACAAGGATCAAGACCTCTACAGTAAGTATATTGACATTGGAGGCATTCCAGAACTTTTATATATTGTAAGGAGGGAGTATGGCTTTGAAATTGGAGCAGCTACACCAATCTCTAGGACCATTGAGATACTTGAGGAAGGATGTGAATCTATATCCTCTCCAAACGGAAGTGTGGTCTTCAGGAAACTTGCGAACCACATGAGCAAAGTTGCTACACCTTTTGTTCGTAACACAGCTAGTATTGGAGGAAACATAGTTTTGGCACAAAAATACCCATTTCCATCAGATATTGCAACCATACTCCTTGGTGCTGGTGCAACTGTTTGTCTTCAGGTAGATGCAGAACGGAGACAAATCACTTTGGAAGAGTTCCTAGAGCAGCCTCCTATAGATGCTACTACTTTACTCCTGAGCATATTTATTCCACATTGGATTTCAGATTCTGGGACAAAAAAAAGTTTGTTATTTGAAACTTACAGAGCAGCGTCTCGTCCTCTTGGCAATGCTGTTTCATATGTAAATTGTGCTTTCTTGGGGCATGCTTCTGTGGATGAACAATCAGATACTCTTGTGTTGAGTAATCTGCGTTTGGCTTTTGGTGCATATGGAACAAAACATGCTATTAGAGCAAAGAAGGTGGAGGAATTCCTTGCTGGTAAATCACTCACTGCATCGGTTCTACTTGGTGCAATTCAATTACTTAGAGAAACGGTTGTACCAATGGAGGGAACATCACATCCTGAATATAGAGTCAGTGTAGCTATTGGATTTCTCTTCAGTTTCCTATCTCCGCTTTCTAAAGGCATCCCAGAGCCTGGAAAGTCTCTGACCAGTAGTCCTGGTGATTCAGCAGATACAGATGATGTCCGTAATCTGCCACTATCAGCACGTCGAGAAACATTTTCCAGTGACGAATATAAACCAGTTGGTGAGCCCATTAAGAAGTATGGTGTTGAACTTCAAGCTTCTGGTATGTGGTTACATCTTTAGAATTTTTTGTATTATTGTCAACATATTCTCTAGAATCTTTTTGCAGAGTAAGATTTGAAGTCTGTATTGTGTTATATACAGGGGAGGCAGTATATGTGGATGATATTCCTGCTCCAAAGAATTGCCTCTATGGAGAATTTATTTACAGCACACAACCCCTTGCTTATGTCAAAAGTATAAAATTCAAATCTTCTTTAGCATCAGAGAAGATCATCTCTGTTGTTTCTGCGAAGGATATTCCAAGTGGAGGACAAAATATTGGATCGTCCTTCATGTTTGGTGATGAGCCACTATTTGGTGATCCGATTGCTGAGTATGCTGGTCAAGCTCTTGGCATTGTGGTACTTACCCTTTCATCTTTGTAGTATGGCCAGTCACAGGAATTATTGCTGTCTTAAAAATCTCTATTATAGAAGACACTTATGAATATTAATGACCATATCAGTCTTGCTAAATCATTATCTCTACCTCAGATTGCAGAAACACAGAGGTATGCTGACATGGCAGCCAAGCAGGTTATTGTTGAATATGACACAAAGGATTTGGGCCCACCGATCATAACTGTGGAGCAAGCAGTGGAAAACAGTAGATATTTTGAAGTCCCCCCAGAATTTTATCCTAAAGAAGTTGGTGATGTTTCCAAGGGTATGGCAGAAGCTGATCACAGGATCCCGTCAACAGAAGTATTTTAGTGCAACAACCTCCCAGAATTTTTAATAATTTAATTTCACTTGCGTCATCATAAAACAATGAATGGAAATTGAACCATGCAGTTCTATGTGCTCTAAAATTTTAATTTTAATCCTGTGTGGAGTCTGCTTTGAACTATTACACTATACATACTATTTCAATAATACATCAATAGACAATGAAACCTCATCACATTTGAGAAGTAATGTTTGAGTAAGTCCGCTGAGTAGAATACTATCTAAACAAGTACTTCTGAAAGTTCAGGATTAATGAATCACTTTTGTAATGGCCTTCAGTCATAATGGAAGTAACAATTACTTATAGTAAATCTCTGTGTTGTTTTGAGGTGATCTAGGTGTAGAACAGTATTTGTGTTAAATGAATAAGTAACTATAGTTATATATGTACTGTATGCAATTAATTTTCCCATGAGATTGATCTGCAGAGTGAAAGTTGCAATGCTTAGACCTCTCCCTTACCCCTTTTCTCTGTACAATTTTCTTTATTTATTTATATTTACTAACAGTGGGGGTTTCCCCTGCTGTATTTATGGCTCAAAAAAAAATTATTTCTTGCTTGATGCTTGTGATCTTTTGACAGTCTTGATATGTCACTTTAGCCATTATTTTAACTTTATACAACGTTACATCACTATAGTTTTTCGATTGTGTAATTTTGGTAACTACTTTTAATAATGATACATTTAGTCACATTTTTTTGCATCCAATTTTTGACTTGAAAAATATACATGTTAAAAAATCGCGATGTTTCACATGGATTCTAAATTGTCAATTATGGTGTAATTTTAAAATATGGAAGTTCGAAATTGCAGTGATGCAATTTTATGTAAATTATATAATAAGAAACATCAGCGTACTTTTCACTACCTATCCTACTACTTTCCTTTTAATGGAATCTAAGAGAGCATATCTCATGTAATTTTGATGCAGGTAAAACTTGCCTCTGAGTACTACTTCTACATGGAAACACAGACAGCACTAGCAGTTCCAGATGAGGATAACACTTTGGTAGTCTACAGTTCGTCACAGTACCCTGAACTTGCACAGAGTGTCATAGCAAGGTGCCTAGGCATTCCATTCAGCAATGTGCGTGTCATTACAAGAAGGGTTGGAGGTGGCTTCGGTGGAAAAGCATATAGATCATTCCAAGTGAGAATACACAAAAGTAGATCATAATAACCAAAATCTTCCTTTCCATTAAAACTAATTAATACTAATATAAAAGCTTTACCCTGAAACAGAATTTATTTCATGTTCGGACTAGTGGTGTTAATTTCTAAAAGATCTTTATTACTCTTCACTTAAGAGATTTTTCCTTAGACTTGCTGTCATGGGTCTAAACAGGCCCTCGAGGTGTTAATTGCAATACTTCTTTTCTTATTTTGTTAACTGCATTGTTAGTTGTACTATATGTCTCTACGATTTACACGTAATATTTGGAAAATAAATATTCTATTGATAGTTTGTTGTATAAGGTTTGGTTATGTAGGATTCATGTTTTTCCATGGAAATCCATTTAGGCCTAATGGACAATCTATTTCATTTAACCACGTGCTTTTACACCAACATGCAAATGCATCAAACTTTGACTATTTATCTAGGCTTCACAATGCAAAGTCCCTAGCGCAAAATCAAATTAACTCTCAATGTCCTTTTGAAGATCTGTCCCAACAAATTTAGACTTAAGTTGACATATTTCCATCTTTTATGATTATATATAATAATATAATAACAATTCATGAAAACATAAAGACCTAGTATACATTACCTGCTTTCTTTCAAAAAAGAAAAAAAAAACACCTGCTGTTTCTTATCGATATGTTACCTACTTGTGCAGGTTGCAACGGCAGCTGCACTTTGTGCATACAAGTTACGACGTCCTGTACGAATGTACCTTAATCGCAACACTGATATGGTTATGGTTGGTGGTAGACACCCAGTGAAAGCTCATTATTCTGTCGGATTCAAGTCTAATGGGAAAATTACGGCCTTGCATCTAGATTTATTAATTAATGCTGGGATATCTCCAGATGCAAGCCCCATTATACCAGACGCTATTATATCTAGTGTCAAAAAGTACAACTGGAGTGCTCTGTCATTTGATATCAAGCTCTGCAAGACAAATATTTCATCTAAATCTGTAATGCGTGCTCCTGGAGATACACAAGGCTCTTTAATTGCAGATGCTATAATTGAGCATGTCGCGTCTGCCCTTTCAGTGGATGCTAACAGCGTGAGGGAAAAGAATTTTCACACTTATGGTACTCTTCAGTTGTTCTACCCAGATAGTGCAGGCGAAGCTTCTACGTACACATTGCATTCTATTTTTGATAGGTTGATCTCAACTTCAAGCTACATGGATCGAGCTGAATCCATAAAGGAATTTAACAGTAACAACAAGTGGCGGAAACGGGGCATCTCTTGCGTGCCCCTAATTTTCAGAGTAGAGCCAAGGCCCGCCCAGGAAGGGTTTCTGTGCTCAATGATGGTTCCATAGTGGTGGAGGTTGGAGGAATTGAAATCGGGCAAGGACTGTGGACTAAAGTACAGCAGATGACTGCCTTTGCTCTGGGAAAATTGTGGCCTGATGGAGGTGAAAGTCTTCTTGAGAGAGTGCGTGTTCTACAGGCTGACACCTTGAACTTAATACAAGGCGGACTTACTGCTGGCAGCACTTCTTCTGAATCTAGTTGTGCAGCAACTCTTCAGGCATGCAATATGCTGATTGACAGATTGAAGCCAATCTTCGATAGGCTGCAGCAGCAGTCAAGATATGTCTCATGGGATACATTGATTTCTCAGGTGAGTTTTTATCCTCCTCTAGTTTGTGCTCATGCTGAGTACAATATTGTTGTCAGCTGTAATGTAATGTTTCCGAGCAGGCTTCTAAAGACAATGTTAATTTATCTGTGAGCGCCTACTGGGTACCTGGTAAAGTTTCTAATAGGTACCTGAACTATGGAGCTGGTATAAGTGAGGTGCGCCAAAATTCTCAAGACTAAATTACAACAGTGCTGTTAAATCATGTTTGTATATCTTATATAGGTGATACTCTTTCTATTCATATCTTATGAAAAGTGCAGGTGGAGATTGATCTTCTTACAGGAGCAATTACATTACTAAGGGGTGATCTTGTGTACGACTGTGGGAAGAGCATGAACCCTGCAGTGGACTTAGGACAGGTTTGCTGTCGATCCTTTCATGCTTCCTATCTGAACCATTTGTAATTCTGAATGTAGTTCATTAATTTATATACCATAAGTTTGGACTGGATTAGGACAATATAATTAAGTACACGATAAATATGAAGCACATTTTCTGTGTTAGCGACCCGCCGGCGGCGAGGTCGCTTCCGAGTTCCGACGCTCGCTCAGATGGCGATACCCCTCGGACCAACGAGGTCCGGTTCCTCTCAATAGTCTGAATATCTGTTACAATAATGCTTGGTCCAGGCCAATCCCCTCTCCTTCCCTTATCTAGCCTCTGCTAAGCTCACAACGCTTACAGACCCACTCTGGGCCACACACGCGGATGCTCTTGGACCGGACCCGGTTCCCCTTCCTTGGGCGATGGGCTTCCGTGGGCTGGGACAGGTGAGGAGCGGTGACACTCCCCTCCCCTTGGGCACCGGCATGCCCCCAGGCCGGAGCAAGAGGGAACTGCTGGTGCAGGGCTTCAGCGTCCTCCAATGTCGCCAACGAGGCCGGACCACTTGACGAGGACCTGAGCCACGGCACCGTCGCGCTTCGTAAGCATCCGACGGTCCAGCACCGCCTCTGGGAATTGTAGATCGTCGTCGACGTCCGGCAGTGTTGCCGAGACAGCGGTCGAAGACGGGGGCGCCGGCTTGAGGAGGGACACGTGGAAGACGGGGTGCACGGTCGACGAGGGAGGCAGATCCAGCTTGTAGGCGACGGAGCCGATCTTGGCGAGCACCTTGTACGGCCCGAAGTAGCGCAAGCAGAGCTTCTGATGGGCGCGGGGCGCCAGGGACGACTGCACGTAAGGCTGTAGCTTGAGGAAGACGAAGTCACCCACCTGGAAGGAGCGCTCGGAGCGGCGCTTGTCGGCCTGCGTCTTCATACGTTGCTGAGCTCGGTGAAGGTGTCGGCGCACGGACTCCAGCATGGTGGTGCGTTCCGAGAGGAGCGCATCAACATCCGGCGACGAAGTCGCCGATAACCCAAGGTGGCGGGGAGGATGTCCGTAGAGGACCTCGAACGGCGACCTGTTGAGGGCTGAATGGAAACTGGAGTTATACCAGAATTCCGCCAATGGAATCCACTTGATCCACCGGCGAGGACAGGAGTGAACGAAGCAGCGCAAGTAGGTTTCCAAGCACTGGTTGACCCACTCCGTCTATCCGTCCGTTTGGGGGTGGTACGCTGAGCTCATGGACAGAGTAGTGTTAGCCAAACGGAAAAGCTCCTGCCAGAATGTGCTCGTAAAAATACGGTTGCGGTCGCTGATGATGTGAGTGGGGAGACCATGAAGACGATAAACGTTGTCTAGGAACTGCTGCGCCACCTGCTGAGCAGTAAAAGGATGTGAAAGAGGAAGGAAATGAGCGAATTTGCTGAACCTGTCCACGACGACCAATATGCAGTTAGCTAGACCGGAGCGGGGAAGTCCCTCGATGAAGTCCATAGACACCACTTGCCATGATTCAGTCGGAACTGGCAACAGAGATAATAGACCAGGATAACGGGCCCGATCTGGCTTAGCCTGAGTACGGATACTGCAGTTAGCCACAAACTGCTTGACGTCAGACTTCATACCACGCCAGGCAAATAGTTTTTTGATGCGGCTGAATGTGATTGGGAAGCCAGAGTGTCCGCCCACCGCGCTGCTATGCAAGGCTGTGATGATGCGCCGCTGGAGTTCCTCGTTGTGCCCAATCTAGATACGGTCGTGGACGCGCAAGACGCCATCAGAAAGTGTATAAGGCGGGTGAGAATCTGGACTGACGCTGAGTTCCTGAATGAGTTTCAGCGCCGCAGGGTCTTGATTGTACCCTGTCACAACATCCGAGAGCCACGACGGTGTAGAGGAGGACAAGGCCTGAAGCTGGACAGGAGGGTCGGGGTGGCGGGAGAGGGCGTCAGCCGCCTGATTGGTATTGCCCAGCTTGTAGACAACCTTGTATTGCAGACCCGCCAGCTTGGTGTAGAGTTTGAGCTGCCAAGGCGTATGGAGGCGTTGATCGGTGATGTGGACAAGGCTGTGATGGTCTGTGAATATCACAAACTCTCCATGTTGTAAATATGCACGCCACTGCTCCACAGCAACCAACACGGCTAAGTATTCCTTGTCATAAGTGGACAGGCCACGAGTTCGAGCTCCCAACGCCTTACTGACGAAGGCAAGTGGGTGACCGTCTTGCAGCAGCACGGCGCCAACCCTGGAGTCACTGGCATCAGTTTGAATTTGGAACTGTTTGGAGAAATCCGGAAGAGACAAAACAGGGGCTTGGATTAAGGCTTGCTGTAGAGTGTTGAACGCTATAGTATGCGTGTCCGTCCATACGAACAACACGCCCTTCTTGAGGAGGTCTGTCAATGGACGAGCAATGACGGCAAAGTGGCGAACAAACTTCCTGTAGTACCCTGCAAGTCTGAGAAAACTGCGGAGCTGTTTGACATCTGTGGGAATAGGCCAATCCTTGACTGACTGAATCTTCGATGGATCGGTCGCCACGCCGACGGAACTGACTGTATGCCCCAGGTAAGGAATCTCCTGTTGGGCGAACCGACATTTGGAGAGCTTAACTTGCCATTTGTCCCGAGCCAGCAGAGTGAGCACTTGACGCAGATGCTCGATGTGCTCTTCAAGCGAACTGCTATAGACCAGGATGTTGTCGAAGAAGACGAGGGCACAGCGACGAAGAAGTGGATGGAGGGTACAATTCATAGCTCCTTGGAACGTGTTCGGGGCACCCGTCAATCCAAAGGACATAACTGTGAACTCGAAATGTCCCCAATGAGTCTGGAACGCTGTTTTAGGTTCTTCGCCGGGAGCCAGCCGGATTTGGTTAAATCCAGCGCGAAGGTCGAGCACCGAGAACCAGGAAGCATGAGAGAGCTCATCCAGGAGTTCGTCAATTATTGGAATTGGGAACTTGCTCTTAACTGTGAGCGCATTAAGCATCCTGTAATCGACGCAAAAGAGCCAGGTGTGGTCCTTCTTGCGTACCAACAGCACTGGTGAAGAAAAGGCACTTGTACTTGGTTGAATCAGGCCATACTTGAGGATTTCGGAAACCTGACGCTCGATTTCATCCTTGAGTGCTAGAGCGTACCGGTACGGTCGCACGGAGACCGGCTGGGAACCCTGTACCAGAGGTATTGTGTGTTCGCAAGCACGGCGAGGAGGTAACTCAGTGGGTTCAGCAAATAGTGCCGCGAACTCGTCCAGCAGGGACTGCACAGCTGGGTGAGTCGGAGGTAGGGGTGCTGGAGTAGCCTCACTGGCAATATGGAAGAGCTGCACCACGGAGCATGAGTCTGTTGTAGGAGCAATGCCTTGGAGCACAATCTGGACTGAGCCATACGGAAACATCATCCACTTCTGAGACCAATGAATCTTCATAGGAGAGAATGCCATGAGCCAATCCATGCCTAATATCATATCATAGGAGCCGAGCGGCAGAAGTTTCAGAGAGGAATGAAAGGTGTACCCCTGCACAGACCATTCAGCCAATTGATTTCCTGGGAACAAGCAAGGGACGTCCCGTCTGCAACTTGGACTGACACGGCTGAAGATAACAGACAGACTCCAGTAAATTTCGAGGCTAGAGAACTATTGATGAAGGAATGGCTGCTTCCGGAATCAACCAGAATGAGGACAGTGTGTCCGTTAATGGTGCCGTTGAACTGCAGTGTACGGGAGCAGGAGCATTGGACAAGGCAGCAGACGAAAGCAGCATGAACACTTGAGGGGTCGGCTCAGCTGGAGTTTCCAACACCTCAGTTTCCTCAAACTCGGCCTGACACAGGTTCCAGATCTCGTTCAGCGCGTGCAACTAAACGGCTGGAGCACATTTGTGCCCAGGTTGCCAACGTTCCGCACAACGAACGCATAGCCCTTGCGCCTTGCGGTAGGAACGAAGAGTCCGAAGACGATCATCTACCGTGCCAGTGCGAGGAGGGCGACGCTCGTTCGCCGGCCTTGTGTCTTCAAGAGCCGGTGCACCGCCTTGGCGAGGAGGTGGCGGCTGTGGTAGAGGCAACGCGCCCTTAGGAGCCCCCGGTTTGTAGACGGGAGGCCCCTCGGTCTTGCGGAAATCTCGACGGCGATCTGGATCAGTGGCCTCCTCCTGTAACAGAGCCAAGGTGCAAGCAGTATCCAAATCCTGGGGGCGTTGCATAAGGACAATGGCACGAACATCATCACGAAGACCATCCACGAAACAAGTGGTATAGGACAGGTAATCTGGGTAGGGAGTGTAAGCGATAAGTTGCTCGATGAGGTCAACAAAGCGATCAACATAGTCCTGGACGGTGGAGGTTTGTTTGATGCGGAAGAGCTGGCGGATGAGCGTCTCGTGCTGGTCGCGACAGAAGCGCTCGCGGACCAAACGGCAGAAGGAAGGCCAGTCCAGACCGACGATCTGGCGTTCGGCGGACTGGAACCAGCGACGAGCAACGCCGGTGAACTGCATGGTGGAGCACTTGACCCACATGGACGGGTGAACACCGTACATGTCGAAATAATTTTGAGCACAAGTCATCCAGAATTGAGGATCCTCACCGTCGAATTTGGGGAAATGCATTTTGGGAAGGTGGCCGAGGTGGTGGGTGGGGTTTGTGTTGAGCGGATGCGGCTGAAATGGAGGTGGATGAGGTTGGGGATCGGGATGGTGGAATGGCGGCGGATGAGGATGGGGATCGGGATGGTGGGGAGCAAAACGTAGGATACCAGGTTTTGGGGGAAAATGTGTACCGTTGGCCGGGGTCGGCACTATGGTCGTGACCGATCCATAGTCCGGCACCCATGGAGTCATGTCAACGCGGTGCCCTCTGGGCCAGTCGACCGTGAATCCGGTAGGTGGGCGCGCGGCAGCCGACTCCTGGTGCTTGAAGGCGCGGCGGAGATCGAAGCGGATATCGTCTATGTCACCTTCAGCACCTTGCCTCCAGGTTTGGATCTCGTCCACCGCGGACTCGAGCGCCGCGACCCGCTCGTCCCGCTCGTCGCAGATCTCGGCCACCCGGACGAGCTCGACGTTAAGAACTCGCTGCTCGAGGTCGGAGACGCGCGATTCGAAGTGCGCTCCCCAGTTGTCAGCGACGATGGCGGCGGTGTACTCGGCGGATGCGAACTCCTCCAACGAAGTGATGCGAGCGTCGGTGTCGTCCTCGCGCTTCCGGATCGCCACCTCGGCTTCATCGACTCGGTTCTCCAGCTTGCCCCAACGCTCGGCGGATCGAGCATCCATGTCTTCCAACCTCTTGAACATTTCATCGAACATGCTGCGGACGTTTGGCTCCATGGCTCCCAGCGCGCGCTGCCTTCGGGTGAAGTGGGGATGCGGCGCCGGTGCTTGCGCCAGGACGAGTCGAAGACACTCGCCTTGATCTGATACCAGATATGTTAGCGACCCACCGGCGGCGAGGTCGCTTCCGAGTTCCGACGCTTGCTCAGATGGCGATACCCCTCAGACCGACGAGGTCCGGTTCCTCTCAATAGTCTGAATATCTGTTACAATAATGCTTGGTCCAAGCCAATCCCCTCTCCTTCCCTTATCTAGCCTCTGTTAAGCTCACAACGCTTACAGACCCACTCTGGGCCACGCACGCGGATGCTCTTGGACCGGACCCGGTTCCCCTTCCTTGGGCGATGGGCTTCCGTGGGCTGGGACAGGTGAGGAGCGGTGACATTCTGTTCATTGTTTTATGTAGATTAGAGAGTTAACTGGCATGCTAACAATGAGATCCAACTAACTGATAGAACTAGCCTTGAGCTATTTGGGTATTTCCCTTGTCAATGGTTTACTCTGCCCTGTTGTGATCCATACTGTTATTTGGACGTATAAGTACAGCTGAATACTTGCTTAGGTTTTGCAACATAGTTATTGTCTTATTGGGCTCTGATACATTAATTTGTTGGGTACCGTACCATATCTTATCCATGGAATTTATCTTGCAGATTGAAGGTTCCTTTATAAAGGGAATTGGTTTTTTCATATATGAAGAGTATCTTACAAACAGTGACGGCCTGATGATTAGCAACAGCACATGGGACTACAAGATCCCAAGTGTCGACATAATCCCAAAGCAGTTTAATGCTGAGGTGCTGAACACTGGATACCATAAGAACCGTGTGCTTTCTTCAAAAGGTAGTCACTTTAGTTATTTCCTCATTGCATTGTAGATTGAAATAGGATTGGCAGATACCAATCAATTTGTACTGTTTCTGCCAGCTGCTGGTGAACCTGCCTTGGTTCTTGCCTCATCCGTTCATTGTGCACTGAGAGAAGCTATCCGAGCAGCAAGAGTGGAGTTTGCAAACAGCACTGTATCTGGACGCTCACCGCTGGAATTTCAGATGGATGTCCCTGCACCAATGACACTGGTGAAAGAGCTATGTGGTTTAGATATTGTGGAGAAGTACTTAAAAAGTCGTATCTACCTATGAACGTGCAGCTGGGTTGTAATCTAACGTCCTGTTATCTCATGAAAAGGAGTGGTATCATCTTTTTCTTGTTGTTTGCAATAAAACGGGGAGGAGGGACTTGTTAAATTAGCACAATATTTGAATGCTTTCAACCATCTGTATCCATGACTCTTTATCAAAGCTACTGGGAGTGGTCGTGTTAAGTAATTTATTGTTATGGAGTTAGAGTGCTGGTCAATTTCATGAAATATTTTCATGCAACTTAGTTAAATAAAGTACAAGCTAGGAATTCAGAACATTTTTATTTGAATGAACATTTCATGGCTTATAGAATTGAAGGTTTAGTTTTCCCTCTGTATTTTATTCATTAGGATTTTTCACGTAATCCATGAAAATACTTGAATGCCTTTGTACTCTAGGGAATAGCATAAGAAAACTACAATACTTGAGAGACTTTGTATTAGGAAATAGCAGAACCACCCTATTGTAAGGCTCAAGTGTGAAGCATTGCAATTAAGCATCATTGAAGCATGTCATTTGCATTTCAAAATAATAGAAAGTGCATTTTTCATTGTAAAGATATCACAAATGATGACCCTCATGTAGGGTGTAAACTCTACTGTCAAACTCTTTTTATATACAAAAAGTACTCCCACTATTCCAAATTATAAGGTGTTTTGGTTTATGTGGATTCATAATTTTTCCTATGCACTTTGATATATATACATTATATAGTAAAAACAATGTATCTAAAGATATCAAAGCGCTAGAGTAACTGAATTATTATATCTATACCTAATAATAAAGAGTTAAAATTTCTCCACGGTGGTCTTCCCTAACTAACTCTGTGAATGCAGATATCTCTATTCGTTTGTATACTACAACTCTCCTATTTATATATATATATAGGGATTGGACATAAGTATAGTTAAGAATCCTATTCTAATCCAAATAGAATATCCCTAAGTAAGATGAATAAGGATTCTAATGTTAATCCAAATCTAAATAGTAAAAGGCAAGAGCATAGATCTATTTCTAATTCTATATATGTAATTCGTGTTTATACAAGTTTGAATTGCTCTTGTCTAGCATGATACGGAGTTTGATTCTAAAATCTATTGGGTCACATATATGATCTTGACTCGAAAACAACCAGTTTTCCATACGATTCTTATTCTGACATGACTCATGATGAAATATCTCCGAGTAAGATGAATAGATATTCTAATTGTAATCAAATCAAAATAGAAAAACCATATATTTAGTTTGAAAAATAGCAATACAATGAGTTGACGATAAAAAAATTAACATTTAGTTTTTCTCCCGTTGTAACACACGGGCATATTTGCTAGTATTATTTTAAGGCAAAAATATGGAGATAATCTAAATTGATCCAATGGTTCAGATTGGTTAATAAAATAATTATAATATTAATTCATACATCAAACAAAATCAAAATCAGGTAACAGGGCTGGAAGCCTTAATTACATGAAACAGTGGATAATCGTATGTTTAGGCCATAATTAAATAAAATCTACTTAAATGCGTTGTTGGCAACCGTGTCCTTCGAATTTTTTTCATATTTACTAAACCTTGTGCCATAAAACATGCCGCACTTCTATACTTATGACTAGAACCCTGGGGTAATCGATTTGAAGGTTAGTCATGTTTTGGGATCTAAATCCGAGCACAAAGTGAGGTCAAAGCCCTAGATTCTGATTCTAGACCATGCTGGCCCACTCGCTCTGTTGACAAACCTAAGTTTAAGGCTCCTAATTGTCGGATATTTGAGAATAGGGTACCCTAAACACCGCACTTCGCAAAAACAAAATCACCCTCGGGGGCTCTACGCCTCGTCCGAGCAGGGGTGACGTAACCCACCCACGGGGGCTCCACGCCTCCGACAAACCAAGATAGGCACCGCTCCCTCGGAGGATCTTCCGCCTCGCCCGAGCTCGGGTGACGTCGAGACGTCATCCACCCTCGGGAGCTCTCCCGCCTCGCCCGAGCCAGGGCGACGTCAGCCATGACGTCATCTACCCTCGGAGACACTTCCGCCTCGTCCGAGCTAGCGAGGCGTCATCCGTGATGCAACCTGGCTCGTGGCGTCCTGGCCTATAGTCAAAAGGTCCACAATACCTCTCGTCCTTGGGGATGGGGCTCCGAGGCGTAAACCACCATGCCTGCCCATGTCCTCCCTACAGTGTAAGGTCCTATGCGACCTAACCAGCGACTAACCTTCACCATCCCCGAGCCATACCTCCGACGGACACTTGCACAGGGATTAAGGCGCTCTCAACCCTGTACGACAGAACACGGGGGTGCCTGGCCCTGTGCTGCCCACCCCCGCCCATACCCAAGGCAGGGAACGATGGTGTTCCCAGTCATGGGACGTATGGCTACAGCTCCATAAAGGACGAACAGGGCCCGGGCGGCGTGCCTACATGCGTAATCTTCCCCGGTAAGAAAGGCGAACAGAAGCTAAAGCACTCCCGAGTCGACAGTCTCGGCTGGGCCCACGTTTCCCTCTCTCCCTCTCTACTGTAATCCTCCATCTCTCCCTACGTATTAAGGGGGAAAATGGACCTTCAGTCTCGACATTCTTAGAGTCCAGATGACTCACACACACACACACGCTTGCATTCACGCAAGCTCTCTCTAGAACCAAGAACCTTTATGCACGAGACCTAGGAACCAGCTTCCCTCTCTCACCATAGCTTGTAGCTCCCCTCTATGAGTTCTCCACGCTCGGTAACACGACTCTGCCGCAAACTGGACGTAGGGCGTTCGTGCCTGAACCAGTATAAACCGTGTGTTGTCCGAGCGTAACCATCCGAACTCTGACACGCTTAGAAATTTACTCGTTGGCTATCTAGACCCCGCCATTTTAGACACCGACAGTTGGCGCGCCAGGTAGGGGACTTTGCATGTCACCCGTATTTTCGAGTTTCGGATGGCTAGTCATCGCGTTGATTTCTCTCCAGGCTCCATCGTTCGTTTTGGTAGCCTGGACTTCCAGTGCCATGGGCAGGGGGCCGACCTGGTCTTCCATCGCCCCATGGCCTCCTCCGAGGTAGCCGTGGACGCCATCTCGGCATCCATGGCCCACCTTGGCCTGCCGTCCTCCGGGGGGTGGACTGCTCCAGGGACAGCCGTCCCACGAGCCGACTACCCCGAGTTCGAGCGCCAGCTCGACACCCTGATGGGTCCCCAGCCGACCCAACGGTCCCTGCACAACCTCTACTTCGCATTCGCCAACGTGATGGCGCAGCTCGCGGGAGGACAGGCGCTCTCCCCTGGGCTAATCAATGCGCCCGCCGAAAGGGCGCTACCGCACGGCATGCGGAATGCCGCCGCGTCGTACTCGGAGGCGATGGCCGCGGGTTTCCGTGCCGACCCTACGGAGGGGACATGCATCGGGCTTGGGTCCCATCATCTGCGTTCTGCCTCCGACCTCCTCACAAGTTCGGAGGCCACCTCCTACGCCGGCTCCAGCCGCGACAGCGTCGACCCCTGGGAGCCCCTGGACTTCGAAGGCCTAGGGGATAAGGTGGCCTTTTATGGTTTCCTGCACGCCAGCGATTACTTGCTCGACTCCGGCTCGAGCGACCACAACACGGGCTGTGGCCGCGAGTGCTTCATGTGCGACACACCTCCACCCGGAGCCGCTGTCGAGCCCACCCTCATCGAGGACGGGGATGACGACGGTGACGACGATGGCGTCCACACTCCCGTCGGCAGGGCAAGGTCACCGGCTCCCGCCCCGCGAGGCGACCCCCAATCCTTGGATGCTCAACAACGCTACCTGGAAGAACTCCGCGACATGGAGCGGAAGCTCGCGGAAGTGCAACAACGAGTAATGTTCGAGCGCGAGCAGCTCGAGCGCAAAACTACCAGGGCCCCCGGAGAGCCCCGCGCTCGCAGGGAGACCCGAGCCGTGCACCAGCGCATCATCAACGACGAGCACGACCCGCCGTAGTTCGCGTGGGCAAGTCAGAACATCGTGGCAGCGGCGATGCTGCTCCGCAACCTCCCGATCCTAGACACTCCCGAGGGGAAGCTCGCTCACGAAGAGCTGAAGTCTCTCTTGGGGCGCGCCGCGGTTCAGCAAGCCGAGAGCTCCGCCTCGCGGAGGCGCGGGCTTAACCCCAGCCATCAAGTTGACCCGGCGCCCAACGACCGTGAGGGCTCAGTTCACCAGGATCCCGCGTCGGGCGAGCATCGACGTTCGACGGTTCATGCCCGCGTAGGCGACAAACGCGACATGTGTGACACGCTCGACGCGCGCAAGCACGCCAACTAGGACGACACGAGCAGGGGCTACCATGTCCGCCGTGGCGGTCGATACGACAGCGGGGAGGATCGGTCTCTCTTGCCAGAGCCACCAGGCCCGCTGGCCTATATTCGCTGCATCCGTCGTGCCCCGTTCCCGCAACGTTTCCGACAGCCGGCCAACATCGTCCGGTACTCCGGGGAGACGAACCCCGGACTCTGGCTCGACGACTATCGCCTTGCCTGCCAGGTCGACGGCGCGGACAACAACGAGTTCATCATCCGCAACTTGCCTGTCCACCTCTCAGACTCGACCCGCACATGGCTCGAGCACCTACCCCCCAACACCATCGATGGGTGGAACTCCCTGCGACTGGCCTTCGTCGGGAATTTCCAGGGCACCTACACACGCCTAGGGAACCCCTGGGACCTCCGCAGCTGCAGGAAGAAGACTGACGAGTCCCTCCGGGACTACATCCGTCGCTTCTCCGAGCAGTGCACAAAGCTCCCGACTGCAGCCGACGCGGACGTGGTTGGGGCGTTCCTTGCAGGCACCACCTGCAAGCAGCTGGTCCACGAGCTGGGCCGCAGCAACCCTCGCACAACCAAGCGACTCCTCGACATCGCCACAAGCTACGCTTCGGGCGAAGAGGCAGTCGGTGCAATCTTCCACCCCTACAAGGGAAAGGGCAATCTTCCAACCGCGCCCAGAACAGGAACAAGAAGAAGGGCAGGCCGCAGCGCGGCGGCGGCAACGTGGTCGCGGCGGTGGATCGCAAGACTTCCGTCCCCAGGGAGGAAAGAAGGGGGGCAAGTTCAACGACATGCTCACCAAGCCATGCCCGTACCACAACGGGCCGGTCAAGCACACACTCCAGGAGTGCGAGATGATGGCCAGATACTTCAAGGCCGTACCCAACAAAGACGACCAGCCGAAGCAGCCGGACGGTCAGGACGGGGACGGGGGTCGCGAAGACTCCTACCCCCACGTCAACAAGTGCCTCATGATCTTCGGGGGCTCGGAGGCCTACGGTTGCAAGCGCCGGCAGAAGCGGGAGCGGCGCGAAGTCTTCGCGGCCACCCCGGCAACTCCGGCCTTCCTCGACTGGTCGGAGTCCGACATCACGTTCGGGCGAGACGATCACCCGAGCCACATTCCCCACCCGGGCCGTTACCCACTCATCGTGGACCTGATCATAGGGAACGTGCGCTTCACTAAGGTACTGATGGACGGGGGCAGCGACCTCAACATCATGTTTTACAACGCCTTCGAGGCCCTGAAGGTACCCAGGAAGAAACTCTGGCCGGAGGGGGTTCCCTTCCTAGGAATCGTCCCCGGAAAACCAGCCCTGCCCATAGGGAAGATCAACTTGATCGTGACGTTCGGGGAGTCAAATAACTTCCGAAGCAAGCTTCTCACTTTCGAGGTCGCACACTATCGCGCGGCATACCACACGGTGTTGGGGAGGCCGTGTTACGTGAAGTTCATGGCCATCCCCAACTACACCTACCTCAAGCTCAAGATGCCGGGACCGCATGGAGTTATCACGGTCACCTCCGAGCTTGTGGAAATGTACCAATGCGATGTGGATAGTTGCGAGAACGCCATGGCCGAGGTACGATACTCGGAGTTGGCGACGGCGGCTGAAGCCGCGAGTGACGAGAGGGTCAACTCCAGGGGCGTGGGGAACTTCACCCCCCTCGAGGGGGTAAAGGAAATCCCCTCGACCCGTCCAAGATGGATGGCCGAGCGCATCAGCGCCTCCTTGGCTCCGGAGCAGGAACCGAGATGTTTGCGTGGAGCCCTGCGGACGTTCCGAGCATACCAAGGGACGTAGCCGAGCACGCGTTGATGATCCGGCCCGACGCCCGATCGGTGAAACAGCGCCTACGCTATTTCGACGAAGAGAAGCGGCGAGCCATCGGCGAAGAGCTCCAGAAGCTTTCGGTGGCCGGTTTCATCAAAGAGGTATTCCATCCCGAATGGCTATCTAATCCAGTACTGGTTAAGAAGAAGAGCGGGAAATGGAGAATGTGTGTAGATTACACCAGCCTGAACAAGGCATGCGGCAAGGATCCATATCCCCTGCCGCGCATCGACCAGATCGTTGATTCCACCTCGGGGTGCGAGACGCTTTCTTTCCTTGATGCGTACTCCGGTTATCATCAAATCTAGATGAAGGAGTCCGACTAGCTCGCGACATCCTTCATCACGCCGTTTGGCTCTTTCTGCTACGTCACTATGCCATTCGGCCTCAGAAATGCGGGAGCCACATACCAGCGGTGCAGCGCTCGGCTTTTGGGGAACTCATCGGGAGGACCGTCGAGGCATATGTGGACGACATCGTGGTAAAATCCAAACGAACGGAAACCATGATCATTGATCTCGAGACAGCGTTCGGGGCCATGAGACTCAAGCACGTCAAGCTCAACCCTGAGAAGTGCGTGTTCAGGGTGCCGCGCGACATGCTCCTCGGTTTCATTGTATCTCGGCATGGCATCGAGGTCAACCCCGATAAAATCTCTGCCATCGTAAGTATGGGAGCAATTTGTAACGTGAAGGGGGTACAGCGGGTCATGGGGTACCTCGCGTCCCTGAGCCGCTTCATCTCGCGCCTCGGCGAACGAGGCCTCCCTCTTCACCGACTTCTCAAGAAGACCGAACACTTCACCTGGACCTCCGAAGCACAGGGGGCCCTGGACAAGCTCAAGGCGGTCGTCACGAGTGCACCCATACTCGTCCCGCCAACGCCGCGCGAGCCTCTCCTCCTATACATTGCCGCCACCACCCAGGTGGTGAGCGCCGTCATCGTCGTCGAAAGGGAGGAGGAGGGCCACACGCTAAAGGTCCAGAGGCCGGTGTACTTCATTAGTGAAGTATTATCTGAGACTAAAACCAGGTACCCTCAAATTCAGAAGCTCCTTTACGCGGTCCTCATCACGCGAAGAAAGTTGGCCCAGTACTTCGACGACCATCACGTCACCGTTGTATCATCCTACCCCCTCGGGGAGGTGATACAGAGCCGCGAGGATACAGGGCGGTTGGCAAAGTGGGGGCTCGAGCTCATGGGGTAGTTCATCTCCTACGCACCACGGACGACCATCAAATCCCAGGTTCTCACAGATTTCGTCACTGAGTGGACCGAAACCCAGCTACCATCGACGGCGGAGAACCAGGAGTTCTGGGTCATGTACTTCGATGGGTCACTGATGAAGATCGGCGCCGGCGCCGGCTTGGTTTTTGTCTCCCCGCTCGGGGTCCAGCTCAAGTACATGATCCGTATATTCTTCCCGGCGTCTAACAACGTCGCGGAATACGAGGCCCTGGTAAACAGGCTACACATAGCCACGGAGCTGGGCATCAAGAGACTCGACGCGCGAGGCGACTCTCAGCTCGTAGTCGAACAGGCCAAGAAGGAGTCAAATTGCAACGACCCTAAGATGACAGCGTACTGCCAAGCGGTCCGCCGTTTGGAAGAAAAATTTGACAACGTTGAAATCAAACACGTCGCCAGAAAGTACAACGAGGCGGCGGATGAACTCGCGAAGCTGGCTTCCGGTCGGGGCACAATACCACCCGGGGTCTTCGCCAGCGACCTCCACAAGCCATCCGTCACCTAGCCCACAGACCCCGAGGCCGGGGCCCCGGGGGCGCCTGCGGCGGAGGTCATGGACATCGAAGGAGTACAAGGCGGCGTGGACGACGCACCGACCGGCGACGACGATCCCTTCCCGATTGGAGGATTCCCATCCTGGACTGGTTAATTCGGGGGCGTCTCCCAGACGACATGAACAAGGCACGCCGCATCGCTCGGCGTGCTAAGTCATTCGTCATTATCGACCAAGAACTCTACAGGCGCAACCCTATAGAGATTTTGCAACGTTGCATCCCTACAGAGCAGGGTGTGAGCCTGCTGGATGACATACATGCGGGATACTGCAGGCACCACGCGCCCCCCCGCACGATCGTTGGTAAGGCTTTTCGCCAAGGTTTCTACTGGCCGACGGCCATAGCAAATGCCATGGAGGTAGTGCGCACCTGCGAAGGGTGCCAGTTCTACACCAAGAAGACTCACCTGCCCACGCAAGCGTTACAGACCATCCCCCTCACGTGGCCTTTCGTGGTCTAGGGTTTGGACCTGGTGGGACCCCTACACACGGCGCCCGGGGGCTTTGACCACTTGCTCGTCGCAATTGACAAATTTTCGAAATGGATCGAGGCACGCCCCCTCGCCCAGATCAAGTTGGAGCAGGCTGTCCTTTTCTTCACGGACATAATATATCGGTTCGGAGTCCTTAACACGATCATCAGCGATAACGGCACCCAGTTCGCAGGGAAAAGGTTCCTAGACTTCTGCGACAGAAGCCAGATCTGTGTAGATTGGGCGGCTGTCATGCACCCCCAAATGAATGGGCAGGTCGAGCGCGCTATCGGGATGATCTTACACGGGCTAAAATCGAGAATCTTCAATCGGCTAAAAAAGTTCGGAGGCCGTTGGGTCATGGAGCTTCCAGCCATCCTCTGGAGCCTCAGGACGACCCAAAGCAGAGCCACCGGTTTTCCCCCTTCTTCATGCTCTACGGGGCGGAGGCCGTGCTCCCGACCGACCTAGAATACGGTTAGCCGTGGGTAAACGCCTACGACGAAGAAGGCAACCAGGCAAACATGGAGGACGCCATGGACCAGATAGACGAAGCAAGGGATATCGCTCTTCTACATTCAGCAAAGTACCAGCAGGCCCTGAGGAGATACCATGACCGTCGCGTCCAAATGCGCGAATTCAACATCGGCGATCTGGTGCTCCGGCTCAAGCAGAGCAACAAGGACAAGCACAAGCTCACGCCGCCATGGGAAGGGCCATACGTCATGGTGGAGGTCCTCCGTCCCGGAAGTTACAAGATCGCCACCATAGGGCCAGACGGCCAGGTCTTCACCAACGCCTGGAACATCGAAAAGCTACGTCGCTTCTATACCTAAGTACTTCCCCCGTACCATAGGATTGTTTTTCTCTTCTCTCTGAGGTTCGCAGGAACGCCAGAGAGCGCGCAGCCGGTGAAAATTACCCGGCACGCAGCAGGACTCAGTCCAACCTCCGACCTAGCTTGGCCAACGTGTGCAAAAGATAGGATGGACGCCTACGCACTACCACCAACGGGCGGCCTACGGGCCCAGGTAAGACAAAGGGATAAGGACTATAGACGCCCCGATGGCCCACTACGGTCTAGAGATACGGAGGCCGACCCAGCGGGGATCGAAACGGCCGACTCAGGACATCAGAGTGAGGGGCGAATAGGGAATGGACACGCTAGCAGTCATTAGCCTGGCAATCGGATGCTAAGGTCATTCCCAGATTTCGTATTTGAGTCCGACTTTGCGGACGATTGGTTCATGGTATTCCTCCGAAGGAAGGCAACAGGCCCTGGGGCCTATCGAACGGACCCGGCTACTAGATGAAACCGATCTGGGGTGAGCCACGACATGGGCCACTAGTCGGAACCCTATCGAACGGGAACCAACACCCCACTCAGATTTTCCCGATATCAGCTCAATGAGCATCCATGGTTCGTCCGCCTCGAGTATAGCATGGTTCGGCTCACATTCCTCCTTCTCGCGGAGAGATGCGCGGGGAACGCATAAAAGACGATATGGTCCCGAGACGATTTCTTTGCTCCGGGCAGAGACTCCGGGGCTGGCAGGTGAGAAAAGGCGGACACATAAACCTCACACGTCAGAGGTCCGCACAGGTAAAACGCCAGACGAACACTACATTTTTATACACTAATCCTTGCGAAGGTTACATATTTTTTAGGTGCCACGGGGGCCGAACAAAATCTTCAAACACCAAGACAATCACAAGATGGACTGAAGGGGGATCCCGACCAAGGGCCGAAGGGAAGAAATACAGGGCAAGCATCTAATGCCCTGCACACACCGGTAACACCGCTCTGAGGACTGCCTATCAGGCGAACGCCCAACGAGCCAACTGCCGATGTTTCGTCTCCCGGGACGGAGCAGCGACAGCACCGCGACCACCACCAAAAGACCTGCGCGGTCGGTCGCGCACCCAGACAAAGGCATGATGAGTTGGTCAAGCATTTTTCCGGGTCACGCTTGGAGCGTCGCGCCGAGAAGTACCCATCGTTCCACTGACACGCCCCACCCGCTCTGGGAGGGCATTCACCAGCACCGATGGGCGCTCAGGGCTGCCACCACGAAGCTCAGTCAGGCATGCAGCACCAGTGCTTACACAGGTGCTACATGATTAGGGCAAACCCATGCGCGTGCACGGGTGATCCCTGCCTGATTCCTAGGGCCTCGGAGGACGGCACCGTTACGCCCTCACCCGGACGCAACCAGGTCCGCCGGCCCGCAGGTCCGCCGTCTCCTAGCAGTGGCGTCGCCACCAGCAGGACCAAGGAATGTTTGGCTTAGAAGACTGCGCAGGCGGACCGCACAATCCTTCCAGTAGATGCATCACTGGCCCCCTGCGAAGGGAGACGACGAGGAAGCACCGCCGTCCCGTGGGAAGAGATGACGGGGAAGAACTGCGCACACCGCAAGGCTCCCCCCAATCTCTCCCGACCAATAAAACGAGACGACGGCGCTACCTACGCAGAACTTCCTCTGAATCTGGTGTTGCTCTCACAAGACCGCCCGCCAGGGCGGCTTCAGGGAATCTCCGACGAGACCTCGGAGGAAGGAGTTGGGGCAAGCCATGTTGAGAGGTTGTGTATCTCCTCGCAGGCGCTCCGCCCCTATTTATAGCCCACCAGGGCACTCACGCGGCAGCAAGCCTGTAAAGCCACAACACTCGCCTCCCGACCAGATCGCACTGTACGTCAGTACCCACTTCAAGAGGGTATGGCGGGGCTATAAATGGCCAAGCAGACGGTAGGTTCAGGACGCGTCGTTCGGAGTTTTCACCACTGAGCGAGCGGTGCTCTGGCACCACCCCTCAAACGGGAAAAACATGGCACGTCCACTTTCGGGCTGCAGGGGGGCGTAGTCAGACCTCGATGACGACAACGTGACTTCGACCAGTCAGTCATCCGTACTGGCCGAAAGACAACACAACGCCTCGGGGGTACCCTAAACACCGCACTTCACAAAAACAAAATCACCCTCGGGGGCTCTCTGCCTCGTCCGAGCGGGGGTGACATAACCCACCCACGGGGGCTCCACGCCTCTGACCAACCAAGACAGGCACCGCTCCCTTGGAGGATCTTCCGCCTCGCCCGAGCTCGGGTGACGTCGCCGAGACATCATCCACCCTCGGGGGCTCTCCCGCCTCGCCCCAGCCAGGGCGACGTCAGCCATGGCGCCATCTATCCTCAGAGACACTTCCGCCTCGTCCGAGCTAGCGAGGCGTCATCCGTGATGCAACCTGCCCTCGGAGGAGTCGATGCCACAACCGGCTTGTGGCGCCCTGGCCTATAGTCAAAAGGTCCACAATACCTCTCGTCCTTGGGGATGGGGCTCCGAGGCGTAAACCGCCATGCCTGCCCCTGTCGTCCCTATAGTCCAAGGTCCTGTGCGACCTAACCAG
This sequence comes from Microstegium vimineum, assembly GCA_022036555.1. Lineage (NCBI taxonomy): Eukaryota > Viridiplantae > Streptophyta > Magnoliopsida > Poales > Poaceae > Microstegium > Microstegium vimineum. Next base: position 17,350,546 of record CM039119.1, read on the forward strand.
CGACTGACGTTCACCATCCCCGAGCCATACCTCCGACGGACACTTGCACAGGGATTAAGGTGCTCTCAACCCTGTACGACAGAATGCGGGGGTGCCTGGCCCTGTGCTGCCAACCCCCGCCCATACCCAAGGCAGGGAACGGCGGTGTTCCCGGTCATGGGACGTATGGCTATAGCTCTATCAAGGACGAACAGGGCCCGGGCAGCGTGCCTACAGGTGTAATCTTCCCCGGCATGAAAGGCGAACAGAAGCTAAAGCACTCCCGAGTCGACAGTCTCGGCCGGGCCCACGTTTCCCTCTCTCCGTCTCTACTATAATCCTCCATCTCTCCCTACATATAATGGGGGAAAATGGACCTTCAGTCTCACTCTCTCGACATTCTCAGAGTCCACATGACTCACACACACGCGCTTGCATTCACGCAAGCTCTCACCAGAACCAAGAACCTATATGCTCGAGACCTAGGAACCGGCTTCCCTCTCTCACCATAGCTTGTAGCTCCCCTCTACGAGCTCTCCACGCTCGGTAACACGACTCTGCGGCAAACTGGACGTAGGGTGTTCGTGCCTAAACCAGTATAAACCGTGTGTTCTCCGAGCGTAACCATCCGAACTCCGACACACTTAGAAATTTACTCGTTGGCTGTCTAGACCCCGCCATTTTAGACACCGACACTAATCTTTCCATCCTTTGCTCATTTGGTCCTGGGGCTAAAACGTTTATTGTGGCCTAATGATCGGTGAACAGCTTAAGGTTGATGATGATGTGACTAAATGATTTTGCAAGAAAGCATGGATAAGCCTAATGATCGGTGAACATCTTTGATCAAGGTTGATGTATACGGTGAGGTGATTAATTAAATGTAAGAAAACATGGCTTAAACGTTTATTATAGCCTAATGATCTGTAAAACAACTTTTCTTATGTTGTGGTGGCGTGACTAAATGACTTTGCAATAAAACATGGCTTGACGCTGCTCTCGGATGCAGCAAACGCTTGTCGATGCGGCACCACAGAGTCACCCAAACCAGCACGCATGCGACGACCTCGCGTGGCCCTCACTACCGGAAACTCACGTGACCCTCACTACCGGAAACGGGGCCTTTGCCGAGTGCCTACAGGTTTACCGAGTGCATTCTGTCGGGCACTCGGCAAAGTTCCTGTTTGCCGAGTGTGACACTCGGCACATCAACACACTCGACATAACTAACATTTGCCGAGTGCTGGATATTTGGCACACATCGGTACTCGGTAACACTGTAGTTTGCCGAGTGTCGGGCACTCGGTACAGTTTGACACTAGGCCTCCTCGAGCACTCGCCACTTCTACTTTGCTGATCCACTATATCCCATCGTTCTTGCGCTACTCTCGTGCTAGCTAGCTGCTGCTATAGTTTTCCAAATGGGCTGCCCGGCACGGCTAGGCACGGGCACGGCGAGGCACGACACTATATGGCACGGCACGCCGTGCCGTGCTTGTTAGTGCCACCGTGCCTAAGTGGCAGCCCAGGCACGGCACTATGGAGGGGAAACCGTGCCGTGTTGTGCCAACAGGCCATGGCACGGTGGCATGCCAGTGCCCGTGCCGGCCCAGGCACTAACACATTTCTATCATAACTCAAGTACACAGCAAAACATAGCTAACACTGTTCATCACTCATTAGCACAAATGCACAACTCAAGTACTCAACTAGTCATGAAAACACAGCAAACACAGTTAAGAAAATAGGAATATATTTGGAGCATGTGCAATGGCTGCCTTATTAAAAACCTGCTAGGTAAAACTCACCCTTATGAGAAACCCTAGTCAGAAAAAGAGTACAACCTAGCTCTATTAAAATTTAAAATTCAATGTTCTTACATTATTGTCCAGGTAAGTTTTCATATTACAGAGCCAAGTTCAAGCTAAATGTAAAGACTAAGTCACTAAACTAATAAAGATATGCTTCAAGCTTCAAGTTCAAGCTCCCAGCTGGTCAGCTGCAAAAGAACAGAGTTAGCATTAGGAGCACTGATCAGTTAGCAACAAACGAAGAGGAAGTTAGGGTTGTAATTTACCTTGGCGGCCGGGACACTAATCAAGATAAAACTCTTCAAATGTTTCCTCCAGCTCCAAGCCCCCCACATTGTGCTGCAGCCTTGCCTCTGCCAACTCCCAGTCCTTGACACAGGTGAGCCACTCCATCATCTCCAGCTTCAGCCCCTCCTCCGCTGCTCGATGATCCTGCCAGTCATACTAAACGTAGGTTCTGAAGATATGGTAGACACAGGAACATTTAAAATATCTTTAGCCATGATGGACATCACTATATATGTCAATTTGTGCTCATGCCACCATTTCAAGGTGTCAAATAAATCATCCAACTGGCTAACAGTGTCACAATCCAAGTATGAGACAAGTTTAGAAGAATTAGAAGTTGTAGAAGTACCAGCATGCAACGAAGCAGTACCAGAAGTATCTCTAGACAAATTAAGAGAGGAATGCAGCAGTGAAGTACCCTCACCAGAAGGACTAGGTGTATCATCATCATAAATTTCATCTCAAGCAGACCTTTTCTTACCAGACAGGTTTTGAGGGACAGTCCTCCTCAACCTAACAGCTCCAAATTTCTCCTCATACTTATTGAAAACATTAGTAAGCCTAGATCTAGTGCCAACCTAGTAAGCACTGTAATCTGTACTTGTAAGGTTCATCAACTTCCTTAGCACTTTTGCAAAACCCTTCATTTTAGCTCTAGGGTCCAAGATGAATGCAAAAGAATAGAGCAAAGGCATGTCCCTCCGATATTTATTATATTTGTCTATCATAGGTTGAATCACATTTCTCAAGTGAATGTCATTATTATAATTGTTCAGGTGTATAGCAATCTTAACCAAATAAAGAAGCATAAGTGGAGATGTAGGATAGTAAACACCAGGCAATATAACAATAGCATCATAGAACAGTTCAAGAAACACAAATACTTTTTCAGCAATAGTCCAATGTTCTTCGGTTAGAAGCAACCCACTATTATTCTCACCTCTAGGATAATTGGCATGTATGAAAGTAGTGAAAGGATCTTTGTGAGGAAGCAAAGTCTTAAGCGTTAGATATGAGTTTAAAAATGATATTGCAGTTCTAAAAAGTTCAATCAAAGGTTTAAGATAATTAAGTGCCTCCTTGACAATCAGGTTCATTATATGCATGCACAACACTGATGCAAGAACATAGTACTAACAACAGATTCAGGTTTAGGATGTCTTGAATCCTCTACAGGTACCTCAAGACCAAGATATTTAGACAAAACAGGTCTAAGTTTTTGCATGGCAGAAACATTGGATGAAGCGTTGTCCAAAGTAACAACAAACACTTTTTTAGTAACACCATAATCACCAAGAACAGATGCAACTCTATCAGCAATGTTCTGTCCATTATGGGAACAATCAATAAGCACAAGACCAAGCACCCACTTCTCTAGTTGCCAATCAGGGTTTATGTAATGACCAACAACACTAAGGTAGTCCTCTTTGAATTTGCCATACCATATATCAGAGGTTAGGCACACACAATTAACAGAATCAGAAGCAAGTAGCTCAACAAGCTTAGCCTTTCTATTAGAAAATATTTTGACTAAGTCTCTAGTGGTGGTTTGTGTAGAGACAGCCTGAAACTTAGGATTATGAGCATTACAGATGTATTCCTCAAATACAGTAGATTCACCAAACCTTATAGGAACATCTACTCTAGCAAGCAATCGACAAAGTTTAGTATGAGCATGCATAGGATATTAATCCCAATTATGCATAGAACCATTAGGAATAAAAGAGATCTGAGACTGACTAAAGCACCTAGTTTTCTCTCGCCTAACAACACATTTATCCCTATGACGACGGAGGTGGCTAGTGCCAATTGCAGATCTACCAGAATACTGTTTTTTGCAATGGATGCAGACAACGCCATACCTAACCTTCTTACCTTTGGGACCTATCTTGAACACCTTCTTGAAGTCAAGCCACACATTAGAGGTATAGGGACCTGATACCTGGTCGGCGGCGTTCTCATCTTGTTTGCCACCTTGGTCCTCTGCTCCATCACCACCTTCAACGTCGATCGGATCACTGGCTCCACCTCCAGATCCACGGCCGAAGATCTCTTCTAACTCCTCGTCGCCCATGTCGTCGTCTTCGTCTTCTCCAGGGAGCTCGTGCAACCTCTCGGACTCCTCAGATCGAGGGGGTCCGGGCATGGTGGTGGAGGGCGAGAATGATTTAGGGTCTGGGTGCGAGGTGGAGCTGGCCGACGACGCTTATATACACCCCCACCCCAATGATGCATCCAACGGCTAGAATCGTAGGGGTCGGGGATCCAATGGCTCTAATGGCTCGAAGCCGTGCCGATGATGGGTCAGGCCTTTTTGTGTCATGCCTTGTGCTAGCCCATGGGCCGAATGTGCTGCCCAGGCACGGGCACGGCTTTGGGCCGTGCCAGGCACGGGCATGATGCCTAGCGGGCGGGGCCGGGCTAGTGTCGTGCTTTTTAGGGTCGTGCCTATGTCGGCCCATCGGGCATAGCCCATTTGAAAAACTATAGCTATTGCATCTGGCACTACCTCTGTGCGTCGTCGCCAAATTACAGCAAGCCGCATCACCTCCATCCAGTTCTTCATCAATAGCCTTGCCAGGATCTTAGTACGACCTGTATCAACTATCTCGGGACCATGACATCTAAAACACACTATGGTTCTCTCAAGATGCTTATATTACTAGGTTTTCCTAACTATTGCTCATACAGAAAAACGTGTGTACGTATTAAGTTTCAATCCAATCAACTAATCTAGCAGGGTAGACTAGAAATGTAAACTACACACTAAGAATTGCAATAAGTAAATGATTCAGAGAAGCAAACTCCTGTTTTGACAATATTTTTTCAACAATGGCCTCAGTTTTTGTCCATGCCCCAGCTACCAGCCAGCCCCCGCGTAGTGTCTTGGGTGGTTGAGAGATAGAACAACTTTTGACTTGAGCACCATTTTTCTCATCCGCACAAGTTTCATATCGGAGGTTTTACGATATTTTCAAAAGAAAACTTAATGTTTCTCAAATGGTACTCTCATGTCGCTCATAGATATGGTGTATGATTCCTTACCAAAGAACATATTAAAGTTGCCTTCTCTTTCATCCTAAGGTTTATCTGGGACTTAGGTAGGGATGAAAGAAATAGCATACTAACTTTGCATATATTGTAACACCAAACCCCGGATCCAAGGAGAGAAGTGTCATGCTCTTAGATCAATATGTTCATGTGTGTGGAAAATAATAAATGTAAACTACTCCTTTATTTGATATGATTTCTCTCTTTAATTTATTGACTTAAGACATGACTATCATCAACTATCAATGAGCCTTCATGTGCTTATATTTTTTCAATACTCCGGATCTTCGTGTGTCCATATTTTTCTTTTTCTTTTTATACTTTTGCATAGCCTATGTCTCTTCTAAAAATATATCTAGAAAGGTATCACTCTTTTAAAACACGGATCATTTATTTGGTAAAACGAATGACATGTTTTCATGTACTTCCAGTGTAGAAGTAGCATGATAAATCTCTCAACAAGGATCAACAAGACTTGACAAAACTCAACACAAAGCAAGTAGCTTATGTAGGAGGCTTATATCAATTCAGAATATATATGGTTTTCGTAGGAATTCATCACCATTGAGAAACGAAAGTTTTTTTTTCATGTTTTAAGAATTAAATCTTTGATAGTCATTCTAGTTTGGAACAATATTATAGCAACTCTTGTCTCACTATATAAATAGTTATATGTTTGAGATTGCTCATAGTATATAATAAATATAAACCACCAGATTTTTATAGTTAGGTTGTTGTCGGTATCTAAAATCGCGGGGTCTAGACAACCAACGAGTAAATTTCTAAGCGTGTCAGAGTTTGGATGGTTACGTTCGGAGAACACACGGTTTATACTGGTTCAGGCACAAACGCCCTACGTCTAGTTTGCGGTGGAGTCATGTTACCGAGCGTGGAGAGCTCGTAGAGGGGAGCTACAAGCTGTGGAGAGAGGGAAGCTGTTTCTCAGGTCTCGTGCGTATAGATTCTTGGTTCTGGTGAGAGCTCGCGTGAGTGCGAGTATGTGTTGTGAATGAGTTGAAAGAGTTTAGAGAGAGTTTGGAGGTTCATTCTCTCCCTTTATACGTAGGGAGAGATGGAGTACAGTAGAGAGAGAGGGAGGTAACGTGGGCCCGGCTTGGGCTGTAGTCTTGGGAGTGCTTCGTCTTCCGTTCACCCTCCTACCCGGAAAAGAGTATGCCTGTAGACACGCCGTAGTAGCCCTATTCGTCCTTGAGAGTGTTGTAGCCATTCACCCCATAGTGGAGGCCGTCACTGTTTCCTGGTTCGGGCATGGGCGGGGGTTGGTAGCACAGGGTCAGGCACCCCCGGGTTCCATCGTATAGTGTTGATGATGCCCTAATCCCTGTTCAAATGTCCGTCAGCGGTATGGCGCAGGGATGATGAACGTCAGTCATTGGTTAGGTCGCATAGGGCCTTGTACCGTAGGGAGGACAGGGGCAGGCATGGCGGTTCGCACCTCGGAGCCCCATCCCTAAGGACGAGGGGTATTGTGGACCTTTTGACCATAGGCCAGGGCGCCACGGGCCGGTCGTGGTATCGACTCCTCCGAGGGCAGGTTGCATCACGAATGACGCCGCGCTAGCTCGTACGAGAAGTGTCTCCGAGGGTAGAGGGCATCATGGCTGACGTCGCCCTGGCTCGGGCGAGGCGGGAGAGCCTCCGAGGGTGGATGACGTCTCTGCGACGTCACCCGAGCTCGGGCGAGGCGTAAGATCCTCCGAGGGAGCGGCGTCTGTCTTGGTTGGTCGGAGGCGTGGAGCCCCCGTGGGTGGATGAAGTCACCCCTGCTCGGACGAGGCGGAGAGCCCACGAGGGTGATTTTGTTTTTGCGAAGTGCGGTGTTTAGGGTACCCTATTCTCAGGTATCCGACAGTAGCCCCCGAGCCTACGATGTAGTGAAGGACTACACCGGAGGCTTCCGAGAGTGCTCATGGTGTTTCGGCTGAGTTTTTGGATTCCAGTGGGTGCGCGCGAGCGCACCCGCCGGGTGTAGTCCCCGAGGCCTTAGGGGATGAATTTTCCGCCTAAGGGCTTATTCGGTTGAGTTGTGCATTGGTTGGCCCTCCGCTCTCCCCGCGAGGCAGGGTCAACAGGCGAGACCGGCTCCGTGCATGTGATGCCAGGCCCTGGCCTGCACGCCAGCCCTGCTGCGAGGTGCACTGTTGGGCTTGGGCTGTCGTGTTCTGAGGTGACAAGTCGGGACTTCGTCGTGCCGTCTTTCGGCCGGTACGACTGCCTGACTGGTCGAAGCTGCTTGGCCAGGATTGAGGTCTGACTATGCCTCCCGTGGTCCAAAAGTGGGCGTGCCGTGTTTTTCCCACCTGAGGAGTGATGCCAGGGCGCCGCTCGCTCAGTGGTCAAAACTCCGAACGGAACGCCCCGAACCTACTGACTGCTCGGCCATTTATAGCCCCGCCGTGCCCTCTTAAAAAGGGTACTGACGCGCAGTGCGGTTCGACCGGGAGGCGGGTGCTGTAGCTTCACGGGCCGGTTGCCGCGTGAGTCCCCTGGTGGGCTATAAATAGGGGTGGCCATCTTGCGAGGAAATACATCCTCATAGCATGGTCTTCCCCCTCTTCTTCCTCTGAGGGCTCGTCGGAGGGACCCTTGAGCAACCATGGCGAGCGACTTTTTGAGAGCGCAACCGGGATCAGGGGAAGTCCTGCGAAGGAAACGCCATCGCCTCATGTTGCCGGGCGGAAGAGGTTGGGGAGGGCCTTGCGATATGCGTGGCCCTTTCCCTTCATCCCGTCCCATGAGGTGGTGGCGCCTCCTTGCCGTCTCCCTTCGCGAGGGGCCAAGGATGCGCCTTCTGGAAAGACTGTGCGGTCCGCCCGCGCAGTCCCGTAAGCCAGACTTTCCTTGGCCCTGCTGGTGGCGACGCCACTGTTTGGAGATGGCGGTCCTGTAGGCCGGCGCGTCTGGTTGCGTCGAACCAAGGACACGATGGCGCCATCCTCCGAGGCTCCAAAAGCCAGGCAGGCTTCACCCGCTCGTGAGCGTGGGATTGCCATGATCATGTAGGACCTGTGTAAACACAGATGCTGAGTGCCTGGTTGAGCTTCGTGGTGGCGGCGCTGAACGCCCTTCGGTGCTGGTGAAGGCCCTCATGGAGTCAGAGCTGGCGGGTCGTCACCGCATCGGTGGGTAGTCCACGGTGCAGCGCTCGAAGCGCAGCCAGAAAAATGCTTGACCAACTCGGCATGCCCTTGTCCGGCAGCGCAGCCGACCGTGCAGGTCCTGGAGGTGGTGGTGGTGCCGTTGTTTTGTCTTAGGAGACGAAATAGCGGCAGTTGGCCCGTTCGACGTTCGCCTGACAGGCAGCCCTCGGAGCGGTGTTATCGGTGTGTGCAAGGCATTAGACGCTTGCCCTGTTTTTCTTCCCTTCGGCCCTTGGCCGGGATCCCCTTCAGTCCACCTTGTGATTTCTTTGGTGTTTGATGATTTGGTTCGGCCCTCGTGGCACCTGAAAAAAATATGTAACCTTCGCAAGGATTAGTGTATAAAAATGTAATGTCCGTCTGGCGTTTTACCTGTGTGGACCCCTAACGTGTGAGTTTTGTGCGTCCTCCCTTTCTCACCTGGTTGTGAGAACCGTGGTGATGTGCGCTGCCAGCCCCCGAGTCTCTGCCCGGAGCAAAGAAATCGTCTCGGGACCGTATCGTCTATTATGCGTTCCCCGCGCATCTCTCCGCGAGAAGGAGGAATGTGAGCCGAACCATGCTATCCTCGAGGCGGACAAACCATGGATGCTCATCGAGCTGATATTGGGAAAATCTGAGTGGGGTGTTGGTTCTCGTTCGATAGGGTTCCGACTAGTGGCCCATGTCATGGCTCACCCCAAATCGGTTTCATCTAGTAGCCGGGTCCGTTCAATAGGTCCCAGGGGCCTGTTGCCTTCCTTCGGAGGAATACCATGAACCAATCGTCCACAAAGTCGGACTCAAATACGAAATCTGGGAATGACCTTAGCATCCGGTTGCCAGGCTGATCACCGCTAGCGTGTCCATTCCCTATTCGCCCCTCACTCTGATGTCCTGAGTCGGCCGTTTCGAACCCCACTGGGTCGGCCTTCGTATCTCTAGACCATAGTGGGTCGTCGGGGCATCTATAGCCCTTATCCCTTTGTCTTACCTGGAACCATAGGCCTCCTGTTGGTGGCAGTGCGTAGGCGTCCGTCCGATCTTCTGCACACGTCGGCCGAGCTAGGTTGGAGGCCGGACTGAGCCCTGCTGCGCGCCGGGTAATTTTCGCCGGCTGCTCTCTGGCGTTCCTGCGAACCTTAGAGAGAAGAGAAAAAACAATCCTATGGTACGAGGGAACTACTTAGGGATAGAAGCGACGTAGCTTTTCGATGTTCCAGGCGTTGGAGAAGACCTGGCTGTCAGGCCCTATGGTGGCGATCTTGTAGGCTTGTCCTTGTTGTTCTGCTTGAGCCGGAGTACCAGGTCGCCGATGTTGAACTCACTCTTTCGGACGCGACGGTCATGGTATCTCCTCAGGGCCTGCTGGTACTTTGCCGCATGTAGGAGGGTGATATCCCTTGCTTCGTCTAGCTGGTCTACGACGTCCTCCATGTTTGCCTGGTTGCCTTCTTCGTCGTAGGCCTTTACCCGTGGCAAACCGTATTCTAGGTCGGTCGGGAGCACGGCCTCCACCCCGTAGAGCATGAAGAAGGGGGAAAACCGGTGGCTCTGCTTCGGTTCGTCCTGAGGCTCCAGAGGACGGCTGGAAGCTCCGCGACCCAGCGGCCTCCGAACTTTTTTAGCCGATCGAAAATTCTCGGTTTTAGCCGGTGTAAGATCACCCCGTTAGCGCGCTCGACCTGCCCATTCGTTTGGGGGTGCGCGACAGCCGCCCACTCTACACGGATCTGGCTTCTGTCGCAGAAGTCCAGGAACCTTTTCCCTGCGAACTGGGTGCCGTTATCGGTGATGATCGTGTTAGGGACTCCGAACCGATATATTATGTCCGTGAAGAAAAGGACAGCCTGCTCCGACTTGATCTGGGCGAGGGGGTGTGCCTCCATCCATTTTGAAAATTTGTCGATGGCGACAAGAAAGTGGTCGAAGCCCCCAGGCGCCCTGGGTAGGGGTCCCACCAGGTCCAAACCCTAGACCGCGAAAGGCCACGTGAGGGGGATGGTCTGTAACGCTTGCGCGGGCAGGTGAGTCTTCTTGGCGTAGAACTAGCACCCTTCGCAGGCGCGCACTACCTCCGTGGCGTTTGCTACGACCGTCAGCCAGTAGAAACCTGGGCAAAAAGCCTTGCCGACGATCGTGCGGGGGGGCGCGTGGTGCCCACAGTCTCCTGCATGTATGTCCTCCAGCAGGCTCACACCCTGCTCGGTAGGGATGCAATGTTGCAAAGTCCCTGTAGGGCTGCGCCTGTAGAGTTCTTGGTCGATAATGACGAATGACTTAGCACGCTGAGCAATGCGGCGTGCCGTGTTCTTGTCGTCTGGGAGACGCCCCCGAATTAACCAGTCCAGGATGGGTATCTTCCAATCGGGAAGGGGATCGTCGACGCCGGTTGGTGGGTCATCCGCGCCGCCTTGTGTTCCTTCGACGTCCATGACCTCCGCTGCAGGCGCCCTCGGGGCCCGACCTCGGGGTCCACGGGCCAGGTGACGGACGGCTTGTGGAGGTCACTAGCGAAGACCCCGGGTGGCACCGTGCCCTGACCGGAAGCCAGCTTCGCGAGTTCGTCCGCCGCCTCGTTGTACTTTCTGGCGACGTGGTTGATTTCCAGGCCGTTGAATTTTTCTTCCAAACGGCGGACCGCTTGGCAGTACGCCGTCATTTTGGGGTCGTTGCAATTTAACTCCTTCATGACCTGTTCGACTACGAGCTGAGAGTCGCCTCGCGCGTCGAGTCTCTTGATGCCTAGCTCTGTGGCTATGTGTAGCCCGTTTACCAGGGCCTTGTATTCCGCGACGTTGTTAGACGCCGGGAAGAATATACAGATCATGTACTTGAGCTGGACCCCGAGCGGGGAGACGAAAACCAGGCCGGCGCCGGCGCCGGTCTTCATCAGTGACCCGTCGAAGTACATGACCCAGAACTCCTGGTTCTCCGCCGTCGGTGGTAGCTGGATTTCGGTCCACTCGGCACCGAAATCTGCGAGGACCTGGGATTTGATGGTCGTTCGTGGTGCGTAGGAGATGAACTCCCCCATGAGCTCGAGCCCCCACTTTGCCACCCGCCCCGTGGCCTCGCGGCTCTATATCACCTCCCCGAGAGGGTAGGATGATACAACGGTGATGTGATGGCCGTCGAAGTAATGGGCCAGCTTTCTTCGCATCATGAGGACCGCGTAAAGGAGCTTCTGAATTTGGGGTACCTGGTCTTAGCCTCGGATAATACTTCACTGATGAAGTACACCGGCTGCTGGACCTTTAACGCGTGACCCTCCTCCTCCCTCTTGACGACGATGATGGCACTCACCACCTGGGTGGCGGCGGCAATGTATAGGAGGAGAGGCTCGCGTGGCGTCAGAGGGATGAGTATGGGCGCGCTCGAGAGGACCACCTTGAGCTTGTCCAGGGCCTCCTGCGCTTCGGAGGTCCAAGTGAAGTGATCAGTCTTCTTGAGAAGTTGGTAAAGAGGGAGGCCTCGTTCGCCGAGGCACGAGATGAAGCGGCTCAGGGACATGAGGCACCCCATGACCTGTTGTACCCCCTTCACTCCCATACTCGCGATGGCAGAGATTTTATCGGGGTTGACCTTGATGCCACGCCGAGAGACAATGAAACCGAGGAGCATGTCGTGCGGCACCCTGAACACGCACTTCTCAGGGTTTAGCTTGACGCGCTTGAGTCTCATGGCCCCGAACGCTATCTCGAGATCAGTGATCATGGTTTCCATTCGTTTGGATTTTACCACGATGTTGTCCACATATGCCTCGATGGTCCTCCCGATGAGTTCCCCAAAAACCGAGCGCATGCACCGCTGGTACGTGGTTCCCGCATTTCTAAGGCCGAATGGCATAGTGACGTAGCAGAAAGAGCCAAACAGCGTGATGAAGGATGTAGCGAGCTGGTCGGACTCCATCTGGATTTGATGATAACCAGAGTACGCATCAAGGAAAGAAAGCGTCTCACACCCCGAGGTGGAATCAACGATCTGGTCAATGCGCGGTAGGGGATATGGATCCTTGCCGCATGCCTTGTTCAGGATGGTGTAATCTACACACATTCTCCATTTCCCGCTCTTCTTCTTAACCAGTACTGGATTAGATAGCAATTCAGGATGGAATACCTCTTTGATGAAACCGGCCACCAAAAGCTTGTGGAGCTCTTCGCCGATGGCTCGCCGCTTCTCTTCGTCAAAACGGCGTAGGCGCTGTTTCACTGGTCTGGCGTCGGGTCGGATCATCAACGCATGCTCATCCACGTCCCTTGGTATGCCCGGAACGTCCGCAGGGCTCCACGTAAACATGTCGTCGTTTGTGCGGAGAAAGTCAGCGAGGGCCGACTCCTGTTCCAGAGCCAAGGAGGCGCTGATGCGTAGTACTCGACCATCCATCTTGGACGGGTCGAGGGGGATTTCCTTTACCCCCTCGAGGGGGGTGAAGTTCCCCACGCCCCTAGAGTCGACCCTCTCATCGCTCGCGGCTTCGGCCCTCGCCGCCAACTCTGAGCATTGTACCTCGGCCATGACGTTCTCGCAACTGTCCACGTCGCATTGGTACGCTTCCGCAGGCTCAGAGGTGACCATGATGACTCCATGCGGTCCCGGCATCTTGAGCTTGAGGTAGGTGTAGTTGGGGATGGCCATGAACTTCGCGTAACACAGCCACCCCAATACTGCGTGGTATGCCGCGCGATAGTGTGCGACCTCGAAAGTGAGAAGCTCGCTTCGTAAGTTATTTGACTCCCTAAAAGGTCCTTGTGTGATTTTTGGTAATTGAAGGACAACTTAGGTGGACTAATATGTGTCTAAGTGATATATACACAGGAGATTAGTTCACAGGTGATTGTGTGATGAAGGAGCTTAATTGCACATGAAACATGACATGGAGTCATGTGACCAAGGTGGAGAAGATCAAGATGAGGCTTGGCTTGATGGACCGGTTGCAAGTGTGAAGGGCAAACGGGTGATGCTTGGCGCCGATGGACCAACGCAATGGTGAAGAGCAAGTGAGGTCAAGATCGATGAACCAATATGGTCATGTGATGATATGGAGTGGATCATATCATTTGACAAGTGTTTGGTGCGTGTGTTGCATCAACATTGGAGATGGAGATGGAATGTAATGCGCAAGGCAAAGGTATAACCATAGGGCATTTCCATTTCACCGGTCATTGGTGTGTAGAGAAGTTTATGACCGGGTTTAGGATAGATAGCCGTACTATCAAGAGGGGCAAACTTGTTTACATATCAGTTATCTAGTGCCACTTGGAGCGATCTAACTTTGCGATGCATTAGGATCGAGTGGCGCGGTAAGATCAAGTGAAAATGCTTTGAAAATCTTTGTGAAAATGCTAACACACATGCACAAGGTGAAGAACACATTTGTGTTAGCACATGAGAAGCAAGGAGAAAGAGGCAGCTCGGTTTGGCTCGGGAAAGAGCTCCGGACGCTAGGGTGTGCTGAGTCTGGACCATCGTAGACACGTCTAGAAGCTAACCCTAAGCGTGTCTGATCGGGAACAGGAGATCCGGACGCTGTTGTTAGTCCGGACGGGGACTCCGGACTCACGTCCAGAGGTTTGGCCCTCTCTGGTTCGGCTCTGTATTGAGTCCGGACGCAGGTTGGAGTCCGGACACTGGAGTCCGGACGCTGGGACTTGGGCGGTCCGGACCAATCGGTGTGTGTCCGGTCGCCTGCCCCCTTGACTGTGCAAAGCTAACAGAGGAGGTCCGGACGTTGTTCGTCGTCCGGACGGGTCCGGAGGTTTTATGCTCTCGGGGAGCTCTCTGCATAGGTCCGGACGCGCGTGAGCATTGGTCCGGACAGGAGTCCGGACGCGTCCGGAGGACGCGTGGCAGTGATCAGCGCAGGGTGCCAACGGCTTGTTTTAAACGGCCTGGAGTCCGGACGCGCGCGGCATGGTCTGGACCCCGGTGATGGGTGCGTTCGGACCCTCTACAGAAAGCCCTTTGAGTGGGCAAAACGACTAGTTTTGTGGTTGTGGCTATTTATAGCCCTTGGCCGGCCCTTGGGGCTGGCGGAGCACCTTGGGCATGTGTTGCCTCTAGTGTGCTTGGTTTGGAAGCCCTCTAACTCACTCATACTTGATAGTGTTCATCCGATTGAGTGAGAGAGTGATCTCTAATGCGTTGCTTTGAGAGATAGCTTCGTGTGGCACTAGGTGATCGTGTTGCAAGCTCGTGGTGCTTGTTACTCTTGGAGGTTGCCACCTCCTAGATGGCTTGTGGCTTGTGGCTCCGTCGAAGCGCGCAAGAAAATTGTGCGGCGCTCCGGAGAAGTGCTTGTGAGGGGCATTGTTCTCGCCTCGCGGGAGATCGCGAAGAGCAACTCTAGTTGAGCTTGTCATTGAGTTACCCTCACTTGTGGGTAGATTCTTGCGGCGCCCGAGTGAGTGGGCTAGGCTTGTGAACGCCTATTAGCCGCCGAATCACCAAGTGTGTGGTCGACACAACGGGGACTAGCTTGGTGGCAACTAAGTGAACCTCGGGAGAAAAATCACCGTGTCAACCTTGTCTACTCTTCTCGGTGGTTTGCATTCTCCAAATCACTAGCTTGTATTTACATTCTTATACTTGTGCTAGTGAGTAGTTGTTGCTCTTGTAACTAGTTTAGCTTGTGTGGCTTGCCTAGTTACCTTCTAGCTTGTGTAGCATAGAAGTAGCTCTTGCGTGGCTAATTGGCTTGAGTAGCCTTGTTAGTCACATTGCTTAGTTTGTGTAGCTAAGTAAGTTGAGCTCTCTAGTTGACTTGTGTAGTCTTGCTAGAGAGCATTGCTAGTGAGCTTAGGTGCTTTGTGCTTTGCTTACTAGTATGAGTAGGAGCTCCCGTTGTGCATAGAGTACTAGTTGCTTAGGTTTGTGTGACCTTGCAACCTAGAATTGTTTAGGTGAGCTCTCCCTAGCTTTGCACCTTAGTGAGCCCAATTAGGATCTTTTGCTAGGTGCTAAAGTTATAGATAGAGGGGTGTAGTCTTGGCTAGACCGATAGTTTTAATTCCGGAGTTGCCGACTAGTCGGACTCCGACTAGTCGAGGAAGGCCGGAGTTGCCGGGGCGGCCGCGAAGACTTCGCGCCGCTCTTGCTTCTGCTGGTGCTTGCAACCATAGGCCTCCAAGCCCCCGAAGATCATGAGGCACTTGTTGACGTGGGGGCAGGAGTCTTCGCGACCCTCATCCCCATCCTGACAGACCGGCTGCTTCGGCTGGTCGTCTTTGTTGCGTACGGCCTTGAAGTATCTGGCCATCATCTCACACTCCTGGAGTGTGTGCTTGACCGACCCGTTGTGGTATGGGCATGGCTTGGTGAGCATGTCATCGAACTTGCCCCCTTCCTTCCGCCCTGGGGACGGGGAGTCCTGCGATCTGCCGCCACGACCACGTTGTCGCCGCCGCCACGCTGCGGCCTGCCCCTCTCCTTGTTTCTGCCCTGGGCGCGGTTGAAGCCTCCTTCGCCGACGTTCTCCACTTCCTTGCCCTTCCCCTTGTCGGGGTTGAAGATTGCACTGACTGCCTCTTCGCCAGACGCGTAGCTCGTGGCGATGTCGAGGAGTCGCTCGGTCGTGCGGGGATTGCTGCGGCCCAGCTCATGGACCAGCTGCTTGCAGGTGGTGCCTGCGAGAAACGCCCCCACCACGTCTGCGTCGGCTATAGTCGGGAGCCTTGTGCACTGCTGGGAGAAGCGATGGATGTAGTCTAGGAGGGACTCGCCCGCCTTCTGCCTAGAGCTACGGAGGTCCCAGGGGTTGCCTGGGCGTGTGTGGGTGCCCTAGAAATTCCCGACGAAGGCCTATCGCAGGGAACTCCACCCATCGATGGTGTCGGGGGGTAGGTGCTCGAGCCATGTGTGGGTCGAGTCGTCGAGCCAGAGTCTGGGGTTCGTCTCCCCGGAGTACCGGACGATGTTGGCTGGCTGTCAGAAACGTTGCGGGAACGGGGCACGACGGATGCAGCGAATATAGGCCAGCGGGCCCGGTGGCTATGGCGAGAGGGACCGATCCTCCCCGCTGTCGTACCGACCGCCACGACGGAGTGGTAGCCCCTGCTCGTGCCGTCCTGCTTGGCATGCTTGCGCGCGTCGAGCGTGTCACGCACGTCGCGTTTGTCGCCCACGCGGGTGTGAACCGTCGAACGTCGACGCTCGCCCGGCGCGGGGTCCTGGTGAACTGAGCCCTCACGGTCGTTGGGCGCCAGGTCAACCTGATGGCTGGGGATAAGCCCGCGCCTCCGCGACGCGGAGCTCTCGGCCTGCTGAACCACGGCGCGCCCCATGAGAGACTTCAGCTCTTCGTGAGCGAGCTTCCCCTCGGGCGTGTCTGGGACCGGTTGGTTGCGGAGCAGCATCGCCGCTGCTGCGATGTTTTGACTTGCCCGCGCGAACTGCGGCGGGTCGTGCTCGTCGTTGATGATGCGCTGGTGCATGGCTCGGGCCTCCCTGCGAGCGCGGGGCTCTCCGGGGGCCCTGGTAGTTTCGCGCTCGAATGTTACTCGTCGCTGCCCTTCCGCGAGCTTCCGCTCCATGTCGTGGAGTTCTTCTAGGTAGCGTCGTTGAGCATCCGATGATTGGGGGTCGCCCCGTGGGCGGGAGCCGGCGGTCTTGCCCTGCCGACGGGAGTGTGGACGCCATCGCCGTTGTCGTCCCCGTCCTCAATGAGGGTGGGGTCGACGGCGGTTCCGGGCGGAGGTGTGTTGCACACGAAGCACTCGCGGCCATAGCCCGCGCTGTGGTCACTCGAGCCGGAGTCGAGCAAGTAATCGCTGGCGTGCAGGAAACCATAAAAGGCCTCCTTATCCCCCAGACCTTCGAAGTCCAGGGGCTCCCAGGGGTCGACGCTGTCGCGGCTGGAGCCGGCGTAGGAGGTGGCCTCCGAACTTGTGAGGAGGTCGGAGATAGATCACAGATGATGGGACGCAAGCCCGATGCACGTCCCCTCCGCGAGTTCGGCACGGAAACCCGCTGCCACCGCCTCCGAGTATGACGCGGCGGCATTCCACACGCCGTGCTATAGCACCCTTGTGACGGGCGCATTGATGAGCACAGGGGAGAACGGCTATCCTCCCGCTGCGCCGTCGTGTTGGCGAACACGAAGTAGAGGTTGTGCAGGGACTCCTGAGTTGGCTGGGGCCCCATCAGAGTGTCGAGCTGGCGCTTGAACTGAGAATAGTCGGCCCGTGGGATGGCCGTCCCTTGGGTGACTTGCCCCCTGGAGGGAGGCAGATTGAGGTGGGCCATGGACGCGGAGACGGCGTCCACGGCTCCCTCGGAGGAGGCCGTGGGGCGACGGAGGACCAGGTCGGCCCCCTGTCTGTGGCACTGGAAGTCCAGGCTACCAAAACGAACGATGGAGCCTGGCGAGAAATCAACGCGGCGACTAGCCATCCGAAACTCGAAAATACGGGTGACACGCAAAGCCCCCCTACTTGGCGCGCCAACTGTCGGTGTCTAAAATGGCGGGGTCTAGACAGCCAACGAGTAAATTTCTAAGTGTGTCGGAGTTCGGATGGTTACACTCGGAGAACACATAGTTTATACTGGTTCAGGCACGAACGCCCTACGTCCAGTTTGCGGCAGAGTCGTGTTACCGAACGTGGAGAGCTCGTAGAGGGGAGCTACAAGCTGTGGAGAGAGGGAAGCTGGTTCTCAGGTCTCGTGCGTATAGGTTCTTGGTTCTGGTGAGAGCTCGCGTGAGTGCGAGTATGTGTGTGAATGAGTTGAAAGAGTTCAGAGAGAGAGTTTGGAGGTTCATTCTCTCCCTTTATACGTAGGGAGAGATGGTGGAGTATAGTAGAGAGAGAGAGGGTGGTAACATGGTCCCGACTTGGGCTGTAGTCTTGGGAGTGCTTCGTCTTCCGTTCACCCTCCTTCCCGGAGAAGAGTATGCCTATAGACACGCCGTAGTAGCCCTATTTGTCCTTGAGAGTGCTATAGCCATGCGCCCCACAGTGGAGGCCGTCGCTGTTCCCTGGTTCGGGCATGGGCGGGGGTTTGCAGCACATGGCCAGGCACCCCCGGGTTCCATCGTACAGGGCTGATGATGCCCTAATCCCTGTTCAAATGTCCGTCAATGGTATGGCGCAGGGATGGTGAACGTCAGTCGTTGGTTAGGTCGCACAGAGCCTTGTACCGTAGGGAGGACAGGGGCAGGCATGGCGGTTCGCGCCTCGGAGCCCCATCCCTAAGGACGAGGGGTATTGTGGACCTTTTGACCATAGGACAGGGCGCCACGGGCCGGTCGTGGCATCGACTCCTCTAAGGGCAGGTTGCATCACGAATGACGCCGCGCTAGCTCGGGCGAGGCGGGAGAGCCTTCGAGGGTGGATGACGTCTCTGTGACGTCACCCGAGCTTGAGCGAGACGTAAGATCCTCCGAGGGAGCGGCGTCTGTCTTGGTTGGTCGGAGGCGTGGAGCCCCCGTGGGTGGATGACGTCACCCCTGCTCGGACGAGGCGGAGACCCCACGAGGGTGATTTTGTATTTGCGAAGTGCGATGTTTAGGGTACCCTATTCTCAGGTATCCGACAGTTGTATATATAAGCATACACCCAAAGAGCAAACTACAAAGAAATAAGTGGCCAGCAGCTAGCGCTTTGATCGAGTTGATGGATGGACGTTAAGCGTGCATTGTCCTGTATACTTTCTTACTTCCAAATTATAAGTAAGAATTTTAAGTGTGAATGTATCTGAAATTTATACGATAATATAATAATATTTATAATAACAACCAAGTATTATTAAATTCTTCCTAACTATATTTTTTATATAATATAAATATTTGATATAAAAAATCTTTATAATTTAATTTATAATTTTGGTAAAACTTGACATACTTTTGATTCTCTACAATTCTTATAATTTGGGATGAAGGAAGTGTGTGGTACTTATTACCATTCTGCGCAATAGCAAAGTGCAACGTACGTACGTACGGCGAAGCTGTAATTAATAATGATTAATAATGTAACCGACGTTGAATCGGAGAAGCGGAAGGAAGAAAATCTCGAGGTGTACGATCCAATCAATGCCCATGCATTTTTGTCAATCAATCAAATAAGAGAGAGAGAGAGATGGGGAAGACCAAGAAGAGGTTAAGTTGCGCGGCATCGCACGATCGCACGTGCTCTTGCACCCACAGACCGAAGTTGACGTCGCGCTAGCTAGCTGCTCCTCCGCTCGCTTTTCCTCACTAATAAACAAAACCGATATATATGATCACACGATCGCGCGCTAGCTGATGCTCGCCGTGTCACCATATCTCTCGGGCGGGCGGGCGGATCGGAGACGACGACTCTACACGCGGCGCGCTCAGGCCGTCCGTCCGGTGCCATTATTTCTGATCCGATCCGATCCGATCGATCCGAGGCATGCAACCGGCGTCACGCAACCCATCACATGCATACAGCATACACACCTCGCTCTCCACACCGGCCGGCCGGCCATCGATCGGCCAACGCGTGCTCTCCACTGCCGGTTCATATATATGACGATTCTCCTCTCTCTCCTGTGCCCGCGCCAGCCTGCAACCACGCCTATAGCTAGCTTAGCTAGCTCCCTCCCTCACAAGCGTATAGCTTGCACCACACTGCGCGCTTTCGATCTGGTCGTCGACGACGTGTGTGTACGAGCTAGCTGCTAGTTTGTGCGTGACGTCGACCTCGACCAATAGCTACCACGTACGCGCAGGAAGCAAGGTCGTCGTCGAGCGCGGCGCGGCCGGCCGGTGTGGTTTATTTTGGAGGGGGCCGGCCGTGGTGCGACGATCGATCTCGAGACGTGTACGGTGGCTAGCTTGGACGACTGGCGCCCATGCATATGCAACAAGGTGGTCCAGCACCAGCAGGTCCATCCATGGCCATGGCGATGGCGGCGGCGACGGTTGATCGGGTGGTGTTCGCGTTGAACGGGCAGCGGTACGAGGTGGCCGGAGTAGACCCGTCGACGAGGCTGCTGGAGTTCATCCGCACCCGAACGCCCTTCAAGGGCACCAAGCTCGGCTGCGGCGAAGGTACGTACGTACGTGTAATATAATGTAACTGCATGCCGTCAATTGGTTAGTTAGATAGTAGATTAATAAACAGGGTAAATTAATTTGATTGGACGAATCATATACAGGGAAAAAATATATATCTACCTGCATGTAGCAAAGGTTTCTTTTTCCCATTAATTCAAATAAAATATAATATATGTATGTATGTATGCATGTCTGTGTATTAATAACATAGATCTGAAACAAAAGTACATTCACTTCTGAGAGGTGGATGAACACGAAATTGGAACACTAGACGATGCCGCGCACGTCTAATGGCCTCCGATCAAGGGAGGAGGGGGCAGCGTAGATAGGGTACGGTGGTGGCAGAGAAGCGACAGAGATCGATGCAAAAACTGCACGTACGTCGTGAGAGAGAACGAGGAGTGAGGAATAAGCTAGGCCGCGTTTGGAAGCCCTTTGTGAAGCTGATCCTCACACTTTGTCTGGCAATCACTGGTCATATTTACCTAGCGAGTCATGTTTGTTATATGTGTTTTCTAATTTAGCTAGGCCGTTGTAAACCTCTACATTTTAGATGAGCTTTCTATTTTACATAATGGCTAAATCTCATAATTTAGTATCTAATTTTAGCAAGTCTGTTGAAGTTTCTTATATAATGCTAGGTCGTCGTAGCTATCTTGAGCTTGAGTAATAATATATGTGTGTTAATGCTAGCACAAGTACAATTGATAAAATATTTTATCCGAGTTCAAATTCAAACACGTACCGATCGACGTACGATCCTTCTGTGGCCTGTACGTGGGTGATCATAAATGGATTATGGATGGAAATGCCGTTTCTTTTTCTTTTTTCTTTTGATAAAGGAAAAATTCTGGCCTTTGCGAATGGACACACAGCCAAGATATATGGCGTATTGTGAGATGCAAAATATCTCATGGTGGCTTGAGTATCAAGTTGAACTATATCTTTGGAGATAGCGATTGGGCTGTAGTATCAAGTTGAACTATATCAAGTTGAACTCTTTTTTTTCGAATCGAAACATAATAAATTAATCATTTTAGTCCACAGACAACTATATCAAGAATTGTCTCAAAATGGACTTTTTTTTGGCTTCTTAAAATGCCCTCTACTTTAGAGGTAGCTACAAAATATAGCTGCCTCTAAAAATTCCTCTAGAAGCAGCTAACCACCTCTAAAAATAAAATTGATTTATAGAAGGAGTTGACAATTTAGTCTGCCTTTATACACCATAGTAAAATTCTGAACTTTTTCAAATCTAGTCGGATGAACGCAGACTTTATATTGTCCTTGTAGTACCTAACGAGATCTACAACTTTGTAATTGCCTACTTTTTTATTTGAAATCATTTAAGGCCTCAATGTTTTGCATAGTTTTTCATAATTCCTATTTTGTTTTTTTTTAATTTTTCTAATGACCTTGGATGGAGAAATGACCTAAACTAAAGTTGTATTAGTAAAAGAGATCTGAAACTTTGAAGTTGACAATATTTTCATTTAGAAGCATTTAAAGCTGGAAATTCTTCATCAATTTTTCATAATTTGAAATCATTTTTCTAATGATAATTGTCACACCCGGTTTTAAGAACAAAACCAGATTTACACCATATGTGAGCCTAGGAAGTCAAATCTCACATATAGCCACAAATTAAGGTGATATCAAAAGATAATACTTAAATATATAACATATAAGGTCAAAGGATAACCTCAACACAGTAAACAGCGGAAAGACGACTCCGATCTTCAGGCGAAGGCTCCAACTTCACAGGGACAAACTGACTGGTTGATCACAAACCTAACTCCTTTAACTGATTCTCTTTGCAATCTGATATGGTTGATAAGGCAAGGGTGAGCACTTAAAGTACTCAGCAAGAATAACACAGTGTTATGAAGCTCAAAAGGCTGACACTGGCTTACTGCGGTTGTTTTTAACTTGGTCAAGTTTTAACAACAATTAGCCTTAGTTATGCTTAACCCAGTTGATAACCACATGAGAATTAATGAAACAATCTCATATATCATATCTCCAAACTTACCATCATAAGTTGTTCAACAACATGAGTATCTAACACTGTGAGTTTTCCAGGCCGCTCGTGACCGTGAGCACGGCTATCATGATAGATTTACACTCTGCAGAGGTTATACACTTTACCCACAAGCCGTGTTGCCCATATGCCCGGGTTTGCAACTCCCAAAACACTTCCAAGGTGAGCGGGCAGGGAACACTATGAAGTCTTTCAAAAGCTCTTTCTAGCATGTAGCGGACCCTACGAACCCAATGCAAAGGGGAATATGGGAACACCCCGATGGTACCAACGCGCAGCGGTCCCCACACAAGCTATACCCCATAACCAGCTCGGCAAAGGTGCCTTTCACGAACCACAAGCATGCTAGTCCAAACTTTATACTTAACTAAAGCCAGAGCCATCATAGCACTCGTGGTTGTATTTGAAATCCTAGCTTTTGCCCTACAGTGGGGTCCTATTCCATGTTGCTATAAAAGCCAATTTTATCTCATTGTTGCATATATCATTAATCAATATTCGATTGAATATTCATCATGTAAAGCATAGCAGAGCTACCCATATGCATGAAAACCCAAGGTGACAAGGTACAAGGTAACAAACTATGATAAAGATCTAAATAGGAATCAAATTCAGACACATGCAATATGACTAGATGAATTATGGTGAATAGGACAACAAGGAGGATCCCATGTTAAACTTGCCTTAAACTCTTAGATCCTTTCTTCACTTGATTCTCGATCTTCTGATGACTTCTTCTTGATCTCCACGTAAATCTCACTGATTGGACAAGATCATAAACACAACACAAGCATCTAAACAATCATACAAAGCATATAGTATATCTACTTCAGAACAATACACTAATCAATGAAAAAGATTTGAAAGAAGTCTACGTATTGCTACGATCACGCAGACGCGAGAATCACGCTAATCGGATCTATAAAGGAAAAGAAACGTCTACCGAAGATTAGCTTTTATAAGATAATTAAACTTCATTTATTTTATTTAAAAAGCATATATTGGATACTTCAGAGAAATACCCAAATTAAATTAAGTCACATTACTTTGCTTTGTAAAAACAAGATTAAACTAAGTATGTTTTGTTTTATGAAAAGCCGAGGTGGAAACCCTAATTGATTTTAAATGGAAAACCATTGATTATATAGATTAATCAATTATCATTTTATTTCAGAGAATAAAACATATTTAATATTGTTACTAACAGGTAGATCTTATCGTTACGAAACCAACACAACTCGAACGGGACAAAACGGATCTAAAACGAATAAACTAGAGATTAAACAAGATTTTGAAAAGGCAAGATTAAAGCATTAAAAGAATTAATTTACTTTTATTTTCAAAAGTGATTAACATAGATGAAAACTATACTACTGGATAGAGCATAAAACTATGAATCTAACGCAACTTGAGCGGATCGATTTGGATTAAAAACAAAGAAGTTATAGAGTTTTGAAATCGGATGGAAAAATTGTAAATAAGATTTTTCATTTATTTTCGAATTAAAACAGAACTGATGGAGATTACGTTTTTCAGAGGAGAAAGCGTAAAGGCAGAGTACGCCATGGACGGCGGGTTCATACATTGAAAACCCCAGGGGGATTTCTGCAAAAGTTCAAAGCTGAAGGGGTACGGGTTCACCAGATCCGTTGGATCTGAGGCCAACGGCCCAGATTAGATTGGAGAGGGAGAGGGGAATTCCCCATCGGGTGAACAGGGGCTCGACTGGGCCGACACCATGGCCGGTCGGCCAGAGCTCGGCGGCGCGAGCCAAGGCGGCACTGCGGTGTTCGGCTTCGCACGGGAACAGGCCTGGGAGCAAGAGGATGGCGAAGCGGACGCACCGGAGTGGTTTGCGCGGGCCGAGGTGCCGCAGTGAAGACGGGCGACGCGACGGGGCGGCACGGGGGTACCTGCTCGTGGTGACGTCGCGGTGAGGGTAGTGAAACGTGGAATTGAGAACGGAAAGGAGTTTCTGGTTACCTCTACTTGCTCCAAAGGGAGATAGAGGTCTAGAAGAAGGACCGAGGAGCTTCGGGGCGCTCCAATGGAGGCGGCGGCGGATTCTGCGCTCGGCGGATCTCGGCGAGCGCTTGCGGCAAGGCGAGCAGGCGAGACGAGCACTGAGGTTGCGGGTGCGGGCAACAGGGCGGTGGTGCGGCTATTTATGCCTGGGGAAAGGCGAGGCCGGGGCGGTTACGATACAAGGAGAGGGGAGGCGGGCACGGGCTCTGCTGGAAACAGAGTCCCGTCTGGACCCGACGCGAGGAAGGAGATGGAGCTGGCAGGTGGCCCCGGGATATCAGTGGGAGAGGAGAGGGGGAGCGGATTCGCGGGCCTGCGACGGACTGGGCCGAGAGCAAGGGGGGTCGGCCCATTCGGAGAAAGGAGGGGAGAGGGAGAGAGCAGGCCGGTTGGGGAGCTAGGCCGAAAGGCAGAAAGGAGGGAGGAGAGGTTTTTTCCTTTTTCTTTTGTTTTAAATTTTGATTTTCCAAAACTTTTCCAAATTGGTTTTGAAATATTTCTTTGAGTTTTGCAAATTCACCCAACACAAGAAAATGCAGAAGCATGCTATGCACAAACAATTTGAACCCTAGCATGTGATATTAGTTTTAGTTTTATTTATTTAATTCTATGCTCACAAAAATAATTTGAAATAAATCGAATTTAAGCAAATTCAAATCTAATTTATATTTTCAGATTTTAGGGTGTTACTATAACAGATTGAAAATTGATACAAATAAAAATTATAGTACTCAAAGAGATCTAAAATTTTGTTGTTTGCTGCCTTTTCATGGAATCTGGGGCCTATTAGTTCTTTTTTAAGTTTTAGAATTTAAATTTATTTTTTGGATTTTTCAAATGACAACGAATGGACAAATAGTCTAAATTAAAGTTGCTGCACTCCAAGAGAACTAAAATGTTGAAGGTGATTACCTTTCTTCTTAAATTATTAGGGCCCAAGAATTATGTTTTATGTTTCTAGAATTTTAAATTTGTTTTGTTTAAATTTTCAAATGACCGAGAAACAACCTAATATAAACTAAAGTTATAATACTCAGAAGAGATCTAAAACTTTTATGTGCAACATTTTTCATTCAAATTATTTTAGTGTGTCTAATATTTACTATAATATTTATAGTGTATACAAATGAATTATATCAACCACTTAGTCTAAAGTAAAGGTATAGTGGTAAGGAAGGAGCGCACAAGCGCTGAGGTTGTGAATTGCCTTGTGGGCTTCTTCTAGTGTAAATATAATTTTGCTATTTTTTTTATCTAATTTGCAAATTCCGTAAACAATTTCTAGAGGTGGTTGAATTTTTATAGCGCCTCTAGAAATTGATCTCCAGGGGCGGTTAGGCTTTAGTCTAGATTTCTAGAAACGGTGCATAGTTACCTAGAGACGGGTGGAACAACCATCTCTACAAACCCATTCTACCCACCTATAAGAATAGTTTATACATTAGTGTTTTCCTATAATCTAATGCATCCAAATAAAGCCTAATATACATGCACTTATACGTCACTGGTGTTTTTAAAGATATATTATTATTATTTTACATCTAAATATAATATATTTGTTTCTAAACATAATATATTTAAGTGTATTTTTTAGATAAAGGATAGTATATATCCGGCTTCATCTATCAAACGATAGAATCAGGCCAATTATTACAAAGTTTTTGTAAATGACACCATCTAGAACTGCAGACACAAGCTTGCAGCCTACTAGAGTGGCAACCAGAACGAAAAGACATAAATTAAACATGACCAATATAACTCGAGCACAACCATCCATTAGAACTAAAGAATTGCAACGCTGACGTCAACCATCCATTAGAACTAAAGAATTGCAACGCTGACGTCTCTAGGTACTTTCCAGCTTGGATCAACCTATCCCGCTGGTCATCATGCCTTTGAAGACTTGCCCAATGTCGAAGCCAATGTGTTCCTCTGAACAGGACCTGCAAGAAAGATTTTGGTCTACATTTGTTAAAAATCATTTCGTTCCTGGTTATCCAAATTGCCCTACAAAGCGCCGCAACCGCTGTTAATAACATTGAGTTATACTTTTTTCTTGCAATTTTTGACCACCTAATAAAAATGTCGTTTATATCATCCGGGGGAGGGATTCCAAAAAGTATATGCACTACACGCCATAAGAACTTGGCATAAACACAATAAAAAAAGAGATATTGTATGGTTTTTGGAGAATGACAGAAGCAGGAATGTAGGTCACCATTCCAGTTACGCCTAACTAGGTTATCTTTAGTTAACAACACTCCCTTCTTTAGGTACCATAGAAAATTTTTAATTTTCGCAGGTACCTTTATTTGCCAAATATCTTTTGACACTCGAACTCCATTGTTAATTAACACAGCATACATGGACTTGACTGTAAATGTTCCGGACGCATTAAGACCCCAAACAAACACATCCCTTTGCTCCATTAAGTTAATACTCTGTACAGAGGCAACGATTCTATGCCAATTGGATAAATTCATTCCCACTAAATTTCGGCGAAAAAAAAATATTTAATGGGACTGAACTAAGCACATCTGCCACAGAATCTTGTTTTCTCCTTATAATATTAAATAATGAAGGAAATTTATCTTTAAGAGGCTTGCTCCCTAACCAAGTATCGAGCCAGAACCTAGTTTGAGACCCATCCTTCACTTTAAACCAGCCCAAGTGCATAAAGACGTCTTAGATGTTCATAATACTTTTCCAGAACTGAGAATCAGAATTTTTTTTTTCACAGCTTCCTAGCGTCTTATTTTTCATATATTTGTTTCTCAAAAGATCCCGCCACATGCCGTCTTCGTTCATTAGTTTAAAAAGTCACTTGCTTAACAAACACTTGTTCTGAATATCAAAGTTTTGAATGCCTAAGCCACCCTGATCTTTAGGCTGACATAAAACCTCCAATTTGGCCAATCTATATTTCCGTTTTTGTTTGTCATTTTGCCAGTAGAAGCGTGATCTGAAGCAATCTATTTTCTCTAATACACCTTTCAGCAGTTCGAAAAAAGACATTATAAACATCGGTAAACTAGACAGCACCGAGTTTATTAACACCAAACGCCCCCCCCCCCCCCCCACCGAAAGCAATTTTGCTTTCCAACCACTAAGTCGCTTTTCGATTCTATTTTCAATTTCCTCCCAATCTTTATTGTTTAGCTTCCTAGTATTCATAGGTATGCCAAGGTAACGAAAAGAGTATTTACCAATAACACACCCAAATAGCTGAGAATAAAACACTTCCTCCTCTTTTGCTTTACCAAAACAAAAGATTTCACTCTTGTGAAAGTTTATTTTTAGGCCCGATAGTTGTTCGAAGGTACTTAGTAAAAGTTTCATATTTACTGCCTTCTCAACATCGTGGCTCATGAAAATCACTGTGTCATCAGCATACTGAAGGATAGACAACCCATCCTGGACTAAGTGTGGAATGACCCCCCTCGGCTTGGCCTGATTCTTTTGCTCTTGCAATTAAAATAGCCAGCATGTCAGCCACTATGTTAAATAGTATGGGCGACATTGGATCACCTTGCCTCAAGCCTTTTTTGGTTTGGAAGTAGGGTCCTAATTGATCATTCACCTTAATATTAACATTACCCCCTTGTGTGAAACTTTCGATCCATTGACACCATTTTTGTGAGAAGCCTTTCATTCTCAGAGTTTGTTGTAAAAAACTCCATTTAATCTTGTCATATGCTTTCTCGAAGTCTATTTTAAAAATGACACCATCCTTCTTTTTTGAGTGAAGCTCGTGCAATGTCTCATGAAGTATTACTGCACCCTCCATGATATTTCGTCGTGGCAAAAAGGCCGTCTGGGTGGGTCGAATTATCTTGTGTGCTATGGTAGTAAGTCTATTGGTTGCGACTTTTGTGAAGATTTTGAAAGACACATTCAACAAACATATAGGCTTGTATTGTTGAATCACTTTCGCATCTGTCTTTTTGGGTAGAAGAATTATGGATCCAAAATTAAGGCAATTTAAGGGTAGGTTTCCCTGATGGAAATCCGTGAACAGAGCCATCAGATCATCTTTTATGATGTTCCAAAAGACCTGATAAAACTCTGGAGGAAATCCATCCGGTCCCGGAGCCTTATTATGTTCCATTTAAAAAATCGCAGCCCTTACCTCCTCCTGTGAGAAGGTGTCAGTCAGGTATTCATTCTCCAGTTGAGAAACCTATGGAGTGTCTTCAATGAGAGTCTCATCCAGCATAATCTGGGACTTCTCTGATGGACCAAACAAATTTTTATAATAAGTGGTAATATGCCCTTTGAGTTGTGCATCACCACTTATTATATTATTGTCATCCTCAAGCTGGAAAATACGAGCCTTTCGACGCCTACCATTAGCAAGCAAGTGATAGTATTTTGTATTTGCATCACCTTCTATTAAATGTTTTACTTTGGCCCTCTGGTACCATTTTAGTTCTTCCTCTCTTAATAACTCTGCGAGTCTCACATTTAGCACATGTTTTAGGTCTATTTCTACATCAGTAAGTAAAGAAGATTCCACTTTCTTGTCCAAAATCGAGTTTATTTAGGATGGTTGTTTTTTCTTTTTTGATAGCACCACTCTCATTTTTTGCCCATCCTCTAAGATGCTGACGCAACCGTCTAATCTTGGCTTGCCACCTCTCGATTGGGGTCCCATTAACTGGGAAGTTAATTCACATGTCTCTAACCATCTCACAAAAACCATCTTTCATCAACCAACCCAATTCAAATTTGAATTGAGGTTGGTAAAGAGATGACGAGCAATTTGTAGAAAGTAATAGAGGTGTATGATCAGAGATTTCTCTGGTCAAGGCATGAACGGTAGTGTGCGGATATTTAGATTCAAAGTCTGTGCAGACAAGGATTCTGTCTAATTTTTCAAAAGTTGGATTTCGTAGATGATTAGCCCAGGTGTATTTTCGACCTGACATTTCAATTTCCCTGAGATTCAGAGAATCAATGACGGCATTAAACAAGAAATGTCATCTATCATTGTAATGATCATTATTTTTTTCATCCGACCTCCGTATAATGTTAAAGTCACCACCTATGACAATATTTAAGGTTTCTTTAGAACATACACGTACAATTTCAGATAGAAAATGTGGTTTTTTATCCAACTGCGCTGGGCCATAAACCGAAATCAAATTGAGCTTAAAATTATCCTCTCTATGTCTAACCTTGAAACGAATAAAAAAGTCTCCTTCCTTTATTTCACCAATGTCAAAAGTTGACAAATGAATACCTAGAATCATACCACCCGACCGACCTCGAGGAGCCATACAATGCCAAAGAGAATCTCTGCCTGCACAAATATTATTCAAAGTGGATTGCGGAAAATTGGCTCGACCAGTTTCTGATAAAGCAATGAAATCTAGGTTTTTCTCCTTTGTTAGCTCTGACAAAAATCTATATTTCTTTATATCAGCAAACCCGTTACAATTCCAAAAAAATCCTTTCATTTCTTATGACTCTTGTTTTTTTTCTTTTTGCTTGGGCGAGGAGCTTTCTTTGAAGCTTTTTTCTGTGATACGGGGATCTGCAGACACTTTGGGTCACAAACCCCATCACCTAGCCCCTCCTCAATCTCAGCACAAATTAAGTTTAACGCCTCTAAATCTATCCGATCATCCATGGAACCAACTGTAGAAGCGTCATCAACATCCAACTTGTTATTTTCCCCAAGTTATCGCTCTCAAAAAACGTCGTGCCTCTATGTCTCTTAAAAATTTAATAGACTTAGTAACGTCATGCTCATTAGCTCCTAACAGAACCCCCAAAGACTTAGTTGAATTACAGAGAAAAGTATCATCGCGGAAAATAAAAGAGTTGGACTGGGGATTCATACCTTTCTCTGAAGCGAATTCCAAATTTTTCCGCGCCTTTAATTTTGCAGCCTTCTCCAACGAATCTTGATCCGCTGTTGCCGCGTTCCTCTTACTTGATCTCCCCGGTGACACTGTCCCACCATGTTTTCCAGTGCTTTTGTTCAAAATTCCAGAATCATTAACATTATTCAACAGCTTGGCATACCATTACCACTGGTATTTTAGTTAACTGTGTTGTACCACTCTTCTGTGACAAAGCGACATCAGAAACGTCCTCTAGGTGACTACCACCACTCTCTGTGTTACCGAGAGTAGGTGCTTGTTCACCTATAATATTAGACATCTGATTGTTTCCGTCGCCATAAATATCCATTGGCTTTTCAGCTTCTAAATTTTCCTCAGTTTCTTTGTTAGGGGCTCCCTCCACAGGGTTGCCATCCATGGTAGAGTCCAGATCAATTACTTCTGGCTCACCATCAGGCTCCCCTACTTCTACCCCAAATTGTAGCTGGTAAACAAAATCTCCAATTACAACATCCACAAATAAAGGGATGAGACCAGAATCTAGCACCGCTACCTTCATCCTTGCTCTACCAAATTTCTTAGTAAATTTGATGTCAACGGCTCTTGGGACACCTAGGATATAGACAATTGCCCAGATAATTGGGAATTCTCCGAATTCACTAGGTAGCCCTCTGAACTGCACCCAAACTTTCTCAATCTCATATTTGTAAATGTTGTCCTCCATGCAATTCTCAAAACAAATTTTTCCTTCTACAGTCTTAGTATTCATTGGACCCCAGTTAATCATTGTATCCAGCAGTTCAGAAGATGGGAAATTAGTGGAGAAAGCATCCTTGCCCTTCTCCTCAATTACCCATTTATTTCTTCCAGGTAGTAGTTTGTCCAGTTCCACTGCCAACAACTCAGCAGTAATAGAACCTTCCAACACACGTACCACTCACGTACCACTGCGGAATTACCATCCACCTTCTCTTTTGGGTTCTCATCAAAAATAGGAATATAATAAAAACTCAAACCTTCTACAGCATAACCATAGGGTAGAGCCGATACATTTGTTTTCTTCATATTCGGACAGACTTTAGCAACATGGTCACCATAACAAATATCACAGCATAAAACGGCGATGCATTCAGTAATGGTATGACCCTTCTTATGACATCGATAGCAAAACGGTTTACCCTTACTTTTTTTGGCTCCCTTATTAGATGATTCTGGAATTTCAAGATTTCCTGGAGCATTCTCAGGAATTGGTGGGACAGTGTTGTTAGATACCTCGATCAATTGCTTGGAAGACTGATCTTCTTGTGCTCCTGGCTGCAAGTTCATGCCTGTTGTGGCCTGCTGTTGCTGACGTTGGTCGGCTGTGTCAAGATGACCCCCTCTTGCCGCCTGTTTGCCGGCAATGACCAACTGAGGCTGGCCACCACCGGCTGCAGCGTGCCGAAGATGTCCTCCCTGCCCGCTGCCGAAGCTGTGGTGCTGGCCGATCGGGTGGCCAGCAGCGTTCGTCGGGTTAGGGTTTGGTGCCCCCGTCTCCGAGTGGAAACGATGACCTCCGAATGACCCTCCCCCGCGACCACTCCCGCCACCGTATCCGCCACCGTAAGGGCGACGGCCACGTCCAGTCTGGTAGCCAAAGCCACCATGATCGCCATAGCCATCGAAGCCCCTAGAACCACCTCGCCCTCCTCGACTGTAGAGGTTGCGACCACGCCCGCGCTGATGGTAGCCAGAGACACGCCCCGCAGCACGTCCACCGAAACCAGGAGCAAATCCTGGGTTGAAACCCACGCCCCTCCCTCCGCCTCCGTGGTCGCCGAACCCGCCATTGACAGACCTTTGCGCCGCCATTGATTTTCCTACGTGAACTGCCTCCGCGAACGACCGACGTTGCGAGGACGGAGTAGATGGTGGCGGCTGTGGTCTGCTTCTCTGTTGGGTTCTCGTGCCAGTTCGGCTTAAAAGGGAACACAAGCCTATTGTGGTCCTAAACATCCTCCCTGGGCCGAGATGCAGTCGAATCAGTGAGGCAAAGCAGGTCTCCCGACTTGGTTTCTCCACACCGTGCGAGACATCCACGGCCAAGACCGAGGGAATCACAGAGGTAATTGGCGGAAATTCAGCATCGGTTTCCTTGCCTGCCGGATTTTCAAACTTTTTTGAAAAAACTCGGTTTCTTCGCCGATCTCGACGAGCTCTGGCTGGAACTAGGTTTTTGGCGAGTAGCTTCGGCAAGGGCATCCCCCAGGGTCCTCGGTGGAGAAACACGAGGTTTGAGGAGAGGGCCCTGCCATGGCACTCCCACTAGTTTCCTTTGAACCAACTTGGTGATGATCTCTTTAGAGAGACGACGATCCTCGGACGGAGCAGACTTACCTGAGTCCAGAGCCCGTTCCGCTCTGAGAAGCTGATCGACGCCGAAACCGGCTTGAATGGCCTCGTTGATGAATTCCGGCGTCGATGGAACATCATCATCCTCGTCGGAGTCCTCATGGACTCCAGAATCGGCCCAGAACTTGGAACGAATCGGAGTAGCAAGGATCGGCTTTGGACGCCGACCTGCCTCCACCACGGCGGCCACTACCTGTGACAGGGCTGCTCGACCCTCTGCAACGCTCAGCCGGGAACCCTCGTCGTTACCGTCTCCCAGAGCAGCGGCAAGCGACGAGAGTCCACGGCAGGCCAGCCGGCCGGCAATCCCAACACGAGGCGCCACAGTGCCGCCCACGGTGTCCGCCCACCATTCGCTTTATCTTGCTGTCGTTGTTGCCGAGTCGACGCCGAGTCCAGGTCGTGCGACGCCGAGGAGGCGAGGCGGACGTGCAGGTCTGAGGCGACGTGCGTGCGGCGGGCGGACGGCGGGGCCCGACGACGACCCGCGCGTGAAGCCGCTCGCGGACGGCGCGTCCAGCCGGAGGCGCCTCCTTTAAAGAAGGGAGAGAGTACCATTCACATTGACATACGAGTAGGGTTGGATATCGAGCTAACTCCACTCGTTTTGGCTCAACTTATTATAGCTTGGCTTGTTATGAGGACATGTTGGCTCGTTATACAAATGAGCTAGAAGACTAGTTCGGCTCGGTTAGTTAGCGAGGTTGCATATCATCCATGACCACGATCCATCATCATTTGTTGATCGATTCCAATTAACCATACAATCTTTAAGTATAAGGCTATCTGCACCGGTCTACGATAAGCCTACTGCAGGTGTAAAAAGCTTACACCGGGTGCGCTATAGATGTCCTCTGCGTGTCCCTGCATTCGCTATTGCTAGCGCGAGTAGCGCAGATAAACGTTGCAGAGTGCATGCGCCGGCTGCTGCAAAGTGCATGCGCAGCAAAGACAAGCGCGAGCAGAGGGGAAGAGGAGAGTGGAGAGAGGACAGCCGTGGGTCCCACAAATTTAAATTATCTAAAAAATATTATAACTCACAAACTAAACAACCAAACTAAATTCTAATTACATCATTAAATTCGTTTCAATAAATCCTTCAAAACAAGATCTCACATGAAAATATTTAGATAAAATTTATTTACAAACATATACGCTCCACTATTCGTAGTTGATATAGAATAGAGATATAGAGAATGAATGAGTGTGGAAAAAAGTGGTATAGAAGAGAGAATCTTGATGACCAGGACAGAATATTTCTTTTAGAGGATAAATTTACAGTACGACGAGTGCGGGTAGCATAATATTTGTAATAAAGTTTAAAGAAGATTTCACTCGCCAATTTACACAAGACGACGGCTTTGGCCCTTTTCGTGGAATAGCTTCCAAGCACCTTTTCTTACCTCCCGCGGCGCGACGCCGTCCGCTACCACACTCTCTAGCTTTCGACGCTTGAAAAGCCGCCATTCCCGTGCCTTGCTTCGCCGATGCGCGGCGGCAAGGGCCTTTCCTGTCCATGGCGCACGAGTTGGGGTGGCCGCGGACTGCTGCCACGAGATAAGCTCGGTTCGGACAGAATTGGCGGCAGAGATGCCGCCAGGATCGAGGTCCTTCAGTGCGTTCGGTCCTGGTGGCGCTCTTTGCATCCATCAAGGACACCAGGGTAACTAAACGATGTTCATTTCGTCCAATGTAGTGCTACTTCAGATTCAGGTTAGGTTTTGGGTCAAGCAAACTTGGTAGGGAGCTGAATCTAGATTCTAGAGAGCCGGCTATCTGCCTGGTTGTGTGACATTGCATGAGTTAGGAAGTTGTTTGGGGCTCTTAAAAATGCATGGAAAGGCCACTAAAATAGAATGCCCTAAGTATCTCTTCTGGATGACTGTAATCCTTCAAATTGTAAGATTGTAAAGTGAATTAATTTGTTACGTCTCCATCACCCTTGTGTAACTATATTTGTTGTTGTTTGGGGGATTTTAATTCAGATGTGGAACAAAAAATCTTTACCAAAAGGGACAAATCAAACCGCAACACATTTGCTTATTTTAGCCAGTTATATTCAGATCTCTCAGCCCAGCCTATGCTTGCACATCTGTGTGATATATTTAGTATGACTTTTCTCAATAATTCATATTGCAGGTGGTTGTGGGGCTTGTGTTGTTCTTATAGCAAAGTATAACCCAAAGACGGATACAGTGACTGAATTTACTGCAAGTTCATGCCTGACACTTCTTTACACTATAAATTTCTGTTCAATTATCACTACTGAGGGTCTGGGGAATACCAAAGATGGTTTTCATGCTGTTCAGGAAAGGATGTCTGGGTTTCATGCCTCTCAGTGTGGCTTCTGCACGCCTGGAATGTGCATGTCTATTTTCACTTCCCTTATCAATGCTGACAAATCCAAGAGGCCTGAACCACCAAAGGGGTTCTCAAAACTAAAAGTATCAGAAGCAGAAAAGGCTTTCTCTGGCAACATGTGCAGATGCACAGGTTACCGTCCAATTGTTGATGCCTGCAAAAGTTTTGCATCAGATGTTGACTTGGAGGATTTGGGCCTTAATATATTCTGGAAGAAAGGTGATAGGAACCCAGATGTTAGTGACTTGCCAAGTTACACTCTTGGTGGCGGAGTCTGCACCTTCCCAGATTTTCTAAAAACTGAGATAAAATCTTCGCTTGATCATCTAAGTAATCCTTGTATTGCAGCCTCCAGGGAGGGTTGGTATCACCCGAGAAGTATCAAAGAGTATTATGAGTTAATAAATTCTTGTTTATTTAGTGACTCAGTCAAAGTGGTTGTTGGGAATACTAGCAGTGGTGTACCAGGATACAAGGATCAAGACCTCTACAGTAAGTATATTGACATTGGAGGCATTCCAGAACTTTTATATATTGTAAGGAGGGAGTCTGGCTTTGAAATTGGAGCAGCTACACCAATCTCTAGGACCATTGAGATACTTGAGGAAGGATGTGAATCTATATCCTCTCCAAACGGAAGTGTGGTCTTCAGGAAACTTGCGAACCACATGAGCAAAGTTGCTACACCTTTTGTTCGTAACACAGCTAGTATTGGAGGAAACATAGTTTTGGCACAAAAATACCCATTTCCATCAGATATTGCAACCATACTCCTTGGTGCTGGTGCAACTGTTTGTCTTCAGGTAGATGCAGAACGGAGACAAATCACTTTGGAAGAGTTCCTAGAGCAGCCTCCTATAGATGCTACTACTTTACTCCTGAGCATATTTATTCCACATTGGATTTCAGATTCTGGGACAAAAAAAAGTTTGTTATTTGAAACTTACAGAGCAGCGTCTCGTCCTCTTGGCAATGCTGTTTCATATGTAAATTGTGCTTTCTTGGGGCATGCTTCTGTGGATGAACAATCAGATACTCTTGTGTTGAGTAATCTGCGTTTGGCTTTTGGTGCATATGGAACAAAACATGCTATTAGAGCAAAGAAGGTGGAGGATTTCCTTGCTGGTAAATCACTCACTGCATCGGTTCTACTTGGTGCAATTCAATTACTTAGAGAAACGGTTGTACCAATGGAGGGAACATCACATCCTGAATATAGAGTCAGTGTAGCTATTGGATTTCTCTTCAGTTTCCTATCTCCGCTTTCTAAAGGCATCCCAGAGCCTGGAAAGTCTCTGACCAGTAGTCCTGGTGATTCAGCAGATACAGATGATGTCCGTAATCTGCCACTATCAGCACGTCGAGAAACATTTTCCAGTGACGAATATAAACCAGTTGGTGAGCCCATTAAGAAGTATGGTGTTGAACTTCAAGCTTCTGGTATGTGGTTACATCTTTAGAATTTTTTGTATTATTGTCAACATATTCTCTAGAATCTTTTTGCAGAGTAAGATTTGAAGTCTGTATTGTGTTATATACAGGGGAGGCAGTATATGTGGATGATATTCCTGCTCCAAAGAATTGCCTCTATGGAGAATTTATTTACAGCACACAACCCCTTGCTTATGTCAAAAGTATAAAATTCAAGTCTTCTTTAGCATCAGAGAAGATCATTTCTTTTGTTTCTGCGAAGGATATTCCAAGTGGAGGACAAAATATTGGATCATCCTTTATGTTTGGTGATGAACCACTATTTGGTGATCCGATTGCTGAGTATGCTGGTCAAGCTCTTGGCATTGTGGTACTTACCTTTTCTTGTTTCTAGACCCACTCACAGGAAGCTCTCTTTTCTCTTTGATAAAAGTCAATTATGAATATTAATAACCATAATCAGTATTATAAAATCATACCTCTACCTCAGATTGCAGAAACACAAAGGTACGCTGACATGGCAGCCAAGCAGGTTATTGTTGAATATGACACAAAGGATTTGGGCCCACCGATCATAACTGTGGAGCAAGCTGTGGAAAAGAGTAGCTTCTTTGAAGTCCCCCCAGAATTGTATCCTAAAGAAGTTGGTGATGTTTCCAAGGGCATGGCAGAAGCTGATCACAAGATCCCATCAACCGAAGTATTTTAATTCACAACTTTCTAGAATTGCTAATAATTTAATTTCACTTGCATCGTAAAATAATGAAGGGAAACTGAAGCATGCAATTTTCTCCAAAATTTTAATTTTTCATCTTGTGTGGAATCTGCTTTGAACTATACCGCACATACTATTGCATTAATACATTAATAGACAAAGAAACCTTTCCACATTTGAGATGCCAAAAGTTGAGATTATCCACTGAGTGGAATACTATCTAAACCACTACTTCTGAAAGTTCAGATTATTTAGTCACTTTTGTAGTGGTTACTTCAAAGTAATTGCTAACAGTAGCTACTACGAAGTTAAGATTGAAGTTACAATTACGGTGGAAGTTTAAAATATAGAAGTTTGAAATTGCATAGTAAGACCCATCATTGTACTTTTCACTAGTTCCTATCCTACTTCCCGTTTCGTTGAAGCTAAGAGAGCATATCTCATGTAGTTTTGATGACTGCAGGTAAAACTTGCCTCTGAGTACTACTTCTACATGGAAACACAGACAGCACTAGCAGTTCCAGATGAGGATAACACTTTGGTAGTCTACAGTTCGTCACAGTACCCTGAACTTGCACAAAGTGTCATAGCAAGGTGCTTAGGTATTCCATTCAGCAATGTGCGTGTCATTACAAGAAGGGTTGGAGGAGGCTTCGGTGGAAAGGCATTCAGATCATTCCAAGTGAGAATAAACAAAACTAGATCATAATAACCAACATCTTCCATTTTATGAAAATTAGTTATTTTTGATATAAAATCTTTACCCTGGAGTATAATTTATTGTATTTTTGTTTCTTTTTTAACTTGTGGTAAGGCCATTGCATGTTTGGACTAGGACTAGTGTCAATTTTTTTAAAAAATTCTTATTATTCTTTACTTAAGATCCTTTTCCTTATACTTACAAACTCAAAAAGGAAATCCCAAGTTTGCATTTGTTGTACAGCTGAAAAACTTATTATTTTTCTTCTATATATACAGTTTTATACTTTAAAAATTGTTAAATGCAATATTTTTTCTACTTTGTTAAGTGCGCTATTAGTTGTTCTATATGTCTACCATTTCCCCGTAATATTTGGAAAATAATGTTCTATTGATAGTTTGTAGTATGAGGTTGGTTGTGTACTCCTCCGTTCTAAATTATAAGACATTTGGATTTTCTAGATACATGCCAGTAAAAGAAATGTATCTAGAAAAACCAAATTTTTTTATAATTTGGGACAGAGGGAGTAATGTTTTCTGAGGAAAGCCATTTAAGCCTGATGGACAATATATTCTTTTGACCATGCACTTTTGCACCATGCAAATGCATCTAACTTTGACCCATTTTATTTGGGCGTCGCAATAGAAAAACCCTAGCACAAAAGTCAAGTTAATCTCAATGCACCTTAGAAGATCTGTCCCAACTAGTTTAAAATTAAGTTGATGTATTTTTTCATGTGTTGATTATATATGACAATCTGATAACAATATCATGAAATCATAAAGATCTAGTATACATTACCTGCTGTTTCTTACTGATATGGTACATGCCTGTGCAGGTTGCAACGGCAGCTGCACTTTGTGCGTACAAGCTACGACGTCCTGTACGGATGTACCTTAATCGCAACACTGATATGGTTATGATTGGTGGTAGGCACCCAGTGAAAGCTCATTATTCTGTCGGATTCAAGTGTGATGGGAAAATTACGGCCTTGCATCTAGATTTATTAATTAACGCTGGGATATCTCCAGATGCAAGCCCCATAATACCAGGCACTATTATATCTAGTATCAAGAAGTACAACTGGGGTGCTCTGTCATTTGACATCAAGCTCTGCAAAACAAATAATTCATCTAAATCTGTAATGCGTGCTCCTGGAGATACACAAGGCTCTCTAATTGCAGATGCTGTAATTGAGCATGTCGCGTCTGTGCTTTCAGTGGATGCTAACAGCGTGAGGGAAACAAACTTTCACAACTATGGTACTCTTCAGTTGTTCTACCCAGATAGTGCGGGCGACGCTTCTGCATACACATTGCATTCTATTTTTGATAGGTTGGTCTCAATTTCAAGCTACCTGGATCGAGCGGAATCCATAAAGGAATTTAACAGTAACAATAAGTGGCGGAAACGGGGCATCTCTTGCGTGCCCCTCATTTTCAAAGTAGAGCCAAGGCCGGCCCCAGGAAGGGTTTCTGTGCTCAATGATGGCTCCATAGTGGTGGAGGTTGGAGGAATTGAAATCGGGCAAGGACTCTGGACTAAAGTACAGCAGGTGACTGCCTTTGCTCTGGGAAAATTGTGGCCTGATGGAGGTGAAAGTCTTCTTGAGAGAGTGCGTGTTCTACAGGCTGACACCTTGAACTTAATACAAGGCGGACTTACTGCTGGCAGCACTTCTTCTGAATCTAGTTGTGCGGCCACCCTTCAGGCATGCAATATGCTGTTTGACAGATTAAAGCCCGTCTTGGATAAGCTGCAGCAGCAATCAGAAAATATCTCATGGGATACTTTGATTTCTCAGGCAAGTTTATCCTCCTCTAGTTTGTGCTCATGCTTTGTACAATACTATTTCGTGCTGTAGCAGCAATCAGAAAACGTCCTGTAATGTTCCCTAGCAGGCCTCTAAGGATAATGTTAATCTATCTGCGAGTGCGTACTGGGTACCTGGCCAAGTTTCTAATAGGTACCTTAACTATGGAGCTGGTATAAGTGAGGTGCGGAAAAATTCTCAAGACTAATTTACAACAATGCAGTTAAATCATGTTTGGATGTCTTATAGGTGATACTCTTTCTATTCAAAATCTTCTAAAAAGTGCAGGTGGAGATTGATGTACTTACAGGGGCAATCACTTTAATAAGGGGTGATCTTGTGTACGACTGTGGGAAGAGCTTGAACCCTGCAGTAGACTTAGGACAGGTTTGCTGTCGATCCTTTTCTGCTTCCTGTCTTAACCATTTTTAATTTTGAATGTAGTTCATTGATTATAGATCATAGGTTTCTACTGGATGAGGACAATATAGTTTAAGCACATGAGAAATACGAAGCACATTTTCTTTTAATTGTTTGATATAGATTAGAGATTTAACTTGTTGGGCGACATTTTCAATGAAGATGGGTTAAACTGGGAATTTGATTTTATATCTGCGGACACTCAATTTATTGCAGGTATAGTTTTGAAATGCTGCATGTTTCATTTTTTTCTTGAACATGCAGGAAAGTTGCATATCTTTGTACTAAAATTAGAGAGAGAGAGAGAAGAACAGAACCATACAACACAACCCCCATAATCTCAGTTAAGAGGGGGGCTGTGAAAAGGGAATAAAAACGATCACCTGACACAGGTTTCCATATTTTGCAACATTCAGTCTTGGCGACGTTTGCACACACCATATCTTCCTGACTAGTTATTTTTTTGAAGCAAACTTCCTGACTAGTTATGTGATGGACATGCTACCAACGAGATGCAACTAACTGATAAAATTAACGTTGAGCTATTTTGGCCTTTCCCTTGTCAAGAGTTTATACTGTGCCCTGTTGTGCTCCATACTGATCTCTTGAACATACAAGTACAGCTAAGTACTGGCATAGGTTTTGGAACATAGCTATTGCCTTATTGGGCTCTTGTACATTAATTTGATGGCACCATATCTTATCCATGGAATTTATCTTGCAGATTGAAGGTTCCTTTATACAGGGAATTGGTTTTTTCGTATACGAAGAGTATATTACCAACAATGATGGCCTGATGATAAGCAACAGCACATGGGACTACAAGATCCCAAGTGTCGACATAATCCCAAAGCAGTTTAATGCTGAGGTGCTGAACACTGGATACCATAAGAACCGTGTGCTTTCTTCAAAAGGTAGTCACTTTAGTTATTTCCTCATTGCATTGTAGATTGAAATATGCTTGGTAGATTCCAATCAATTTGTACTGTTTCTGCCAGCTTCTGGTGAACCTGCCTTGATTCTTGCATCATCCGTTCATTGTGCACTGAGAGAAGCTATCCGAGCAGCAAGAGTGGAGTTTGCAAACAGCACTGTATCTGGACGCTCACCGCTGGAATTTCAGATGGATGTCCCTGCACCAATGACACTGGTGAAAGAACTATGTGGTTTAGATATCGTGGACAAGTACCTAGAATGTCTATCTACCTATGAACGTGCAGCTGGGGCGTAATCTAATCTAATCTAAAGTCATGTTATCTCATAAAAAGGAGTGATATCAGCCTATTGTTTGTTTGTATACAATAAAACGTGCCGCGCGGCGTGGCGTGTGTGTGTGTGTGAGCACAATATTTGAATGCTTTCAAGCATCTCTATTCATAAGTCCTTATTAAAACTACTGGACGTGGTTATGTTTAAGAGTTTATTGTTATGAAGTTTGAGT
The DNA here is from genome assembly GCA_022036555.1 of Microstegium vimineum. Classification (NCBI taxonomy): domain Eukaryota; kingdom Viridiplantae; phylum Streptophyta; class Magnoliopsida; order Poales; family Poaceae; genus Microstegium; species Microstegium vimineum. Next base: position 17,392,018 of record CM039119.1, read on the forward strand.
GCTGGTCAATTTATAAAATATTCTCCTGCAGCTTAGTTAAAAAACCTGGAAAATCGGAACCTTTTTATTTGAATGAACATTTCATTACTTATACTGTTAAGATTTACTGTTCTCTCTGTAATTTTATTTTTTTAATTAATTAAGATTGTTTTCTGAGGCATGAAAATGCTTTAATATCATTGTATTAGAAATAGCAAAAAAAAACCCTATTCTTATGGCCGTGTGAAACATCATTAAAATAAGAAATTGACAATGATTTCTCTTTGTTATTGAATACTAAAAATAGTAAGATTTGTTGGAGGACAGTTTTTTATTAAATTTGTTGGTGGACATCGTGTCTAATAAATCATTCTCAAAAAATTGATATAAAATCATATAAGTGCCCAAAAATTATACTTTAAAATTTTCTATGCTCTACATGATGAGAACTATACAATAAAAGTGTTGTTTTGCACTGAGATGATCATTTTGCCCCTCCTCACAAATAGCCAAAGTTAACCATTATTAATTTGTTCATATATTTGTCTAAACATGCTAAAAATATTAGCTCAAAGTAATAAAGTGTTCTTTAAACATATTAACAAATTAATCATGGTTAAATTTGTCTATTTTTGAAGAGGGGCAAAATGGTCATTTTAGTATAAAACAATATTTTACCGTGTAGTTCTCATCATGTATAGTATAGAAGATTTCATAGTACAATTTTCAAACACTTACATAATTTTATATCTATTTTATAAAAATATTTTATTATGTATGGTGTCCACCAACAAATTTGAAGTGTGTTTTCTAGCAAATCTCACTATTTTTAGTGTCCACTAGCAAAGGGATGTCATTTTCAATATCTAGTAGCAAATGTTCTCTTAAAATATTATACTATTTGCATTTCATAATTATGGCATGTCCATGCTGCCGCCCTTGTGCCCTAAATCTGCTATTGAGCACCACCACAGTCCTTATCCCTCCGGGGGAAGAAGAACAAGACAAAAGATATAAAACACAAGACAAAAAAATGATCTTTATTTAATCTTTCCTTCCTTTATCCCTATTCATACAAAATTCCTCATGAACTAATGTTAAATTATTTCCATTTATTAATTGCTATAATGAGTAATTTATGTCAATATGAAGTTATTACCTAACAAAGAAAAAAATATATTATATAAAGATCGATGTTAGAGTGCCTTGAACTTATACTTTAAGCTAGAGAAAGTGCATCCACACTCCATCCAACCTCTCAAGTGTATAAAGATTGCATCCAAGACGAAGATTGACCTCATTTTTCATGTCCATCTGTGAGGGTTAAGCCTTAGCTTTTTAGAGCTTTGAGACATTGTATATTGTGCCCTTGTAACTTGGTAAGCCCAAGTACTATAGGTCTTAGGCCCTATTTGGATTCTCCCTCCTAAACTTTAGTCACCTAAACTAGGGACTAAATCTTCTAAATTGTGTGTTTGGTTTGGGTGACTAAAAAGAATAAAATAGGCCTTTTAGTCCCTTTTATTCATGGTGTTTGGCTCCAAAGTGACTAAAAGGTGAGGCTAAAGCTCTTTTAGTCCTATTTAGCCACAATTTGGTGACTAGTTGTCTAAAGGTCTTTTAGTCCCATTTAGTCATAGTGTTTGGCTAAAAATGACTAAATAGGACTACATTTAGGTGACTAAACTGATGAGGAAATCACTCCTTCGGATGTACATGATGATCCTCCGCTGGACATTCAAAGTCCAATCACAAGAGCTCGCGCGACAATTAAATTTAGAGGTGAGCTCGTTCCTAAGCTAGTCTTTATATAATTTCGAGAATAGATTCCTATCTAATGATTATATTGTACTTAGGAATCATGGAGAGGACCAAGGAATGCATAAGGGAGGATTTGGAGGCGTGGAGGACCAACAAGGGCGCCCAAGTCAAGTTGGAGGCCCAAACCAAGTCGACTTCGAGTTGGTTTCGGAGTCCAGGACCAGCAAGGAGTAAAAAGGATGCCCAGGACGCATCTGGACTCCGTTTTCGACGACCCACCCATGGTTAGAAAGATAATTTCATAAGGAAACCAATGACGTTGGTTTGAAGTCCAAATTTCTTTTGAGTCATTGGGAAATGTCGAAACAAGTCAGCGTACCGTTTTTGGTCCGTTGGGCCGTGTATCGTCGTTGAGCCCAATAGGGGGCACGTCCAGGGGTGGCGACGACCCTTAGACCTATATAATCAGCCGTCGCCGCTCTTGTTAGGTTTTGATTTTTTTTAGATTATTCTGTCAAGAACAGTTTCGCCGTTTCATCGGTTTGTGAGACCCCAACTCGTGAGATTAATCATACATCTGCAATTTGGTTGCATTCTTCCTTGTTCTTGCTTGTGTTCTTCGATTCGCAGACAAATGACTTAGCCTTATTGGCGAGGTCAACCGTGCAATGCCGGTTGATAACTAGAGAAGACATGGTGCTGCGATTGCGAGGTTTCGGATCGTGTTGTTTGGAAGCCGGATGAACTTGTGTCTCGTTTCTGCCAAATCGAGAGTTACCAGAACCTTTCAGAAGATCGCCACCCTAGTTCACATCATAAACTTTAGGAGGTGGTAATCAAATAGACCCTTAATGATTGTTCTACTAAGTGCCTTGATGGCCTTCCAGACGTCAACTCTCCAAGCTTGGTGTTAGCAGGCGGCTGTCGATGGGATATCCTATAGGGTACCCATAGACTGACTTACCTGAGCTTTGGGCCTGTTTCCTCTCGGCCCACGAAGGAAGGTAGACGAACGAAACCGAATTCTACTCGGTAAAGACGACAAAACCAAAGCGCAGCTTAGGACTCTAAGCTTGTAACCGAGTAGGAGTAGAGCAATCCGCAGCCAGACCCTGGACTATAAAGGGCTGGTAAGAGTATCACCCAAAAAACATCTAAAGATACTAGGTAACACCCGATACGTGGAGCGACACACAACATCTTGTATTACGATCAGAGCAATAACAAGCAACTCAACTGGACGTAGGGTTATTACTCGACTATGTCGACGGCCTGAACCAGTATAAACCATGTGTCCCTGCGTGTCCAACCATCAAGGTTTCACTATTCGCCGAGGCACGAACTACTGTCTCGGGTAACCACGTGGCAGGCTATCGGTGGTAAAACATCGACAGCTGGCGTGCCAGGTAGGGGCTTTCGGCGAATTTTTTCTCGAAAGCTTGGTGGACCACGACCTCAAGATGACGAAATCAACGAAATCAACATTTTTCTTCGGATCATGGATCTGCAAGATCAACGACGACAGAAAGATTCAAAGCCGACTTCGAGAAGAAGACGGAGTTGATCAAGATCTTCAAGAACTAAATCAAAAAACCTGAAAACTCACAATTTCAAAACCAACCAGTCCAGCAGATGAAGATGGATATGAAACTGACTCGGAGAAGGAGACTTCACCATATACCAACTCTGAGGCTAACACGGAAAGACTAAACACCAACCAAGTCGGAATACGCAACCGAGCCGTAAGCAGGAACAACTAGGAGACAATCAAGTACTCGGTTCCATACGGACTACACAATTCCGCATCCACATACGAGAAATTTCTTCAAAAGAGGATGACAAGAAGCGTAACTCTAAAAGGCGCTCAAGAAGGAATGAGTATGTCAACAAATCCAGAAGGATGTATCGTGCATTGGCCAAACCAATCCCCAAAAATCCAAGACCAATATGCAGAACTACCGTTCCAAATAGGAAAAGAACTCGGACTTTACCAAGGATCATCATGTGAGACCAGAAGGAGAAGCCAACAAACAAAAAGAACTCGGAGGGCACATACGATATACATGGCAGAGCTAGAACCTTACCTAGAACCACCACAAATACCCAATTTAAATTCATCAGATGAATCGGAAGGGGATATCTCGGATGATGAGGAAGGCGACGACAATGAGACCAATGATCACAAGGCTGCAAGGCTAAAAAGAATAAAGCTAGAGCAGGAAGAAAAAATTGGGCCGCTCAGAGAAAACAAATCTGGAACAAATACAAAGCGGAATTGACAGAATACAACAAGAAGAAGGCGGAAAGAGAATCCATGAGGAATACAAAGAGAGAAAGAATCGAGGAACTAACGAAAGAACTAAACATCCTCACTAAAGAGGAAAGAATCACAAACGAGCCAATCAAACAAGACGGAGACCCAAATAAACAACCCAACGACAACACACCTCAAGAAGGACAAGGAGAAAAACATGAGGAACAACCACCCAAGAAATCAATATTTCACAGACTGGGGAAAACAGAGATACCACAACCATCGGAAAGACAGGAACAACATCTCGGACTGGTAAAACAAAACGGCCCAGACTGGGACCAGCGTTATCCGCAAAACTACGGTGAATCCGAATACAGGGGAGACAGGGATTATTACCGAAGAGATCGGTCACCAGACTTCAACAGAATAGAAGAATATGACAGATTCCCATGCTTTGTAGGAAGACTGCAGACGTTGAAATTACCACACAAATTCAAACCAGCAAACCACTCCAAATACAATGGAAAAGTGGAACCCAGACAATGGATAAGAGTATATTCCCAATCCATCGAACTTGCAGGAGGAAACAATGACATCAAAGCCTTATACTTCCCAGTGGCACTCGAAGCCATGCCTTTGCAATGGTTTGACAAGCTAAAACCGAGATCAATCAAATATTGGGAGGATTTGCAAGAAGCCTTCTGCAACAACTTTGCAGGGATAATAACACATCCCATGATAGCGGCAGAATTGAAGAATATAAAACAGAGAAGGGGAGAAACACTAAGGGAATATTATTGAAGGTTTGGAGAACTCAGAGCTCAAATACATGACATCACCGACATAGAAGTAATAGAAACATTTGCAGACGGAATCATAGCAAATTGATAGTTCAAAGATTACTTCAACGAAAATCCAAGATCTAACGAAGACTTCAAAAGAGCTGTCGAAAAGATGATATCATCAGAAGAAAGAACTCGACACAGATTCTCCCGAGATTCTCATGAAAACAAAAGACCAGATTTCAGACCAAGTGATAAAAGGCCAAGACAAGACAACATGGTAGCAGAAACAAACAACAAAAGAAGGTTTAATGATAATGACAAAGGAGGATACAACAACAACAAAAACAATAGATACTCAAACAACAACTACTAGGGAAACAATTATGCAAAAAGGCCAGCAGAGAGAATAGAAGACCTACCCTGCTACATACATCCTCACGCAGGTCCTAAACTAGTCGAATGCGACACTTTCCAACAAAGATTCATAAAGAAAGAAGATACACGAGCAAACAACTCGGAACAGAGAACAAATGAATCCGGGAAGGATACAAAGAAAGCAGAGGGGAATTATCAAGAACCTCAACGACAAATAGCAGTAATCTTCTCTAGAGCATCGTATGCAAGAAACAAGAGACAAGAAAAGCTAGCACATAGAACCATTATGGCGGCAGAACTAGCTACCCCAAGATACCTAGATTGGTCAGAATACCCAATTCAGTTTACAAGAGAAGATCAATGGACAAGTGCAGCAAATGCTGGCTACTATCCCCTAGTGCTGGGACCAACAATAGCAGGGGTAGCAGTATCTAAAGTACTCATTGACGGAGGAGCAGGACTAAACATAATATTCACAAATACCCTAAGGAAGATGAATTTGCACTATGAAGGCATGATCACACCAACAAGTATTCCCTTCTACGGGATAATACCCAGAAAAGCTTCCATACCATTGGTGAAAGTGCATCTAGCCCTTTAGTGGGTTTTGGTGAATTGAGTGACAACACAATTAAAGGTCTAACAAGTTTGCTAAGTGTATCAAAGGTTCAACAAGAAAGCAAACTTGATGGTATTCCACACAGTGTCGAAATGAAGGTCAAATTGTGTATTGTTGTATTGGAAGATCATGGGAATAATCTAAGTCAAGCAAAAGTCAAAAATGCAAATGGAATCAATGAAATGGCCTCTATGTTGTGGGATATCATAGTATCATGTGAAAGCAAGCATGTTTGGTAAATGGCAAATGAGACATGAGTTGATAGCTATGGATTGGTCTCTATATTGGCTTGCTTTACATGAACAAGAAGAGTTGGATAGTGGAATAGTGTTGATCAAGGAATGAATAATAAATCAATAGTGCATTAGTGAGAGAACACCAAGCAAAGGTCTAATGACAAAGCAGACAATATATATTGGATATAAGATGGTCTCTACTTTAGTTTGCTTGTATGGATAAAGATTTGGAAAATCACTTTGCATTTATATGATCAAGCTAGAAGTATGCAGATAGAGATTGAAGTGAGTGATAGGAATGCCAAGCCAAAATAAGGAGGATCTAAGGAATTGTGAATTGTCTTGACCATATTGATATGGAGTCTCATATATCAAAGCTTGATTGATCTCAACACTCATATCTACAAGATATTCAACCAAGGGTCACAATATTGTAGAAATGGTTTTCAATCAGTGCTTAATATGATGTGACTTGAGTATGGCTTGATATGGTGAAGATAGCAAGGAAAGGACTTCGAGGTACTAAGCAAAGGTGAAGGTCAAGGAGACCGAGGTACTATGGCTAAGGTGAAGAAGAGAGTACTTGCATTGAGTCAAAGTACTAATCAAGCTATGAGGAGTGTCAGGTACAAAGGTAAGGGGTACCCTAAACCTTTCGACAAAACTAACGCTCAACATAGCAACCATTTTTAAGACAGGATCTGATCAGCCGCTCGAGTCCATGAAGAAGGGCCCATCACACGAAGCCCCCCCGCACCGGCCACAGCAACTAGTCGTGGGCCGGCCCATTCCTGGAAATATAGACGGACAGGGGTCGAACGAACGACCCCTCCGCCTCCGCCGCGACCCGACTGACGGACAGAGGTCGAACGAACGACCCCTCTGCCTCCGCCTCGACCCCGACTGATGGACAGGGGTTGAACGAACGACCCCTCCGCCTCCGCCTCGACTCCGACTGACGGACAAGGGGTCGAACGAACGACTCCTCCGCCTCCGCTTCAACCCGCCGAATGATGGACAGGGGGTCGAACGAACGACCCCCGGGCGGGAAGCTCGACCAACTCACCTGCTCCCGGTACGGGGTAAAGGGGATCCGATGCGCTTACGTGCCCCTGCCTAACGCCATGGGCGCCTATGACCGCAGTCAAATCTATCAACTCACCGCCCATGCCCTGGACCTCCGTCAACTGTGCCGCCGCTGTAGCCACGTCGCAAGTACGGACTCCAGAGGCACCCCTCGAGCCATGAATAGGACACCCCTCGACTGTGTCTCCAGGGATACGACAGGACCACACCGGTCTTGACCCCCCTCGACCGAGGGGCTCGACCCCTGCCTCCAACCACTCCGGTATGGGACCCGTCCCATCCGCCCTGTCTGGCTTCAGCTGTGGGACTCGCACCCGTCTACAGAAGGTCAACCCTACTGCGCCATGACGTGCCGCAACGTCCAGTCCACCATCACCATGCCCTGGAGCACCGGAAGGACGGGAAGGCCACACCGCTACAGCGATCGACGTCCCTTCGTCAGCATGGCGCCACGGACACGCCACCCATGCCTCTACAGTTTAGGACTCTGTACTCTCAGGCCTCCCCTTGGTATATAAAAGGGGACGTTGGGATAGAAGAAAGGGACATTGGCAGGAGTATTTTGATTCACATTCACACGGGTATTCGCATTCAGACATCAGCTCTGACCCTCATATTCCACACACCTGATTGCTTGGTCGATCTCTCAAGCAATCAACTGACCACCTAGGATAGACCTACTAGCCTAGGCCTCAGCTCATCCTGAGCGCCCCCGTGTAAACCAGCTTGTACCCCCCTGTACGAGCACTTCGGTGCGAGATAATACAATCCATCCTCACCCGCTGGACGTAAGGCCTTCTGTGCCCGAACCAGGATAAATCTTGTGTTCTTCTCGCATCACGTCTGGGAGAGGGAGCACGCAATATACGAATTTACTAGCCGGTGGTCTTGACCCCCTGGGTCATAACACCGACAGTTGGCGCGCCAGGTAGGGGGGTTTGTGTGTCGATCAACTCTGAACTACTCTCCTAGATGGATTCCACGATCCCATCGCTTCCATTCGCCACCACCGTCTGGTTCGGGAGTCTAGAGTTCATGTCCACGGGCCACGGCCACGACATGGTTCTACTCTCAGGTAGTGGCATGGATAGTAGCAGCTCCGGTACGCCGGGGCCAAGAAGGACCAGACGACGGTCCCACCACTCGCGCCTCTCGCCTGCGACTAGTAGGGGGCGCGAATGACGCCGCCGCACTCTTCACCGTGCGGATCCCGAGACGTCGGATGCCGTCCCCCGGCCTCAGCTGGCGACACAGTTCCTCCCTTCGGGAGCCTGTTTGATCCATGCTTGCGGGTCGGGGGCGGGTACCTCGCTGAGCCTGACTTTGGCTCTGCCATACCGTCATCTCAGAGGGTCCCCGTGGCTTCTCCGACACACTCGGCCGCGCCGTCGCCGCATAACCTATTTCCACACGGGATCTACAACAGCGCCAGACTCTGTTCTGCTTTTGTAGGCTCACAGATGCAGACACGTTGCGGGTCTCCAGGGAACCTGCTACGAGCGACGATCAACCCCGTCACCACCTCTCCGCCGGACGAGCGCCCGGAGCCACGACGAGCCCCGATCCCGGGTTGTCACACCTGGGGCACGTTACGGCGACGGCTGGAGGAGGAGCGCAGGGGATCTTTCCCCAACTTCTACCACGGCTACCCCGACTCGGACTCCCCCGATGAGGATTACGATCCCACCCGGGAATGCTTCCACCTCGACGGTCAGGTTGATTCCCAGGACGACGTCAACGACGCCACGACCACGGATGAAGGAGGAGGGGCAACGCTACACCAGCGCGAAACGCCGACGCCCCGAGTCTTGACAAGGCCGATCCACCTCAGGACGTCCAGATCGCGCAAGTCCGAGAGCTGCTCGCCAAGCTCGAGGAAGAGCGCCTACGACTTCATCAGCTCGAGCACGCCCTCGAGCGAGATCGCGAGCGCCCACAGGGTGGAGGAGCTCACGAGCGGGCCCGGGAAGTCCATCGACACATCGTCGAGGAGGGGGCAAACGAGCGCCGCGTCTACAACCGTGCCAGCCAAAATGTCGTAGCGGCAGCAATGCTGCTTCGTGACATGCCGATGCCATCGACACCCCAAGCGCGACGCATTAGGGACGAAATCCAGGGGCTTCTCCAATCCGCGGCCGTGCAACAGGCGGAGAGCTCTACCTCGAGGCGCAGAGGAGCTGCCTCCGAGCATCAGGAAGTACCCCCTCGACAAATTCGAGAGGTATCCGTCCACCAAGACAAAGCGCCCCAAGGCGGAGTAGAGCGATGACCAGATCGAGACCGCATCCTCGACGATCGACCACCGCGGGAGAACAAACGACGCCGACACGGCGACGCTGAGGCTCGAGGTTACAGCGCTCACCGAGGTGGGCGCTACGACAGTGACGAAGATCGACGTCGATCTCCGGAACCACCAGGGCCACGAGTCTTCGGCAGGACCATCAGGCGAACCGCCTTGCCCGTCCGATTCCGTCCGCCCACCAGCCCGGTCAAGTACAACAGCAAAACCAAGCCGGAGCTCTGGCTTGCGGATTTTAGGCTGGCATGTCAGCTAGGAGGAGCCGACAACGACCATGTCATCATTCGGCAACTCCCGCTCTTCCTCTCCGACACCGCTCGAAGATGGCTCGAGGAGCTCCCCCCGGACTTGATCCAAGACTGGCCCGACCTGGTCAGGATCTTCGAGGGGAATTTCAAGGGCACCTACGAGCGGCCAGGGAATTCCTGGGATCTCCGTAGCTGCAAGCAGAAGCCAGGGGAAACCCTCCGCAACTTCACCCGTCGGTTCTCGAGGCAACGTACCGCGCTAACCCACATCTCCGACCACGATGTCATCACTGCATTCATCGCCGGAACAACCTGCAAGGAGTTGGTGCGGGAACTGGGGCGGAATACCCCAAGACCGCCAACGAGCTCATGGACATCGTCGCCAACTACGCGGCCGGCGAGGAAGCCATTGGCGCGTTCTTCTATGCATCCCCAGACAAGGGGAAGGCCAAGGCAGACGAGCCCGGGGGCTCGAACAACGGCCCAAGAGAAACAACAACAACAAGAAGAATAAAAAGAAGAACCAGCCGGGTCGATGCGACGTCGAGCCCGACGATCTTGTCGCTGCGATAGACAAGAAGAAGCATCGAGGTCCCCCTCTCGACGAGGGCGTCTTCGACAAGATGCTAAAAGAGCCCTGCCCCTATCACAAGGGACCGACCAACCACAGTCTCGAGGACTGTCGCATGCTCAAAAGGCACTTCGACTCTCTTGGCTTCAAGAAAAACGACAAGAAGGGGGATCCGCACGACGGGGACGATGGCAAGAACGGGGGCTTCCTCGAGGTTCACGATTGCTACATGATCTATGGGGACCCTTGACTCGACTCAGTATGCGTCAGTGTAAGAGGAAGCGTCGAGAGGTCTTCTCCGTCCGAGCCCAGGCTCCTCGGTACCTCGACTGGTCCCACACGCCGATCACCTTCGACCAGGACGACCACCCCGAGCACGTCCCCAACGCAGGGGTCTACCCGCTCATCGTCGACCCAATCATACTCAACACCCGCCTCACCAAGGTACTCATGGATGGGGGAAGCAGCCTCAACATCATCTACGTCGCGACCCTCGACCTCCTGGGGATCCCGAGGACCGTGCTCCTGCCCAGCACGGGAGGGTTCCACGGGGTCGTTCCAGGAAAGAAGACACTCCCGATCGGCCGCGTCAAGCTACCCGTCTGCTTCGGTACCCCCTCGAACTTCCAAAAGGAGGATCTGACCTTCGAGGTGGTCGCGTTCCATGGCATCTACCACGCCATCATCGGTCGACCGGGGTACGCCAAGTTCATGGCGATCCCAAACTACGCCTACCTCAAGCTGAAGATGCCAGGGCCCATGGGGGTCATCACCGTCGGCACCTCCTACGAGCACGCATATGACTGCGACGTCGAGTGCGTGGAAAACGCCGAAGCGGTCAAGGAGTCGGCCGTCCTCGCGGCCCTCAACGACTTCTCCAAGGAGATCCCCGACCCCAAGCGACACGCCGGCAACTTCAAGCCTGTGGAAGACACCAAGACCGTCCCGCTCGACCCCGGCCACGCGGATGGGAAGGCGCTGATGATCAGCACCACCCTCGAGCCTAAATAGGAAGCCGTGCTCGTCGACTTTCTCCGTGCGAATGCTGACGTGTTTGCATGGAGTCCCTCGGATATGTCAGGCATTTCGAGGGAGGTTGCCGAGCACTCGAACTTTTGATCCAAACCGGTGAAGCAACGGCTGCACCGCTTCGACGAGGGGAAGCGCAGAATCATCGGGGAGGAGGTCGACAAGCTTTTGAAGGCTGGATTCATCAAGGAGGTACATCATCCCGAGTGGTTAGCAAATCCCGTACTTGTCAAGAAAAAGAATGGAAAGGATAGGATGTGCGTAGACTACACTAGTTTAAATAAAGCATGTCCCAAGGTTCCTTTTCCATTACCATGTATCGATCAAATAATAGATTCCACTGCGGGATGTGAAACTCTCTGCTTCCTTGATGCGTATTCCGGCTACCACCAAATAAAGATGAAGGAGTCCTTCATCACCCCCTTTGGCATGTTTTGCTACCTTACTATGCCCTTCGGTTTGCAAAACGCCGGGGCCACATATCAGCGATGCATGCTCCATGTCTTTGGGAAACACATAGGGCCGACCATCGAGGCCTACGTCGATGACATCATTGTCAAATCCAAAATAGTCGGAAACCTAGTCGGGGACCTTGAGATCGCGTTTGGGTGCCTCAGGGCAAACCACATAAAGCTGAACCCAGAGAAGTGTGTCTTCGGGGTTCCTCGAGGCATGCTCCTAGGGTACATAGTTTCCCAACGCGGGATCGAGGCCAACCCCGAGAAGGTAACCGCAATCACAAGGATGTGCCCTATCAACGACCTTAAAGGCGTGCAAAGGGTCACGGGGTGCCTCACCGCTCTCAGCCGGTTCATCTCAAGGCTCGGAGAGAAGGCACTACCCCTTTACCACCTCCTGAAGAAAACGGAACACTTCGCGTGGACCGTCGAGGCCGAGGAATCGCTCTCCAAGCTCAAAGCCTTGCTCACCTCGCCACCTGTCTTGGTACCCCCGAGCCCAGCCGAGCCCCTCTTGCTCTATGTCATGGCAACTACCCAGGTAGTTAGCGCTGCCGTAGTGGTCGAGAGGGCGGAAGAAGGACATGCCCTGCCGGTTCAGAAGCCTGTCTACTTCGTGAGCGAGGTACTTTCTGAGACTAAGACGAGATACCCCCACATCCAGAAGCTGTTATATGCCATCGTCCTCACTCGGCGCAAGCTCCAGCACTATTTCCTGGGCCACCCGGTTACTGTGGTCTCATCTTTCCCCCTCGGGGAGATAATCCAGAACCAGGAGGCGTCTGGAAGAATCGCCAAGTGGTCGGTCGAGCTCATGGGGGAAACCCTCTCCTATGCCCCTCGGAAGGCCATCAAGTCTCAGGTATTGGCAGATTTCGTTACAGAATGGACCGACACCCAACTAACCCCGGCGCAAGTTTAGACCGAGCTCTGGACCACGTACTTCGATGGATCGTTGATGAAGACGGGGGCAGGCACCGGATTTCTCTTCATATCACCCTCAGGGGTCCACATGCGCTACGTCATCCGTCTCCACTTCCCCGCGTCCAACAACGTAGCCGAGTACGAGGCCCTTGTCAACGGTCTGCGCATCGCCATCGAGCTCGGGGTTCGACGCCTCGACGTTCGGGGGGACTCACAGTTGGTGATCGACCAAGTAATGAAAGATTCAAGCTGCCACGACCCCAAGATGGAAGCCTACTGCAAGGAGGTCTGAAAGCTCGAGGACAAATTCTACGGCCTCGAGCTCAACCACATCGCCCGCTGGTACAACGAAGCTGCTGACGAGCTTGCCAAAACCGCATTTACTCGAGGTATGGTTCCTCCCGACGTCTTCTCAAGGGACCTTCACGAGCCGTCCGTCGACCTAGGCTCGGGGGCTCCCACCCTCGAGAAAGGGGTCGATCCACCCCCTTCAACCGATCCCCCCTCGAACGGGGAAGAAGTCATGGAAATCGACGGAACAGCCGCGACACCAACCCCCTCGACGGACTGGCGCACACCCTACCTCGAGTATCTGACACGGGGTGAGCTCCCAGAGGACTGCACCAAAGCCCGACGCATAGCCCGACACGCCAAAACCTACATCTTGTATGGGGATGGCCGCGAGCTATATTGACGCAGCCCTACCGGTGTACTTCAACACTACCTCACCCTCGAGGAGGGGAGGGCACTGCTGAAGGACCTACACTCGGGGGCTTGCGGCCACCACGCGGCGCCAAGGATGTTGGTAGGAAGCGCCTTTCGACAAGGCTTCTACTGGCCGACAGCCATCACCGGTGCTACCAAACTCGTTTGATCTTGCAAGGGATGCCAATTCTACGCCAGGCAGACTCACCTACCCGCCCAAGCTCTTCAGATGATACCCATAACTTGGCCATTTGCAGTATGACGGCTTGACATGGTTGGCCCCCTAAAGATAACCAAAGGTGGCCACACCCACCTCCTCATGGCTGTAGACAAGTTCTCAAAATGGATCGAGGCTCGACCCATCGCCAACATTCAATCTCGACAAGCCGTGCTATTCTTCACCGACATCATCCACCGCTTCGGGGTCCCCAACGTCATCATCACCGACAACGGCACCCAGTTCACCGGCCAAAAGTTCCTGGACTTCTGTGAACACCACCACATCAGGGTAAATTGGTCTACAGTCGCCCACCCTCGAACTAACGGCCAGGTCGAGCTTGCCAATGGTATGGTTTTGCAGGGCCTCAAGCCAAGGATCTTCGATCGGCTGAACAAACATGGCAAGAGATGGGTCGATGAGCTACCCGATGTCTTATGGAGTATCCGAACGACACCAAGTCGAGCCATGGGGTTCTCCCCGTTCTTCTTGGTCTATGGGTCCGAGGCCATCCTCCCCACCGACCTCGAGTACGGGTCCCCTCGACTAAAGGCCTACAGCGAGCAGGCCAACACAACAGCCCGAGAGGACTCCCTCGACCAGCTCAAGGAAGCCCGAGACGTGGCCCTCTTCAAGTCGGCAAAGTACCAGCAAACGCTGCGACGCTACCACGACAAAAACATACGCAAAAGAGACCTCGACGTCAGCGACCTCGTGCTGCGCCGCCGACAAAGCAACAAGGGACGTCACAAACTGACGCCACCTTGGGAAGGACCCTTCATTGTGGCAGAGGTGCTAAAGCCAGGGACTTACAAGCTAAAGAACAACAAGGGCGAGATCCTCACCAACGCATGGAACATCGAACAGCTACGTCGCTTCTACCCCTAAGGCCTCGAGGCCTCGTACACTTTCCGCATTATGTACACTTATCGCATTATGAATGAACAAAATGTTCTCGAAATACATTTCACATTCGTTCATAACTCTAAGGTAGCCTCGACTCTGCTCTGGCAAAGTCAAGCCTATCTCGGGGGCTAACAGGGGAGGGACCCCCCCTCCTAAGTCCTCTAAAAATTCGAACGTTTTTTCGAAACTCAGCACCTCTCTTTCCACCTTTGCCCCGAGCATGCTTCACGGCTTAGTAGAAAATGCCTCAGACTCCCTAAGGGTCGAGGGCCGCTGAGCCGAGGACTCTCCTACGCCTCAGGGCTATGGTACCCCCACTCGCTCCCCCCTCCAGGGATACGAGCGTGCGTCGAATACTTAGTCCATAAGCAACGACTCAGGCGAAGAGAAATAGAGACTGCTCGAGAAATAAAAACACTCAGATGCATCTCGAATAAAATGCATTAAAATTAAGAAGCCCCCAGGGGCTCGACATCGTATCATTACAAAACCTAAAATATTACATGGACCTTTTTGTCCAGATTTGGCTCGCAAGCCTAGAGCTACTCATCGCCTTCACCGTTCGATGGGGGAAGCACCTCGACCTCGAACAGCTTCGCCAGCTCACCACCGGGCACCTCTGCGACGTCGATCAGCTCGTGGCATCTTGCCACGTTCTCTTCATCAGTCAGCCTCGGGTCGGTGACGAAGCCGCTGGAGATGACGTCGAGGTCGTAAATGTAACCCGAGCGGACGACCGCAACTGCCCGCTTCACGCCTATGTGAAGGGTGGCCCGGACCTGCTCCGTTATTCCATCGGACGCAGCGAGGAGCCGGCGCAAGAGGGCGCCTCCACGCACGTCTCCCGCAACCGGCAGCTCCGGCTCGATCCCCAGCCTGTCGCAGAAGGAGGAGATGGCGTCCCTGAGCCTCTCGTTCAGGCTCGTCTCCGCCCTGAGGAGGTCCTGGAGACTGGTGAGATCCTCGTGGAGTCAGGCCTTATCCCCTTCGACCTCTGCCAGAGCAAATAGAAGGCTACGTCAAAACCAAAAAGCAGGGGAAGGAGTGAAACCAAGCGAGCTCAATGACATTTCCAAAAAACTCACCATTGGCATATCCCTCCAGGACGACGTAGTCCTGCTCAGTCCGCTGGAGTTGGTGGCGGACCTCGACAAGCTCTGCAGCTTGGTCGTTGTTTTTAGTCCGGAGATCCTCGATGATCTGGCCAGTACCATCGAGGGCCCTCTTCTGGTTGGCTGCCACCTCCCCCAGAGTGGTGATCTGGGCTCGAGCCCTCTCCTCCGTGACACCAAGCACGTCGCGGTCATGGGAGATGGTGACGACGTCCGCCTGGAGCTCCTGGACCCGCCCCTCGAGGGAGGTGCAGTCGGTAGCCGCCTGCGTCAGGTCGGCCTCGAGCTGGCGGACACGGTCCGCCGCTCGGGCCAGCTCCTCCTTCAGCTGGGTGGACTCCTCCTCCGCCTTGCGCCGGGCCTCCCGGGCAGCATCTCGCTGCTGCCCGACCTCGAAAACCGCCTTGAGAGCGGCCTCAACCCTCGACTGCGCCCCCAAGGCCGTCTCCTGGGCGGCCCGGGCTCCCTCCTACACAGTCGCAACCTCGGCCTCGGCCTTCTCTAGCGAGGCGCGGAGGACAGGGAGCTGGCCCAACGACTCCTGCGTCCGAAGGATGAACTGGGACTTGTCGTACGACCTCGCCCTTAGTGCCTACCAGGGACAAAGACGAAGGTCATCAGAAAGGAGCAGCGAAATAACCGAGGTAAATCGAAAGGGAAAGGACAAAACTTACCTCCATCCCCGGAGCAAATCCACGGAAGCGACCTCCGCCGACACGCGCACCACGTGGGCAAGCCACGCCCGGAAGTCCTCCAGGTGCTCCCACTCCCCGAGCTCAGCTTGGTCATCGAGCTCGAGGGAGATGCGCCCTGGGTCTTGGGGGTCGGCCAGCTTGAGGGGCTCCTGCCCCCAGAGCCTGCTGCGACGCTCGATCCTCCCCTGGACCTCTCGCATGAGACCCTGGCGCATCTCGGGTCACCCCCGTGGAGCCTCACCCGCTCCGCCAAGGTGGGGAAGGAGCTCGCCCCGTCGAGCCCGGTACTCCTGCCCTCAGACGACTGCCCGGCCTCGATGACAGGCCGAGCAGCCGCCTCGGACACTGTCGCATCCGGCGTGCCGCTCCCGTGCACCACGACGGTGGTCCCCTCCGGTTCCGACTGGGGGGCCGTCGCCGCAGCTGTCTCCTCCGGGACCATCAGCTCTGCCACCATATCGGCCACCTCTTCAGTAGTGGCCGTCGCCGACATCCCCGCCATCTCCGCCACGGGCGTCGCCTCGACCTCCTCGGCCCGTCCCCCCTCCTTAGGCTCGGGAACCGGCGCCGGAGTCTCCTCGACGAAGGCCTCCTCAGGCGATGGCTCCTCCGACACAGTAGCAGCCGCAGACGCGCCTCCCGTGACGCGTCTCTTCGTCGCCGACAGAGGCCAGGTCGACCACCTCCACCTCGGCGACGACGAGGGGCTCGACCCCATCAGCCACGACCGTCGTCAACGCCGGCTCCGCGTCTTCCGAGGCTGCTGGTGCGCCCCCCTCCGACGGGCTGGCAACCGCGGCCTTGACCGCCACTCCCGCAGATCCCGCCGGTGCTATGGGTCGACCCACCTCCTCCGCCCGAGCTCACTCCGCAGCGGCCATCGTCCGACCGCGCTCCATCGCCTCCCGCGCCTCGGCCACCCACGCCATGACCGGGGCGGGGGTCGAGGGAGACGAGGTGGCGGAACTAGCCCCGACGGCCATCTTGACCGCGGCTTCTGCCCTTAGCCTCTTGGCCGGAGTGACGGTCGCACCCTCCGCCAAGCGTTTCGACCTAAAAAAGGAACCCATACGCGATAGTAAGCATAAAGTCATAACCGGTGGAAAATATTCGGACCGACAGAAAGCAACTCACCCTAGCGGAGTCGTGGGTGTTCGACCGGTGGATCCCAAGCCACTCGGGGGCTTCTGCGGGGCGCGACGGGAGCCACATCTCCCACCAGCGCTAGCCGTGGCAGGGGTCGAGGCCGCTCCCGCCGACGTCTCCTGGGCAGGGGCCAACGAGGTCCCCGTCGCCCCCCTCTTGACCTCCTCCTGCGCCGACGGGCCCGACACCCGTACGCTCGGCCGGGTGGGCGCCGGAGGCGTGCTCGACCGACCCCTCGATGGGGATCGCGACGAACGGCCGCGCACCTGCCGCGGCACTTCACCCCGAGGAGCCACGGGGCGTTCGCCCCGCTGCTCAATCTCGCCAGTTGGGGCCGACCTTAACGTCGACCCCTCTCCTCCTCTGGTTCCAGCGGCCGCCCTCTGCCGCTCGGGCGCCCGCTTGTTCCTCCTCGAGCCCTCCTTGTGGCTCAGCCTCCCCGTCGCTGCTCTCCTCCTCCTCCTCATCCTCCTCCGAGGGCGACTCCTCGGAAAGGTTGGCCCGCCTCTGCCGGGCCCGACGTTGTTCACGCTCCTGCTTCTCTCGGGTTCTTTTGCTCTTATCCTTCTTCGCCTTGTCCTTGTCCTTCTTCTCCTGCTCGGCCTGAAGGCATCTCGACTGGGAGTCACCCCGCTCCTCCTTCACCGGTGGTAGCAACTTCCGGAAGATGACGTCCCCCTAAGGAACACAAGGCAGTTAGGACGCAAGCAAAGAAAACGAACAAGACGAGCAAAAAGGACATTAACAGAGAAAAGGTGTCGTACTGACTGGACATGCCCCTGGTCGGGCATCATGGGGACGCTAGCGATGCCCCCCAACTCGAACGTGCCGGCGAATGAGGCGCGTACTCGGCGAACCACCCTCTCGAGGGGTAGCTCGTCCTCCATGAGGCGACATCCCGTGAGATCAACCCCCGGGTGCATCTCGTCGAGGTGTAGCGGGCGAGCCATCAGCGGCATGACCCGCCGCTGGTGGAAAGCCGATGCAACGATCGTCGCCGTGAGTCCTGCCTTTTTTAGATGGGCGATCGCGCCGAGCAGGTGGCCGAGGCGCGACTGCTTCTTCTTCTTGACACCGTACCTCCAGTGGTCGGGCCTCGAGTCGATCGTCCTCCCGGTGTAGGCGGGGAGCAAGCCGTCGTCGTTTCTCAGGTAGAACCACCCGGAGTGCCATCCGGAGTGGCTCGACGTGAGCTTCGCCGGGATCCAGCTGTCCGCCCTCTTGAGGGCGATGCTGCAGCACCCCGTCCTGACCACCCTGCGGTTTCCAAGCCCGGCCGACGCATGGAACAGGCTCGCCTCGAACAGGTGGAGCCACAGGTCCCAGTGCGGCTCGATCCCCAGGTATCCTTCGCACACGACGGTGAAAACCGCCGCGTGACAGATACTGTTGGGGGAGAGGTGCTGGAGCTCCACGCCGTAGTGGTGGAGGATCCCGCGCAGGAGACGGTTGGGGGGAGCACCTAGCCCCGCCCGGTGGAAGGCTTCAAAGCTAACCACGTAGCCCTCCGGCGGGTTGGGCTCAGCATCCTCCCGCGGTGGCACTACCCACTCCGGCCGGTCGACGGAGGTGATGGTCCGGAGGAGACCGCTCTCCACCAGATCCCCAAACGCGCCACGGTCGCCAAAGAAGGCAGCCAGGCATCGAGGCCACGCAGGTTATAGCTGGCCATGGGGGCAGGGTGGCTGGTGCGCTCGAATGTAGGGATGGAAGGTATGTTCCCAATCTCTCCTGTCCCTACTCTTGCGCGCGCAGAGGTTCAGCTCGGAAGGAGGCAGGGAAGGCGATGGCGAGAAGGAGACAGGGAAGGCAATGGCGAGAAGGAAGTAGCTGACTCCTCACCTCCGGTATTTATAACCGGAAGCCCAACTGGCGGATCCGACAGACAGACAAGTGAATCTCCGCATTTAATGCGCCCACCTACCGCCTCCTCGTATTCCTCCAGGATAAGGCGCGCCCGTCGCATCATCGGGTTCCACACCGCACTCCGCGTCGCGCCCTGTGCCTGCTACTGTGGCGGCCGAACGGACGTCTCCTAAAAAGGCGCGCCTACGGCGGACAACGCACGACGGTGAGCGTTATCTTCGGAGGTAAGCAACCGACGTGGAGTCCGGTCCACCCCCAAATCTCGAGGAGACGAACGCTGGCCCTCGAACGGGGTTTGACAGCCACCCTCGAGTACCTGAGGTCTAAGGGGACCTCGGGTTATGGACTCCGGTCCACCCCCAAATCTCGAGGGATCGAAGGCTGGCCCTCGAACATGGTTCGACAGCCGCCCTCGAGTACTCGAGCCCAGCGGGCGGATCCAACAAAAACAGGTATGTCCCCGCATTCAATATACCTACCTGCCTACCCCCTTGTATCCCACAGGATAAGACGTCACCTTCGGAGGCGAGCGGCGGACGTCGACCCGTCCGTCAAAATCTCGAGGGAGCGAAGGCTCGCCCTTGCATAGGGTTCGACAGCCGCCCTTGAGTACCTGAGGTCAGGAAGGACCCAGGGATACGGACTCCGGTCCACCCCTAAATCTCGAGGGAGCGAAGGCTGGTCCCACGAACAGGGTTCACAGCTGCCCTAGAGTACTCGAGTCAGGGATGACCCAGGGGGAGCCGGCGCGAGCCCCTAGCTCGAGAACGAACTCTCGAGGCCCCCCGGGCAATATCCGAGGCATAACCACGGAATACCCAAGGATCCCTACGCCGGGAGGCATTAAGCCACCAACTCCCATCGAACGGAGTTGGCACCTGGGTAAGCCATATGGTCTTGCTTAATGAGAACGCCTCAGGGCTTCTATCGACCCCTATCGAATGGGGCACGAGTTCTCACTTGGATTTTTACCCGTACCGGGCGGATTTCTGCCCAACACCAGCTCACAGAGGACTTCGAGGCTCGTCCTAACAAGGATAGCATGATGCTCTTCGCCCCACAATCCGAACGCAAGGATCCATGGGAAGGACACTATGAGGTAGTGAAAGCCTAGCCACGCGGGGCTTGAGGGCCAGACTACGCACGACACCCCTCGACGAAAGAGGGTCGAAAACACTCATAGCCTGGCAGACAGAGTTGACCCCGCGGTAAGGGCACTATGACTCCAGTGTAACACTCGAGGGAGCAAAGGCTGGCGCTCGGAAGGGTTCGACAGCCGCCCTCGAGCACTCCCTTTTTTCAGGAAGTGGAACGCTCATAACCTGGCGGACGGAATCGACTGTTCGGTAGGACACCACGACTCCAGGTAATCCTAAATCCCCTCGATAAAACACACATCAAAGCCCCCAGAGGAGTTCTTAATCACTCCTCTGAGGCCTCGGGGGCTACCCCCGCGGGGTGCGCTTGCGCGCACCCCGCGCAGAATCGAACCTCCTACTAACTCTGCACGTCAATGCCAAAAGCCTCTGTGTGGATTTTTCTTATCCGCGCAGAGGCTCGGGGGCTACTGTCGGGTACAAAGGTAAGGCGTACCCTAAACCTTTCGACCAAACTAACGCTCAACATAGCAACCATTTTTAAGACAGGATCCGATCAGCCACTCGAGTCCATGAAGAAGGGCCCATCACACGAAGGCCCCCCGCACCGGCCACAACAACTAGTCGTGGGCCGGTCCATTCCTAGAAATATAGACGGATAGGGGTCGAACGAACGACCCCTCCGCCTCCGCCTCGACTCCGACTGACGGACAAGGGGTCGAACGAACGACCCCTCCGCCTCCACTTCAACCCACCGAATGACGGACAGGGGGTCGAACGAACGACCCCCGGGCGGGAAGCTCGACCAACTCACCTGCTCCCGGTACGGGGTAAAGGGGGTCCGATGCGCTTACGTGCCCCTGCCTAACGCCATGGGCGCCTATGACCGCAGTCAAATCTATCAACTCACCGCCCATGCCCTGGACCTCCGTCAACTGTGCCGCCGCTGTAGCCACGTCGCAAGTACGGACTCCAGAGGCACCCCTCGAGCCATGAATAGGACACCCCTCGACTGTGTCTCCAGGGATACGATAGGACCACGCCGGTCTTGACCCCCCTCGACCGAGGGGCTCGACCCCTGCCTCCAACCACCCCGGTATGGGACCCGTCCCATCGGCCCCGTCCGGCTTCAGCTGTGGGACTCGCACCCGTCTACAGAAGGTCAACCCTGCTGCGCCATGACGTGCCGCAACTTCCAGTCCACCATCACCATGCCCTGGAGCATCGGAAGGACGGGAAGGCCACACCGCTACAGCGATCGACGTCCCTTCGTCGGCATGGCACCACGGACACGCCACCCATGGCTCTACAGTTTAGGACTCTACTCTCAGGCCTCCCCTTGGTCTATAAAAGGGGACGCTGGGATAGAAGAAAGGGACATTGGCGGGAGTATTTTGATTCACATTCACACGGGTATTCGCATTCAGACATCAGCTCTGACCCTCATATTCCACACGCCTGATTGCTTGGTCGATCTCTCAAGCAATCAACCGACCACCTAGGATAGCCCTGCTAGTCTAGGCCTCAGCTCATCCTGAGCGCCCCCGTGTAAACCAGCTTGTACCCCCCCTGTACGAGCACTTCGGTGCGAGATAATACAATCCATCCTCACCCGCTGGACGTAGGGCCTTCTGTGCCCGAACCAGGATAAATCTTGTGTTCTTCTCGCATCACGTCTGGGAGAGGGAGCACGCAATATATAAATTTACTAGCTGGTGGTCTTGACCCCCTGGGTCATAACACCGACAAGGAGTCATATTATGTTGAGGATCAATTTATTAGTGGAAGTGACTTGAAGCCATGGGCTGAATTCATATGTGTTGAAAAGATTCAAGTCACAAGCTCTAAGGTGTATTTGCTCATAGAGATGAGATAAGGATGATTGCAAACACATGCTCAAGGTATTACAAGAATGAGGACAATACATTCAATGGTGCAGCCCCAAATTATCAAAGGATGCGGTGACCAACTAAAAAGCATTTAAATTATTTAATGATTTGAATTTGAGTTTAGGAAAGGCTGTACTACAAAGCGGGATGCAATATGCATGTTTAAATGTGCAACCAAGTGCTCAAATTCCACCAAACATCCTCTCATACCTTTCCCAGACTCCCTGCAAAACAGTTTTTCATTCAGAACATTTTTGGGCAGCGTAGTAGTGTTGTTCCCCAGAGTAGCAGTGCTGCGGTCCAGCAGTGCCAGGCCTAAGCGACAGTGCTGGGCCTGAGAGCGGCAGTGCCGCGACTTAAAGTTATCGTTAGACAACAGGGAGTACTTCTATCCCCTTCCTGCTGCCCCCAACGGTCATCTGGACCATTCTCTTCTCCAATGCTCACAGCAACAGCTCTCTCCCTCTCTCTAACTCCATTGGAGCCCCTCAAGCTTCTCCTTTGATTCCTCTCCAATATTTTGAGAGATTGAGCCTCCAAACTTCATTAGAGAGCAGCCCAAACTGTTCTTCAATGCCTAGAGCACTTGGTTCACGTTTAAGCCGGTGGATTGCATTTGTTACTCTTGGAGCTTGCTCCTAGCCGGCTAGAGCGTCGCCCGTGGAGCTTGCCAACTTGTGTGGCAGCCCCGGGAGGTTTGTAACCATCTCATTGCAGCTAAGAAATCACCCCTCACTTCAAGAGTTCACTCTCTTGATTTGAGAACGAGGGAAAGGCAAGCCTTGTGTGGCGAGCCTAAGCCTTGTGTGGCGAACCTCAACAACGTGGACTTAGGCCAGCCTTGGTGGCGACGCTGAACCACAGGATAAATCTTGTGTCACTTGTGTTTGTGTTATTTGTTTTACTTGCATTTGTCCTCAAGGTGATTTCTAGGGTTTGCTCCCGATCTACTTGGTGGTGCAGCTCCTACCTATTCTAAGTGGTACTACAAGTTCTATACTTTCCTATGAAGGTTTCCATTCAAGTAAAATTTCAATTTGCTGGTTAGTTTTTGAATTATATACATATATGTCTGAGGGTCCAGCACTGCCGGGCTTTAGAGCAGCAGTGCCGGGTGGAGCAGCAGTGCCGGGCTCCAGAGCGACACTGCCGCGTCTGTGATCTAATAAGTTCTGCAGCAAATTTTTTAAACAGACCTATTCACCCCCCCCCCCCGCTCTAGTCCTCCTAAGCGACATCAAGATCCTTTCAATTGGGACAAATCACCTTACCAGTCACCTTTGGAACACCATACAAATACCAAACCGAGTTTATCAAGTTTGAAGTAGCCGACTTCGAATCATGTTATCATGCAATCCTTGGAAGACCAGCACTCACAAGATACATGGCAATACCCCACTACCCATATCTACTGCTCAAGATGCTGACAACAAAAGGAGTTCTTTCACTAAAGGGAGATTTAAAAAAGGCATATGATTGTGATGTACAAGCCATACAAATATCAGAAAAATTACAAGATTACAAGGAAAAAGAAGATATTGCGAAGAAGGTTGAGAAAATGAACCCGGACGAAATCCAAATACCGGCAAAGAAGCCAAGCAATTTTACACCTCCAAAAGAAGCGGCCACGAAGACAATCGACCTACTAACCGGAGATCCAGAGAAGACAACAATAATCAGTGCAAACCTGAATCCCAAATAGGAACTCGCGCTCACCAACTTTCTAAGGGACAACAAAGACATATTCGCTTGGAAACCAGCAGACATGCCAGGAGTCCCAAAGGAGTTGGCTGAGCACAAAATTGACATAAACAAAGGGTCAAGACCAGTAAAACAGAAGCTACACAGATTTGCACCAGACAGGAAAGCAGCAATCAAAAAGGAAATTACAAAGTTACTAGCAGCAGGATTCATCAGGGAAATAATCAATCGGACTGGTTAGCTAACCTAGTTTTGGTGGAGAAAAAGAACTCAAAAGAATGGCGTATGTGTGTGGATTACACAGATCTTAACAAACATTGCTCAAAAGATCCATATGGCCCACCAAGAATTGACCAAGTCATAGATTCAACAGCTGGATCATCACTACTATCTTTTCTCGACTGCTATTCGGGGTACCATCAAATATCACTGAGAGAAGAAGGTCAAGGCAAAACATCTTTTATAACACCCTTTGGAGCATACTGCTACAAGTCAATGCCGACTCCGAGAAGAAGAAGGAGTAGATCAAGATCTTCGAGAATTGAACCAAAGGACCCAAAATCTCACGATTTCGAAACCAACCACAAAAGCAGACGAGGAGGGATACGAAACCGCCTCGAAAAAAGAGACATCAATGTATGACAATTCTGAGACCAACACGAAAAGGCTATTCACAAATCAAGTCGGAATACGCAACCGAGCTCCAGTCAAAGACAAGAACAACTCGGAAGCAATCAAGAACTCGAGTTTATATGGGCTACCCAATTCTTCATATACATATGGAAATTTTCTTCGGAAGAAGATGATGAAAAGCATAACTCTGAAAGGCGCCCAAGAGGGAATGATCATGTCAACAACTCCAGAGGGATGTATCGTGCACTGGCCAAACCAAACCTCAAGGATGGAAGACTAGAATACGGAACTACCGTTTCAGGTAGGAAAAGAACTCGGACTCTAATAGGAATTATCATGCAAGACAAGAAGACAACAAGCGAGAAGAACTCGGAGGATGCATACCATATACATGGCGGAAATAGAACCCTATCTAGAACCACGACAAATACCCGACTTAAAATCATCAGATGAATCAGAAGGGGATGTCTCGGATGATGAAGAAGGCAATGACAATGAAACCAATGATCACAAGGCTGCAAGACTAAAAAAGAATAAAGCTAGAGCAGGGAGAAGAAATCAGGCCGCCCAGAGAAAACAAATCTGGAACAAATACAAAGCGGAATTGACAGAATACAACAAAAAGAAGGCGGAAAGAGAATCCATGAGGAATACAAAGAGAGAAAGAATCGAGGAACTGACGAAAGAACTAAACATCCTTACTAAAGAGGAAAGAATCACAGACGAGCCAATCAAACAAGACGGAGACCCCAATAAACAACCCGATGACAACACACCTCCAGAAGGACAAGGAGAAAAACATGAGGAACAACTACCCAAGAAATCAATATTTCACAGACTGGGGAAAACAGAGATACCACAACCATCGGAAAGATAGGAACAGCATCTCGGACTGGTAAAACAAAACGGCCCAGACTAGGGCCAACATTATCCGGAAGACTACGGTGAATCCGAATACAGGGGGGACAGGGATTATTACCGAAGAGATTGGTCACCAGACTTCAACAGAACGGAACAATACGACAGATTCCAATGCTTTGCAGGAAGACTGCAGATGTTGAAATTACCACACAAATTCAAACCTGCAAACCACTCCAAATACAATGGAAAAGTGGAACCCAAACAATGGATAAGAGTATATTCCCAATCCATCAAACTCGCAGGAGGAAACAATGGCATCAAAGCCTTATACTTCCCAATGGCACTTGAAGCCATGCCTTTGCAATGGTTTGACAAGTTAAAACCAAGATCAATCAAATATTGGGAGGATTTGCAAGAGGCCTTCTACAACAACTTTGCAGGAATAATAACGCACCCTATGACAGCGGTAGAATTGAAGAATGTGAAACAAAGAAGAGGAGAAATGTTAAGGGAATATTATCGAAGGTTTGGAGAACTCAAAGCTCAAATACATGACATCACCGACAGAGAAGTAATAGAAACGTTTGCAGACGGAATCATAGCAAATTGGCAGTTCAAAGATTACTTCAATGAGAACCTAAGATCCAATGAAGACTTCAAAAGAGCTGTCCAGAAGATGATATCATCAGAAGAGAGAACTCCACACAAATACACCTGAGATTCTCATGAAAACAAAAGACCAGATTTCAGACCAAGTGATAAAAGGCCAAGACAAGACAACATGGTAGCAGCAACAGACAACAAAAGAAGGTTTAACGATAATGATAAAGGAGGATGCAACAACAATTACAACAACAACAGAAACAACAGATACTCAAACAACAACTACCAGGGCAACAACTACGCAAAAAGACCAGCAGAAAGAATAGAAGACTTACCCTGTTACATACATCCTCACACAGGCCACAAACTAGTCGAATGCGGCACCTTTCAACGAAGATTCACAAAGAAAGAAGAGACACGAGCAAACAATTCGGGACAAAGAACAGATGAATTAGGGAAAGACACAAAGAAAACAGAGGGAATTATCAAGAACCCCAACGACAAATAGCAGTAATCTTTTCTGGAGCATCATACACAAGAAATAAAAAGCAGGAAAAACTAGCACACAGAACCATTATGGCAGCACAACCAGCTACCCCAAGATATCTGGATTGGTCAGAATACCCAATTCAATTCACAAGAGAAGATCAATGGACAAGTGCAGCAAATGCTGGCTATTACCCCCTAGTATTGGGACCAACAATAGCGGGGGTAGCAGAATCTAAAGTACTCATTGATGGAGGAGTAGGACTAAACATAATATTCACAGATACCCTGAGGAAGATGAATTTGGACTATGAAGGCATAATCACACCAACAAGTATTCCCTTCTACGGGATAATACCCGGAAAAGCTTCCATACCATTGGGACAAATCACCTTACCTTTGGAACACCAGACAAATATCGGACCGAGTTCATCAAGTTCGAAGTAGCCGACTTCAAATCATGTTATCATGCAATCCTTGGAAGACCAGCACTAACAAGATACATGGCAATACCCCACTACCCATATCTACTGCTCAAGATGCCGACAATAAAAGGAGTTCTTTCACTAAAAGGAGATTTAAAAAAGGCATATGATTGTGATGTACAAGTCATACAAATATCAGAAAAATTGCAAGATTACAAGGAAAAAAAAGATATTGCGAAGAAGGTTGAGAAAATGAACCCGGACGAAATCCAAATACCGGCAAAGAAGCCAAGTAATTTTACACCTCCAAAAGAAGCAGCCACCAAGACAATTGACCTACTAATCGGAGATCCAGAGAAGACATCAATAATCAGTGCAAGCCTAGATCCCAAATAGGAACTCGCGCTCACCAACTTTCTAAGGGACAACAAAGATATATTCACATGGAAACCAGCAGACATGCCAGAAGTCCCAAATGAGTTGGCTGAGCACAAAATTGACACAAACAAAGGATCAAGACCAGTAAAATAGAAGCTACGCAGATTTGCCCAGACAGGAAAGCAACAATCAAAAAGGAAATTACAAAATTACTAGCAGCAGGGTTCATCAAGGAAATAATCAACCTAGACTGGTTAGCCAACCCAGTATTGGTGGAGAAGAAGAACACGAAAGAATGGCGTATGTGTGTGGATTACACGGATCTTAACAAACATTGCTTGAAAGATCCATATGGCTCACCAAGAATTGACCAAGTCATAGACTCGACAGCTGGATCATCACTACTATCTTTCCCCGACTGCTACTCGGGGTACCATCAGATATCACTGAGAGAAGAAGATCAAAGCAAAACATCTTTTATAACACCCTTTGGAGCATACTGTTACAAGTCAATGCCATTTAGATTGAAAAACACATGAGCAACATATCAAAGAGCAATACAAACTTGTCTAGGAGATCAAATCGGAAGAAACGCTGAGGCATACATTGATGATGTAGTAGTCAAAACAAAGGAACCCGAATCACTATTGGAAGACTTAGAAGAGACTTTCAAAAACTTGAAAGCCTGGAAGTGGAAGCTCAATCCCACAAAATGCGTCTTCGGCGTATCATCAGGACAACTACTCGGTTTCTTAGTCAGCAATAGAGGAATTGAAGCAAGCACAAAACAAGTCAAAGAAATAATGGACATGAAGCGACCAAAAAAGATCAAGGACATACAAAAACTCACAGGATGTATGGCAGCTCTCAACAGATTCATATCAAAATTGAGAGAAAAAGGACTACCCTTCTTCAAACTTCTAAAAAGGAAAGAGGACATTGAATGGACAAAAGAAGCAAATCAAGCTTTTATCAAATTAAAAGAATACTTATCATCATCTCCATTAATGACACCACCAAGAAATAAGGAGGACATGATGCTATATATCACGACAACAAAAAACGTAGTAAGTGCAGCAGTCATCGTAGAAAGAGAAGAACCCGGACACACCTACAAAGTGCAGAGACCAGTATACTACATCAGCGAAGTACTCACAGAGTTGAAAGTCAGATACCCACACGTACAAAAACTATTATATGTAGTACTCATATCATCAAGAAAACTGAGGCATTATTTCCACGAGCACAAAGTAACAGTAGCAACCAACTTTCCGTTACAAGACATACTCAGAAACAAAGACGCCACAGGCAGAATATCAAAATGGGCAGTAGAACTCGGATCTCTAAATATAGACTTCAAACTAAGAACAGCAATCAAGTCACAGAATGGACAGAAATCGCACAAAAAGAACCCGAGCCAATACGGGACCATTGGAAAATGTACTTTGATGGTTCTCTGAAGCTTGGAGGGCAGGAGCAGGTGTGCTACTGATTTCCCCAGAAGGAAGGCAATTAAAGTATGTGCTACAGATATTATGGCAAGCAACAAATAATGAAGCAGAATACGAAGCGCTCATACACGGGTTAAAAGTAGCAGCTACTCTGGGGATCAAAAGAATCCTCGCATATGGAGATTCAACAGTAGTAATCAATCAAGTAAACAAAGAGTGGGATTGCACAAAAAACAACATGGACGCATACTGTGCAGAACTAAGAAAACTCGAGAAGAACTTCGAGGGACTAGAAATCCATCACATCTTAAGAGATTCAAATGTGGCAGCAGATATCTTATCTAAATTGGGATCAGACAGAGCAAAGGTACCACCCGGGATATTCATAGAAGAACTCGTAAAATCATCAATCCAAGAAATCAATAAACAAAAATAAGACCCGATGAACATAGAAAAAATAAAAGAACCCGACGCTTCAAGACAAATCCTCACAATAGAGAGCGATTGGAGGCAACCATACATCGGTTATAAAAGTGAAAACAAACTACCCGGTGACAAAGCAAAAGCAACAAGGGTTATAAGGAAGAGTAAAGCATACGTCCTCGTGAAAGACAAACTATACAAGAGAGCAGCATCTTCTGGAGTACTATTAAAATGTGTATCTACACAAGAAGGAAAAGAGATATTGGAAGAAATCCACTCGGGATGTTGTGGAAACCATGCAACGTCTAGAACATTAATCGGCAAAGCATTCAGAAGCGGATTCTATTGGCCAACGACACTTAAAGATGCAGAACAATTAGTTAAGACATGCAAAAGTTGCCAAATGTTTGCAAGACAATCACATGTTCCAGCACACAATCTAATCTGCATACCGCTAGCCTAGCCTTTCTCATGCTGGGGGCTAGATCAAGTCGGACCCCTCAAAAAAGCAAAAGGAGGGTTTGAATACATATTTGTGGGAGTAGACAAATTCACCAAATGGATTGAATACAAACCATTAGTCAAATACAGTGCGGAAAAAGCAACAGAGTTCATACAAGACATCATGCATCAGTAGCTCACCCCCAAGCAAATGGACAAGTTGAAAGAACCAATGGGCTATTATTGCAAGGCCTAAAACCAAGACTATATGAAGACCTAAAAGACTATGGAAGTAAATGGATAGAAGAATTACCAAAAGTGGTATGGGGTTTAAGAACTCAAATCAGCAGAGCAACAGGATATTCACCTTTCTTCCTGGTATACGGATCAGAAGCCGTATTACTGGTTGACTTAATATGGAAATCACCAAGAATTGAGCAGTACGACGAAGGAGAAGCAGAAGAAACAAGACGGTTAGAAATCGACATGATCGAAGAAATAAGAAACAGCTCGGTAATACAAAATGCAAGATACCTACAAGGTTTACGAAGACATTACGACAGAAATATGTATCCAAGAACACTAAAGCCAGGAGATCTAGTACTACAGCTAATTCAAAAGAAAGAAGGAAGACATAAGCTACTCAGCTCATGGGAGGGTCCTTTTATCATCAAGACAGCAATACAACCCGGAACTTACGAACTGATAACAGAAGATGGAATTCAGTTGAGCAACACTTGACATATTAGCCAACTCAAGAAACTTTACAACTAAAGACACAAGATACAAGACTTCAAGAACAAAACGATCTTCAAGTCTGCCGTTTCGTGAGGTGGCATGACAAACCGACAGTTTGCACAATGAGAGGCACTGTTCGACATTTTAAATCAGTTGTTTCATGAGGCAACTTGACAAACCGACTACTTTGCACCATGAGCGGCACAGTCTGGTTCATATATATAAGTCTACCGTTTCGTGAGGCGGCATGACAAGCTGACAGCTTTGCACCAAGAGCGGCACTGTCTAGCATTTTTAAGTCGGTTGTTTCGTGAGGCAACCCGACAAACCGACTGCTTTGCACCAAGAGCGGCACAGTCTGCTTCATATATAAATAAGTCTACCGTTTCGTGAGGCGGCATGATGAGCTGACAGCTTTGCACCATGAGCGGCACTGTCTAGCATTTTTAAGTCGGTTGTTTCATGAGGCAACCCGACAAACCGACTGCTTTGCACCAAGAGCGGCACAGTCTGGTTCATATATATAAGTCTACCGTTTCTTGATGCGGCATAACAAGCTGACAGCTTTGCACCAAGAGCGGCACTGTCTAGCATTTTAAGTCAGTTGTTTCGTGAGGCAACTTGACAAATCGACTACTTTGCACCATGAGCAGCATAGTCTGGTTCATACATCTACAAGTCTACCGTTTCGTGAGGCGGCATGACAAACATCAAACTACTCGGCGCAACAAAGAAGATCAGTCTATCTCGACGACATCTAAGTTAATCACTTGTACAAAGTGACACAACACAATTGCTTGGAGAGCAGCACAAAACTCAGCGCAACAAAGACTGCAAGCCGAATACTATCATGTCAGAAAGGGACATCTACTACTCCAATATCAGAAACTACTCGTCCAGAATGATAGTACTACCTCGAAGCTACTCGGAGGTTATTAAAACGCAAAGACAAAGATCTACGAAACCTGGCTCAGAAGCATAAGGCATTCTATGAGCAATGTCTTCGGTATAGACACCTAGGCATAAAAGACCAATAATACTACCCAGAAAGAACTCGAGAATCCAGAAGCATCTTCAAAGCCCAAGACAGAAGCATGATACTACAAACTTCAATCAAAAGAACTCGACATTAGCTCACAAGAGCTGGAAAATAAAGTACCCATCAAGACAACTAGCAAGTTGACCAGAACACAACTTACAGACAAAGCAAGACAAAAGCATCACAATATCAGGACAAAGCCTGACAATATATTAAGCAAAAGTATCATTCAGTGTATATTACAAGACCATCACCCAAGGACAAGTAAATGTTTTCTATCAAGGAGAAGAAGGCAACACTTTCATTTGACCAAATATCTTGCGACAAAGCTCCTGGACTTCAGGCTTTGATTTCTCCCACCTCGCCAAGAGATCGGCGTCCATCGGATCTTCAAGAATTCGGTCCAAAGGCACATCAAGAGCAAGGGCTCGAACAAAAGAAACAACATTGTTTATACAACGCTCAAACCCATTCTCCACAAATTCTCGGAAACAAGGAGGCAGTGCAGGAATTAAGGTCTTCAAGCCTTCTTTGGCATCTTCTTCACGACAGACGGCAGCTATGACAGGCTTCACAGCAGCATACAAAGACTTATATCGTTCATGAACGCTCAGAAGCTGAGACTGCAACTCTTGCTCCGACTTCAAAGCTGGAAAAGACAAACAATTCAGAAAGCTAAGAATGAGAATGACAAAAAGACAGAAGACAACAAGCAATCACTAAACTCATAGCTTCAGTTTTCTTCTCTGAAGATTTAAGACGAAGAGACAAATCTTTCTTACAAGAAGAAGGACATGCGCTTCATCTGATGCATATCTGATGATCTGAAGCTTGGCTTGGCCGCTATAGTAGAGCGTGAAATCCTCTGTGTGTGTGTGTGTTTCTCCCTCTTTCCTCTCTCTCTCGGGTGTGTGTGTTTCTCACTCTTTTCCTTTCCCTCTCTTCTTACTCAATCCCTGGAAGGCGCAGAGAAGAACAGCTCTTAATAATAAATCATGGCTTACAGGGGTTGCTAGCTGTCTATATTCTTTTTTCTGTTTTTGCACCTTTTAGGGATACAAGCTCGCCGGATAGTCAATATAGTAAGGCTGAACATGACATGCATACCTGACTCTTCTACGACATCTTGTGGTCTTAGCTGCTAGTTATTCCTACTTCCATACAGGTACAGAAAAAGGAAAAGATAAAAGATAGGCAGCAGAAAGTGTCAACACCTACACATTTTATATAGAACATAGAAGTACGATGGATTTATCGAACTCATGGAAAGGAACATATTATCATCCAATTCATCCCTTCAGAATAAACATGCATGTGATTCAATTTCAGCTGTTGAATTTTCATCGAGGAATTCATTTGTCTGCATATATAATTTGACAAGCTACAAGATTTTATATGCCGTGCTCGTTCTGGAAAACACTAGCTAGCATGTGCCTTACGACATCAAACAGCAGGTCAAAAGGTAGCATAGGTTCAAAGTGCGTAGATCAAAGAATAATGTTGAAAGTTGACCGAAGAGAGAATCTAGATGAGAAGGAATTTGTCTTCATTCCTAACTGATTAATCAGAAAGAAAATTAATATGGGTGTGTATTATGTAGCTAGACATGTTGGTGGTATCAGATTTACATCAATCCACATATGTTGAGGTAGATTAGGATTGAGTTTAGTTTAAATTCTACTTTAATCCACACCAACCTATGTGAATTGATACGAATCTGACTACATCCAAACAATAATGCCTTATTCAAACCCTTACCCACTTTATTTGGGTACCGTATGTGTAAATTTTTTTTTACCCAACAGAAATGGAGAAAGGATGGTATGGGGAGTGGATTATCCATGGATAAGCCTTTGACTCAACTAATCATCTATTATACTATATATATAAATTGATGGTTTAGATAATACAAAGTATGGGGATCACATGTTCATATTAAGTAATAATTTACAGTGTTGTTGCCTACTATAACGAGTCATCTCCAACTAATTAATTTGAGTCAGTTTATCAAAAAAAACATGACATTTTAATTTTAGGGTCTATCTTTTGATGTGGGGCCACATAATTCACTAGCAGCATTAATCTGCACAAAGTTGACCCATGGTGTTACGAGCCATTCCCCAACTAATTTCAGTCAATTTCGTGAAAATTTTAAGGTCTGAACACGAGGTTTTAAATTTTAGGGTCTAGCTGCATCAGTTTGCACAAAGTAGATTGGTGTCACTCATCTTAATAATTTTTTTGATCAATTTTGCCTAAATTTTAATTGTGAACGTGAGTTTTTTTAAAAAATAATTTTAAGGTCTAAGTTGTTAATTTACCCAAAGTTGTAGACTACTATAATGAGTTATTTCACTAAGTTTCAGTTAGTTTCACTAAAATTTTAAGATGAGAACACGAGATTTTTAATTCAGTGGTCTAGTTTTGATATGCAGCACAAACATGTGTATATTAGGTATATATGTAAAATGTTGATAGCAACTAGTAGTTCAATTGAAAACAATGAGTATATGGATAACATTGGTTAATATCAAATGGGTATGGATAAGATTGGGAAGGGTGAGAAATGAATAATAATGATATGGATTTGAGCATGGATAAGTATGGATGTATTCATACCCTCCCCAGTGGCAGGTATATATGTAACCTACATGATATTGGGGGAAAATCGTCAAGACAGCATATAAATGTTCACGAGACAACAATTTCTAGACCTGAAATATGCCAA
The DNA here is from genome assembly GCA_022036555.1 of Microstegium vimineum. Lineage (NCBI taxonomy): Eukaryota > Viridiplantae > Streptophyta > Magnoliopsida > Poales > Poaceae > Microstegium > Microstegium vimineum. The sequence goes on from CM039119.1 coordinate 17,426,182, forward strand.
CTGAACGCATGCTTTGGTCATTAGTTGTGCGCGACTCGGTCTAAAAAATACTAGTACTACAGTACTATAATGTGGAGTCTTAATTACTTGTTTGGCTTAAATGTGGTTCCTATTTTATTTAGAAAATAGATTGGAGGAGCCCACTTACCTAACTGGCGAACTGCAGTATGAAAAGCATCACATTTAGTCATGCCATGCTGCCGTTGTCACACTGCCGTTGCCCTCACTCCATTGACTCCTATGTCCATCCTCCAGATTTTTCGTCTATCAGCATTGACTAATGTGCTATGTTGTGTCTCAGTAGCGTGCGTGTTTGGGCTGTGCTACTTTACTTATTCTCTCTGTCTAAAAAAATTCGCTCTGTACGACTTGTATCAGTTAAACTTTTTTCAATTTTAATTAGATTTATAAAAAATACATGTAACATTATATCTATTAGGTTTATTAGAAAAATATATTTAATAATTTATCTAATGATACAGAATTTTAATATTTTGTTAAATATATTTAGTCAGAGTTAAAAATTGTTGATTTTTTTTGGAAATCATAATTACTCTAGGACGGAGGGAATACGTGTGTCCTCTAAGCTACTGCGGATAGCCGCGGCAACTTTTCTATCACAAGACAGAAGGCTGTGATGAAATGACCAGTGCATGCCAGGCTGCCAGCTACAAGATTCCAAACATTGACCGTTTAAGCATTCCCAGCTAGCGTTTATGACATGTTTTTATTTCGTAGAGAATTCTGATGCTAATTCTTCAACTTTTATCCAAAGGGACTGGAATACAAAAGGACAGTGGACACCTTCTTCAGTTCTTACGTCCCTTGCCATCTTGCCCTTCACCCCTTCCTTCCTTTAGGGTTTAATAATAATTTATTTTGGAATTTTATGACATGAACTCTTATGAAATGATATTATTGAAGCATATAGTTTCTCTGTTGTCTAGAGATATTTCGAAATAAAATCCTATTCATCCTATGCCTAGGGTGTGGAACGTGTAATTTGTAAGTATTGGGACCTGGATGAGAACTAAATTAAGGATAAGTTAAGTTTAGGAAGTTGAATGTGCAGTTCAAAAATATTGAGATCTGGATAAAACTTGAGGCATGTTCAAGGATGGCTAGTGAAATTTACTATTTTTCTTGCCTTCTAAAATCGAATAAAAAAGTCTGAGGTAAGACAAACTATTTGTGCACGTTTCACCTGAATAATTTGTTTATATAATGGAAGATAGTTCCAGCTTCAGTCTCCTTTGAAAGAAACGTCAGTCCACACAAAAAATAAGGAAACACACCCAACGTTAATACTCGTTAATACTTATTATCATGGGCGGATCCGGGGGGAGCCCCCCTATGGCCTCATTCCTCTATTATATAGCTATAAATTACACTCATTTCTCTATCAAATCTCTATAAATTTCACTCATTTCTCCATCAAATCTCTATAAAATTCAACAAAATTTTCTAGATAATAAGTATTAGCTCTAAATCATGATTAAATCTTCATCGTCAATTATCATCTTTATTAATTATCCCCCCCTGATCGCATCCTAGATCCGCCAATGCTTATTATTACAAAGTCACATGAATATTTACGATGTTAAACCTTCACATATAATTCGGTGGTGAAGGGAAAACGTATACTACAGTCTACAGGCTACACATATATATATGCATATCAGTAATTCAGTATATCACACTACCCTTTGTGACAGTTTTACATGTCATCAGTATTTGTGGACCACTAAGCAGCCAACAAGCACCCAAAGTACCTCATCTTCCACCAGAAAGAACAGATGTTGTACCAATGCTTGCTGTCGATCCCGTAACGTACTCATCAAAGCCTTCATTCTGCATTATCGCCATCATGTGAAATCTCATGTCTGTTGGTGTCATCTCCGGTAAGGGCATCTCACCATCAAGGTACTGCATGACCTGCCGCGTGGTAGGTCTTGAGTTGGAGAATGGATGAGAGCATAACAGTCCTAGCTTCAGGACCAAACAAGCCTCTACAGTGTTATAGTTTCCCTGAAGCCTGTTATCCACAGTTTCTAGCAGTGATCCACTGATCCAATGTTCAAGAACCCAATCGACCAACATACACTGGCTTTCTTGTGAGCTGTCACTGATAGGCCTCTTGCCACATGTAATCTCAAGAAGAAACATGCCAAAGGAAAATACATCTGTAAGAGGTGTTGCCTTGCTAGTATGTCCTAGCTCTGGAGCAAGGTACCCTATTGTTCCAACCACGTGGGTGGTTTGTGGGTCAGTGTCATGGTCATATAACCTAGCAAGGCCAAAGTCACCAAGTCGTCCATTCATGTCACTATCAAGAAGAACATTACTTGGTTTGATATCTCGGTGGATGACAACTTTCTCCCACTCCTCATGGAGGTAGACCAAACAAGATGCAATGCCCTTGATGATATGCCACCTATTAGCCCAACTGAGAATTGGCTTCCCTTCTCTACCGTACAAGTACTTGTCAACACTTCCACTTGGCATGTACTCATACACCAAAAAAAGTTCACCTCTTCTTCTGCAATAGCCAAGAACACGCACGAGATTGCGATGCTGGATACGTCCTATGCTAACAACCTCTGCGATGAATTCCTTCATGCCCTGCCTTGAATCATGAGATACTCTTTTCACTGCTACCTCCAATCTAGACACCGGAAGAATCCCCTTGTATACCCTCCCAAATCCTCCAATGCCTAACAGGTGCTTGTCCTTGAATCCTTCCGTTGCATAGAACAAATCCTTGTAGGAGAATCGGTGTGGTCCAAACTCAACCTCCCAATCTTCCCGCAGCTCCGCATACTTCAAATGCCGCCGGACGAGTAGGAACACAACGGTACCCACAGCTAGAACGAATGCCGCTGATGCTATTGGCAGAACAATTTGCAATACCTTGGATAGAGGCTTGGGGCCCATACGTGGCAACTTCGGTAGCCTAGAAATATCAATGGCTGGAGCTGGACCATTCATGCTAAAGCTCCAGCCAAGCACATAGTGCCTTGTATTGATTGTGCCAGTTGCAGAGGAGAAGCCGATGTATGCAACATCAGTAACAACACCTGTGAGGTTGTAGGTGGTTGTGAACAGTGGTTTTATAGGTCGGGCAACCTTCAATGGAGCCATGGTAACACTGATGCTTGAAACCGTGTCATCATAGTCCATCCACACCTGCATAGCCTCACGGCTAATCAGACTCAAGTTGCGAAATTTACCATCCTCATCAGCATAGTAGCCAGCAGAACTGGAATTCAGCGATTTGAGGCCATTGACGTTTGCGCCGGCATGGTTGGCATTGATGTCACTGAACTCCTTGTTCTGGATGGTGTCGAGCTCGACGGTGAAGAAGTGGTTGCTGGTGTTGCCGTTGTTCTGGATGTTGGTGAGACCTAGGAACTGCCCAGGCAACGCGCCGGAGAAGTTTTGGCTTGGCGCCACAACGAAGGCCATGCCATGGGCACTTAGGTCGGTGTACACGGACAGGATTGCAAACACAAAGGAGGTGGAGAAAGACTGCACTGTTCCATTTGGCGATCTCGTGAACCGCAGTGGAGTTGGGTAGAAGGCATGGCCTGTCTGCTGATCGGTTCCGTTGGTGAGCTCAAGGAGGCCATTTGATGTGACCGTGGTGGTTGCTCCGACGACGACAAGATCATTGTTGGAGAAGCCGGAGTAGATGAACTGCTGGCCATCACCCGTAGTGAAGCCTGCTAGTAGGTTGAGGCTAAGAAAGAGGAGTTGTAGAAGCATGGACACAGCAGGCTTTGTGTTGGAGTTGGAGAACATGGTATTGCTGTGGAGACAGGGTCAGCTGGAACGATGGTGGTGTGAGGGTATTCAGCATATATTGAAGCAAGGCTGGTTGTCTACTTCACAATATATCTTTTGCGATAGAGACTAGGTCACTAGCTGCACATATACGTCTCAATGCCCTAGCTCAGCCTGATGTCACAATTGTCTCATCAGATTCCTCACGTGCCTTGTTTTTCTGATAAGAAGTACATAAATCTGTATCACGTGGAATGCCAATTTTTTTTTCTCAATCAGGCAAAAGGTTTGCACGTCTTTGTATTAAGATAGAGAAGATGTTCATACAACATGCTTTAACAGCGCCCTAGGGGGTTAAAAGTTAAACATGAATACTCAGACCCTCCCTAGTGTTCAAATTTTTTTTAAAACAAAGTTTCTGATGAATACTCTGGAGAGGATGTCTCAAGTCATTATTGTAGACTTGAGTAAACAAAAGTATACAGCAGATTACACGACTCATCAGTGCTGTTTGACTTATCAGAATATAAGTAGGAAAGTACGAGTACCTGGTAACATCTACTTTTATTTGAACCATGAAGCCGACATTTCTGAGTGAGAGAAAACAGGAAAGCTGATTTTATTACTCTGTTTCATTTCTCTTCATTAAGAGAACTGTTTTATGTGATTACACTAGTCATGCTTAGTTCGGAGTATGATGATAAGGTCAAGGCAAAAAAAAAAAACTGACATTTTTCTTATCGAGCAAACTGGATCCGCTGCTGCATGAATGCGGAAGTAGGCAAAGTCAACAATTGTGCAACTTAGTAATTTGACCTCAGAAAGTTGAATTTAAGGTAAGAAATTTTAAGGGTTTTTTTGCCTTAATTTGACTCTTCTTGCAACCTAGAAGTCCCTCCATGGGTCAGATTGTCGCAATTTAAATGGTGGAGATCAAGAGTCCTTCATGAAGTAGTGGGCACGGATGACTTTTGAATGCAACTTCTCCTAAACGCATTGCCACAGGAGTCCAACTGCAAGCTCAAGAGCCAAGCTTGCCGACTGCCATACTGAGCTGCAACCGTGAGTCTGTGACATTGCCTCCACTGTTATTGTTGACCATAATACACTACACAACCCACGCCATACGTTGGCTTCATTGCATACGTACGTGTAGCGCCTGAAGTCAAGAACTGGGGACCAACGAGACTAGCAAAAGTGGTTCTCCTTGAGAACAACATCATGTTGACGTTGATAAAGCCCATCTCAGTGTTTTTTTTCGAGACCACAACTTCACGAGTATTTTATTAAGAAGAATGGGTGCCAAAAGAACGTCATATGTGTAGATTACAAAATCATAGAGTTAGTGGATGGGAACCAAAACGACGACACAATGGAAAGAAATGCGGTAAGGAGAGATGCCCTCCATAACAAACCTAACCGATTGGACTTGCAACCAAAAATGCATCGACCCAAAGCTACCAGCAAAGGAGATGAGGCCGCGGTGGCAACACATTCACTGATAAGAGATGAGACCACAGCGGTGAAGCATCTGCCAAACTCCACACGGAAAAGTATACACAAGAAGGGTGCCAACACGGCCTCAGAATAGGAGGGGCTCCCTAAGAGACTACGACAACAAAATATCCGTTCAAGTAGCAATGATGGTAAAACATATGTCAAAGACCAAACTACTACAGCAATAGCAAGCAGACTAGATAGACCATTGCGAAGAGGAGCTTGAAGCACACACAGGAAGTAGTGGACGGATCAACTTCGGTGAGAGTAGCGGGAGATGGTCGTAGAAGTGCCGCAACAATGCTGGTAGAAGCATCCGAGTAGGTCTTTGAACCCCAGGTGGCTCCCGACGACGAAGACTTCAACAATGCCTTCGAAAAGGTGGATAACACACATTGCGCCGCCACCACCGGCCCGGAGGAACTAGGCAAGGTTTTCATACAAACACTGTTTGTCGACACCATGGTACCCGTAGCGGAGGTATCGACAATAAGGCCAACGTCGCCTGCACGAGCACCAGGCCCTGCAGCAGCCACCACACTACGTCAGCGTCATCAAGAAACCCATCCGTTGTCGGTAGCCTTGGCCAGTACATCTGGTTGCCGCGTGCCGGTACGTAGAGGTCCAACCACCTGTAGCTACGAGCCCATAGACTGCTGCTGCCCCGGCCCTGACCACCTACGGTGGGAAGCCGGCCCCACCACCGCTATGAGATGGTTAGGGGAAGCGCTCCGTGGAAGTTGCAGACCTAGCCGTTGCTGGTAGTGGCTGACCAGATCTGGCCCCTAGTTACTTCCCTGCCACGACCCCTGCTAGATCCATGCGAGGCCAGCCACGACACTGGTGGGAAGGAGCAGGTCGATCACGACCCCGACCAGCGTTGGCAGGCAACAGGCCATGGCCCCGACCATCAGACGGCTAGGGTAGGCCACCTGCCACTACCAGGCGGGACAAGGGGAGGGACTTGATCTAGCCCTAGTGAGTTAGGATCCCCCCGGTCAGCTGTGCAAACTCATCAGAGTTGGAGAAGGCAAAGGGGGGACGTGGAGGAAGGAGTGGAGGGAGGGGGTATGCTGTGGATGATACCCTTTTTTCGGGGCCACCGCTGCCACACGCCAGAGGGTGGCCATGTTCAGCCTGTTCGCTTGGCTTTTCAGTCGGCTTAAATCCAGCCGGAACAGTGTTTTTCTCTCACAAGAAATCAGCCAGCAGTGAATAATCCTGCCAGAACAGTGCATAATCCTGTCAAACGAACAAGCCGGTTAGCTGTGGGGAGGCGGGGCGGGTGGCCCTAGGTGCCGGCGACAGTGCCCCCGAGTTGCGCGTTGGGGGGCGCTCGGGCCAAGGGGACAGTGTACTGGAGAAAAAAATGATTTGTGACTTTGAGTGGTGTACTTGATGCCCTCGATACAATTACCTCAGCTATAACATTAGTCATCCGACTAATGCTAACCATAATTAGTTGTCCAACCAAGCCATTTGTCAAACTATTTGAGCCAGCCCAAGAAATTTTTATGGTGGAAAGTAATTGTCTCACCCTTAGGGGGAAAATTAGTTTTTTAATTAACATAAATCCTTGACAAGATCATATGGATGGCATTAATTCTTTTGCATTTGTTTTGGTTTACTTTAATAGGGTCCAAGAAGGCCAGATTATCGATCCCTCTCGTCCTGCACGTTGTGTCTCCATATTCCATAAGGAAGAAATGATCAATTTTATATTTATCCATTGTTACAAGGCAGTGTAATGTATCGTGTGGAGAGGGTACTTACATAGTCCACAAGGAAAGTATCTGAAGGTTGAGTTGGTGCCTCTGGTAAAAATTAAATAAGTAGTCCTAGTAGACCCACATTGTTTATTCTCTATATATGAGAAAATATCTCTATTGAGATTCTAGCTCCGAACATGTTTTTGCTCCCGCTTATTGGTCTCTATTTTGTAATATTCGTGCAGTCTCTGCAAACTTGTTGGCAATTGTGTGATCTCTTCGACGTGCTCGATTGCCTTGTACTGGTATGCAAGAAGTGGTCTTATCAAATTCTAGCCTTCCTTCCTATATTTGCCGCAATTCTTCCTTTCTCACACTCATGGCTTCGACTTTGTTCTGGAATTCTATTTTTTCTAGGTATGTATTTGTCAGCTTATCTTTTTAATGGATTTTTGTTGTTGGAGTATTTGTTGTTGTATCAGTAATCATCAAACTAAAGCATTGGATCTCAAAATCTCTAAATATTTTAATATAGTCAATGAGTTGTCAATTTAGTTTATTAGATCCATTACAAAAAGTGGTCATAAAATTTCTTGTTTAATTGGGTTTGTTTACCAATAGTATTAGTAGGCAAAGATGTAAACCATGCAAAGGCGATACCGGTAATGGATAAAGGAAATGAACTTATTCTCAGATACAAGGTGCTACTTTTGCCCAGTTGTGCAAGATTATAGACTAATCTGTTCCATTGTGGTTTTAACGTCCCGCTAAATTTGTAAAATTCAGGGACAATTCAACTGTTGAGAGCATTAAAATAATCCATGTGTGATGGGTAGAGCTTATGATAAGTATGTCGTCTCCCAGCCTAATCTGCACACCTAATATATCTTATATAGACATGGTCATCTCACCTCTAAACCTGCCAACACATTGGCTTCGGTTTTGGGCTCGGTTGCAGTGCATTGAGGACCAAATAGAGGCTGTGATTCTTTTAAGGGAATAGAGACTATGATTCAGGCATGTCGACTAGAGAGGAGGCCGTTGCATTTCTTCGCCTAAAATGGATGATGATTTAATTTTTCGGATTGATTCTTAAGTTGAAGCTTCTGGATGTGCAAGTCATGTTTTTAGTGTAATAAGTGTGGACTGATGCTTCTTGTATAAAGAGGGATGAGTCTGGAAAGTTCATTCCATTATCTCAAAAAGAAAAAAAATCACACCTCTAAATATGGCAAATATTTGCCCCATTGGACCGTGAATTGCTAGTCTGTGAAGTAATAGGTTACATGTTTAAGTATGAGGCTTGCTTTGTGTGGAGGTTTAGAGGGTTCGGCAACATGGTTGTGTGAGCAAGGTGAAAAAAATCTAGGCCCCTAGAGGTTTCGATGATTAATGACAATGCAAGATTATTAAGACTAACATGTGTCTTGCAAAGGCAATTTGAGTTAGGTCATAGTAATAGTGATTGATTGGGCAGGGCAACCAACGTATTCATGCCCCTGGCACCGGATATCATTTTGGTTTCCGAAGGATGAAGATAAGCCTAAGGACGACCTAGTTTCGAATTGGAGTTGAGAGACACTTAGAATAAATTAGGGATTTTTTTCTTTAACCATACTATTAAGAGGGGTATGAACGGGTAGCTTGACTCAGATGAGTCTAATGTTTTAGGTGTGGTACACACTTGTCAAATTTAGCCCTAAGTAGCATAAGATTGGCCCTAAGATCAGTTAGAATAACTTTCGTTCTTGACGAAATTCAATTCAATGTTATTTGGGATGTTTTTCAATGCACCGGACACTGGTGCACATGGCACTGGACGTGTCTGGTCAGTGTAAGGTGGCTAGGGTATGCCACCGGATGCACCCACGAGAGTCACCGGAGAGGCTCAGTTTGCAATGGACAAGTCCGTTGGCAAGCCATCGGACGCTGGCAGCGTCCGTTGATTTATTTTCCAGAAACCAGAGAGCATCGAGTTTGCATCGGACGCTGGGGTGCAGCATCCGTTGCCAAGCGACAGAGCATCCATCGGTAGGGTTTTCAAATAGTAACTAGCCATTGAGTAGGGCATCGGAGCGTCCGATGTCAACTTAAACTGTCTGTTTTTCAAGCTCGTGGGCTGGTTGTGTGGGGGGTATTTATACCCCATCCCTTGCCTTCCCAACCCGCCTTTTCTCATTTCATTTGCTGAGAAACACTTGTGAGGTTTGGGAAGAGAGCAAGAGCCCTAGTGAGAGAGAGATTTACGAATCCATCCATCAATCCTCTCCCTAGTTCATCCAAGAGTTCAAGTGTGCATCCACTCGAGTTGTGAAGCTTGAGTCAGTCAAGTGAAGATCAAGGCTTGTTACTCTTGGTGATCGGCATCACCTAGATGGTTCGGTGGTGCTTGGAGGAAGGTGATCGCCGGAAGGATTGTCGGCGGCCCTTCTCCATCGACTTGTGATCGGTTGTGGGCGGTTCACCGACCCAGAGTGGCAAAGAACCAGCCCGTAGAGAGCACTCATCCCTTGCACGGGATTGAGGGGGAGCAATACCTTGCGAGGTGCTCCAACGAGGACTAGGGAGGAGTCTCGACTCCTCGATACCTCGGCAAAACATCGTCGTGTCAAACTTTTCTATCCCTAGCTACTTCCATACCGCATTTACATTCCGCACTTGTTCTTACATTCCATACTAGAATTGTGTAGGGTGTTTTTGCTTTGGAACTAGAATTGAGTAGGTTGTTTGACCTTTCTATGTCTTGCTACCGCTTTCTAGCTAGGACACACTACCGGTAGGCACTAGGGGGTGATTGGCATTTGTTTAGGATTTCATATTTGCTTTCGAAATTTGAAATAAGCCCAATTACACCCCCCCCCCTCTTGGGCATCTTGATTCTTTGTTGACACTTCTAACACAACTTTGAATACTGGGTTGTCATCCCCAGCATGGTGCTAGAAATGTGCAGTGGTATTTATGAATGTAAAGGCTCTCTAGAAAATATATTTATTCTATCCGCAAGAGCACATATAAAATACCAATTGTAGCACTTCACCAGGAAGTAATTCCAGGTATCGTTTATTTATAATTTTGCTAAAGAAAAAGGAAACATTGGTGGCATGAACTAACAAGGGTTTATACTAGAGATATACTTGCAAAACATGATTACTTATGAGAAAGCTCAATCACATAGTCACTTACTTCGGCACGGGGTAAGCCATAATAATAATAAAGATATTGAAGTGTAAGCTCAAAGATAAATAACATAGAGATTAGAGATAGACTACTCCATATAAATGTAAGGTGACGTCGGACTAGTAAGAGAATAACTTCTAAGTAGGTTCTAATCTATTAAGTCATAATCTATTCTAGCACATATACAATCATATATAGCATAAAGGACTCTTCATCTATGTATAAGGAACATTGCTAAAGTAAGCCAGGATATAACAAGACTTACTCCGCAATACCAATTCTTCCTGTCCTTCCAACGGGGGTGGACTATATAAGAATCAATGGAACTGTCACTTCCACGAACTACCACGCGACCCGGCCAATAGGATACATTTGTAGGTAAATAGCATCTAAGCACCACGCTTACATGTGATCTACCACTTTACTCCCCTAGGGAAAGAGCTAAGCGCTTTGCAAACTCATACATAAACTCATTATCAATCATAACTATATCAACTATAGAACTAGAACAAACTAAGAACATAATAAATAGAAACATAATGATATTAAGAATAAAGTCGTAGAGAAAGATACAAGATAATATCAATCTTTATGACGAAGATCCGAAATCCAGAGCGCGATGCTCTACTTCTCTAGATCTATCTAATCAATCCTATATAACTTGAAGGAATTGGGAGTAGCTATTCTAATTCTCTAATAGAGAAAGGGATATGAAACCCTAGTTTTGATGGCTTCCTCTAATAATGATTTCTCCTCCTCAGGGGTGGCAGGGCCTTCCTTATATAGCCTCCTCAAATGAACATGGACCGTGGGATCAAACCGACCTTAATCGAGTGGTTTAGATTCGTCCTCAAAGGCGGTTAGGCACGATCCTCGAACTTCACTATGATTGGACATAGGGGCAGGGCGGGCGCCCTGGATCCTAGGGCGGGGGCCCTGGGTGTGGGCCCAGTCAGCCTCTGGCTCGGTCCAGTCTCTTCTAGAGTCTTCCTGAGTATTCTTTTCTTGTGCGGAGGTCCTTTCTCTCTATGTAAACATGACATGTGGACCTTCTTTGGTTCTTTTCCTGATAACTCCCTGTAAAAACATAAACTCACCAAAACTTGTGGAAATCTGTCAGTTGGACCCCCTAAGTCTATGGTGGTGATTCAATTAAGTCCTTTTTAGCTCTTGTTGACATATAGAAATTGATACTTAACGACCGTCAACAATCTCCCCCAAGCTTACCTTTTGCTCGTCCCTGAGCAAACAGCTAACTTAGACGGATAAAAAGTTGCTTCAATATTTACTTTCTAACAAGCACACATGCATTCAAAATAAAATTCTCCTCTAGATTAGAGTGAATTTTCTTTCACCATGGGGCTTAGTACCTGCACTTGAGTCTTGAGTAATTGAAAGATAAAATAATCAAGTCAAGTACTATGTCTCATGCTCTGTACTTCACCTATGTTTTAGAGTTTTCATAAATTTTCAAATAAAACTCAGAGATTCCTTGTATGACTCTGACAAGTCTCTCATATGTGGTATTTCTGGATCCTTACCAAGGCATTAATGGCGTATGCCTTTCTCTCTGATATGTGGTATTTGTGGTATAAGGCATTGCGGTATTGCCTTCTCTCTCACCCTACTTCTAATAAGGCTAAAATCTGGAGCTCATAGGTGGGAGATAGCGTATACATACTTACAAGACATATGTTGCATAGTCAAACCGCGGATCCAAAAGAACATGTCAGTAAGTTAAATCAAGATGTGCATGTGTGACGAATGAATGGTGTATGATGATAATGGTGGTAGTGATGATGATAACAGAGGTGAAAAAGATGTACTGGTGATGATGGTGTAATGGTGATAACCGTCTTGTCTTTTGCTTCTGGGAGAACATGGGCTATCTTTTGTGTTTTTTTAAGTGGGTAGTTGGATACCCCTAATTCTACTGTCGGACAATTGCTTTTTTCTCTTTTTTTCCGAGGGTCCGGGCACTTGCCTCTTTTTATTTCCTCGGATATAAATATATATATTTTTTCATAGCCCATGCTCTTTCTATATTTGAATCCTTGTAGTGAGAGAGTAACACTGTTGTGGGATGATGAGTGATGAAGTATTTGGTGGATCTAGAGATGGAAATGAGTGGATGTATATAGATGTGTACTTCTAGGATAGAAGTAGCATATGTGGGTGGAGTGTGTATGGATGCGTACTTCTAGGATAGAAGCAGCATATGTGGCTGTATGTGAATGTGAATATCTTGATTCAGACCGCATGACTAGTTCCCGAGGGTCACACAGCTTGACTACACTCAATGCCCATAAGCAGTATGTAAAGATGTGTGGTTTCCTAGTCTAGTAGGCATGTATATATGGCTGTGGTAGGAATTTAAACTCTCAATATACAGGAACTCATCATGTAGAATTTTAAAGTTTTCAAAAATAAATCTCCAAAATTTAGTGTTGTAAGAACAAGATAAACAGTAGCTCGAACTTTCTTATCATATCAACCAATTACCTAGACTTAGTTTAGGCTTATGCTCCCACAAGTATTTAGATCAGTGTTTAAGTATTTATTTGGGAGAACTTTATATTGAAAGCTAGGTTCTTGCAAGAAAGTAAACAGAGCCACTGTTCATTCTAACTTTTTATTCAAATTTTTATTTAAAGCAAAATTTAAACTTAGCAAAATTAAAGCACACTTATCTACACACTCTTTTTATTTGGTTTTCATAATTAAGAAATGTAACAGAAAATATTTATTGGGTTTTCTAGGTTTTTAAATAAACTAGCAAAATAGAGAATAACTATAATAAAGGGAAATAAAAAACTTACCTTGATAATTGGGGGAGGCACTCCCCCAAGCTGGCTGATGCTGCGGCTGGTTTCATTGGAGGTTAAAGTATTGAAGTAGAGTAGATATGTTCTCACCCATAGCGGCGTTCTCTTCTTGCATTTCCTGCATGACGATGGCGTGGTCCTGGTTCCACTTCTCCTGCTGCTCTAGTAGTTGGGTGTGCCGAGCTTGTGTCTCTTGGATGGCGAGGAGGTTACTGTCGGTGTAGGCGTAGAAAGCGCCGGTCTCATGGTAATAATCTCCGGTGAATGCGTATGTGGCATCAGAGGTTCGACCTGCATCAAAGTGAGGCTGGGTTCTGGACCCTGATGCCCCATATGGGTCAATGGAATACCTTCCAGATTGGTAGTGTCTGTTTTCCCATTGTTGGTCTTGTCCTTCTGGCCATTCTTCCTGAACTGGTTCCTTTTGTCGAGTGTATTGCCCCCACGGATCCCTAAGGATGCGAGGGTTGTAATCATTATAACTAATGTGTCCCGGCTCCTCTGGACCTGGATTGGCTTCGTGCCATGTACGTTCTTGATGACTGGCCATCCTTTCGGAGGCCACACGCTGTGGTGCCCTTTGATTCACTGGCTCTGCTTCAATTTCAATCAAATAACTTAGGACAGTGTAGAGCCCAAGGCCCGGGTTAGGTAACCGGACCTTACCCTTATCATAAAGCATATACATAATATTGTGTTCTTTCTTTAACATTCTTCCTTGTCTAAATGAGTCATAGCCATAATAAGGTCGAAACTCATCAATGAAATCAAGTGACGAGTCTTCTAATAATTTCATGTTTGTGGCTAGATAGGTGATCAAAGATGTGCAACCGACATGTCCTAGCAGGTTTGGTGTGCTAAGCCAATGTGCAACTAATAAAGTTACAGGTGAAACATGCACTTTATTAATAGCAGCGAAAAGAAGTTGCAGATCTCCTACTTCCTGATGTCATCTCTAGGGAACAGAGCAAATCCTATCCATTTATGAAACATACAAAGTGTGGGATGCTCTATGTCACTAGTTCGGGGTTGCAAAAAGTGTTGGTCTCTAGAAATTTCTCGCCAGAACTGGTGTTTATCAAAATTTGTAAGATCAACATCTAAGTCTAGGATAGCTCTTGGAGAGAAACTGAGGTGGTTAGTCAACTCCCTCCATGAAAAAATAAAATTTTGTTTGAATAACTGAAAAGCGATCCCGCCCTCACTTAATTGTAAGGTGCAAAGAAATTCAATGGTTAATAGACGGGATCCTAATTCGGTTACATTCCAAAAGTCTGTCCACCCAATCATTCGAAAAATAAGATCAAGTTCAGAGTCCATACCTATGTCTTCTAGCAGGGTAGGATCGATGGTGGGTGTGTGGATGAAATCTTTGTTTTTCAGCTTCTGGAAGACTTCTTTCTCTCGCTGGGAAATTAGTCCAAGGTCACTTGATTTCATAAGGACCTTTCTTGTATTACCTGATGATGATGATGGTGTTTGTTTGGCCGGCGTATCGACGCTCATGTCGGAGTGACAAGAGGAGAGCCGGGACGAGTGCCTCGTCCCAACACTCTTCAAGGCTTCCTTGGCGGCTCTTGCAGCTTTCTTAAACATCCTGCAAAACTTGATGACAAAAACAAAAACTCGTGGAGAATGTGAGATGGTTAGCGGTCAGCCGTCCAGATGTTAGTTGTCCAGGGGTTAGTCGTTCAAGACAAAATTTTATTGGATATTTTAGCAGCACTTCCCCCTAAACAAATTTTAGTTACGCTTGGACAGCGTGATCACTATCTTCTAAATGATTCCTACTTCTCACTTCTCTCTTCAAAACTCTTTCTATCCTTCTCTTCCTTCCCACTGACTTCCTTCTCTCAAAAGAGCAGAACTACTGAAACTCAGAAACTCGGAGTTGGAGGTGTTTTCTGGAGTGTGTGTGGTGTGAAGAATAGGCTGGAGGAGGGGTTTTATAGGAGGTGAAGGGGTTAGGGAGGGCTCCCTAGTGGCATGGGCGGCCGCCCCACACTGGGCCCCAAAATGATTGAGTTTTGGTCTGCCCCTCACATGCTATGTCTTCATGCAAAATTATTAGTCGTGGGTGGAAT
This sequence comes from Microstegium vimineum, assembly GCA_022036555.1. Classification (NCBI taxonomy): domain Eukaryota; kingdom Viridiplantae; phylum Streptophyta; class Magnoliopsida; order Poales; family Poaceae; genus Microstegium; species Microstegium vimineum. Next base: position 17,441,257 of record CM039119.1, read on the forward strand.
TTGGACGGTGGAAGATGTCTGGTGGTTGTGATGGGTGTAAGTGGATGAAATAATGTGATGTGAGGTGGAGTCTATGACATGTGGGACCAAAGGGTGTGGGTCATGCTTCTATAAACTTGGTAAATAAAATGCAGGAATAAAAACTTACTAAGAATGATTAAACAAAATTATTTTTATGCCACCACTATAACTAATAAATATGGGTTGTTACACACCATAGAGATTATTTATGTGGGGCTTTTGGATATTATAAAAGTAAACATGATTAATGCAAGAATTAAATATGCAAGTGATATGGATAAATACCGAGTTACCTTCCGGCGAGGGTTCGAGATTTTAGGGTCCCCCAAACTGGACCTCCAAATTAATTTCACTCTTCTGATGTATTCATCTCCAGAGGTGATGTCTCTGGTGATTCTTCTTCATGAACTTCCTTCATTGTGGTTTGTTTTCTGGTCTAGGATTGAATGTGAATCGTTCTTCTTGACCGTTTATGTTGAACTTAATTTCTCCCTTTCCAACATCGATGTGGCAATTGGCGGTGCTCATGAATGGTCTTCCAAGGACGATGGACACCTTTGATTCAGGGCTCATGTCCAATACCACGAAGTCTACTGGCACAATGAAATCTCTTATCTTGACTGGAATGTTCTCAGCCACGCCCAATGGGTATCTAATTGTTTGATCTGCTAGTTGTAAGCACATTGATGTTGGTTCTAGTGTTGTATAATCAAGCTTCTTGTAGACTGATGAGGGCATCACACTGACACTTGCTCCAAGATCACAAAGTGCATTGTTGAAGTGTTGGTTCCTGATCGAGCAATCAATAGTGGGGTATCCTGGATCCTTCTTCTTCTTTGGTGACTTGTTCAGGATGGTCGCACTACATTCTTCTGTCAGCTTGATCACCTCAGTGGATGGCAGTGGTCTCTTCTTGTTAAAAATATCTCTGATGTACTTTGCATATGTAGGGACCTATATGGCATCAAGTAGAGGTATGTTGATGTATAACTTCTGGATAACCTCTACAAACTTTCCAAACTGCTCATCCGACTGCAGTCCTCTTTTTCTTCTAGGAAATGGTAAATAGTTGGTGTCATGGTAATCTTTTCTCATCTCTTGGTTGTTTGGAGCTTGTAGCAATTCTTCTGCTTCATTGGGATTCTCTTCTTCTACTGCTACTGGTATTGTCGGTGCTCTTCTTGTTCCTCTTGGATGAGGGGATCTCTGGTGGATTTCCCTCCTCTTGTAGTTATATTCTTTACCTGCTCAATGTTAGTGGCAACAGGGAAAATAGTAGCTAGCTCTGCTAACCTAAGCTCTACCTTTTTTATTAAGAATGTTTTGTTCATCAAAAGCAGATACTAGAAAATCCATTTTATTATGTATATCTTTTAAAGAAGATTCATTTGTATCCAACCTTTGTTCAAGATTCGAATTAATTTTAGTTTGTTGCGCAATTAAATTCCTCAAGGTAGTTTGTTTATTACCTAAATTCATCTCTTTGCTATTGGGTTGACTTGGAGTAGGTTGATGTGGGCATTTGTATGTCGTTTCAATGGCCCTTCGATCTTATTTATATTTGGCCCTCTGGTCAAGCCAATGGAGTAAATCATCCATCTTGGTTGATAGTGCATTTACTTCCTCGGGTATTTCTTCTGTTTGGTGACAATGTTGAACTTTATCTTGGGACCAGATTTGGTTTTCTGCTATCTTTTCCATAAGTATCTCTGCTTTTCCAAGTGTAAGTTCCAAAAATGATCCTCCACCAGATGCATCTAGGCACTCACGAGCTTTTTGAGTTAATCCATGGTAAAGGGTCTGCATGAGTAGCCATCCTGCCATTCCATGATGAGGACAGTCTAATAGGTATCCTTGGAAACGCTCCCATGCTTCTAGAATGGTTTCTGAAAGTTTTGCCTATAGGGAAGAACTTTGCTAGAAAGGCATTTGAACAGTCCGCCCAAGTGTTGATATCTTCTTTGTTGGTGTAGAACCACTTCCTCGCTCTTCCCATAAGTGAGAATTGAAAGAGGCGAAGCAGTATGATGTCTTGGGTGATTCCATTGATGATGATTGTGCTTCCGATCTCTAAGAAATTCTGCAAATGTGCACTAGCATCTTCATGTGCCTTTCCACTGAATTGTGTAGCTTGCACCATATTGATGAGGCTTGGCTTGAGTTCAAATTCAAGATCTTCTCCTTCTTCTGCCTCAAGTACCTGACAAGCGCGAATATTCTCAATGCTTGGAGCAAAGAATTCTCGCAGGGTCTTTTGTGCCATAGCTTCAGAAATTGGTGACTAGCTTCTTCTTTCTTGATTGCTTTGATTCTAATGATGAAGAGTTGAATGTATCAAAGTCAATCCTGCAATACCCTGTATAGAAATATAAACATAGAAAACAACAGAGGTTATCCTGCCAAAGCAGAGGTGCCTTGTTATGAGGTTCTCATTTGACTAGTTGTTCATGCAATTTTTCTCCATAGTCTAATTTTAGTACAAATCTATATTATATGCGTACCGATGTTTTATCTCCCCGGCAACGGCGCCAGAAATGCTTGTTGACACTTCTAACACCACTTTGAATACTGGGTTGTCATCCCCAGCATGGTGCTAGAAATGTGCGGTGGTATTTATGAATGTAAAGACTCTCTAGAAAATATATTTATTCTATCCGCAAGCGCACAGATAAAATACCAATTGTAGCACTTCACCAGGAAGTAATTCCAGGTATCGTTTATTTATAATTTTGCTAAAGGTAAAGCAAACATTGGTGGCATGAACTAACAAGGGTTTAGACTAGAGATGTACTTGCAAAACATGATTACTTATGAGAAAGCTCAATCACATAGTCACTTGCTTCAGCAGGGGGTAAGCCATAATAATAATAAAGATATTAAAGTGTAAGATCAAAGATAAATAACACAGAGATTAGGGATAGACTACTCCATATAAATGTAAGGTGACGTTGGACTAGTAAGAGAATAACTTATAAGTAGGTTCTAATCTATTAAGTCATAATCTATTCTAGCACATATACAATCATATATAGCATAAAGGACTCTTCATCTATGTATAAGGAACATTGCTAAAGTAAGCCAGGATATAACAAGACTTACTCCGCAATACCAATTCTGCCTGTCCTTCCAACAGGGGGTGGACTATATAAGAATCAATGGAACTGTCACTTCCACGAACTACCATGCGACCCGGCCAATAGGATACATTTGCAGGTAAATAGCATCTAAGCACCACGCTTACATGTGATCTACCACTTTACTCCCCTAGGGAAAGAGCTAAGCGCTTTGCAAACTCATACATAAACTCATTATCAATCATAACTATATCAAGTATAGAACTAGAACAAACTAAGAACATAATAAATAGAAACATAATGATATTAAGAATAAAGTCGTAGAGAAAGATACAAGATAATACCAATCTTTATGATGAAGATCCGAAATCCAGAGCGCGATGCTCTACTTCTCTAGATCTATCTAATCAATCCTATATAACTTGAAGGAATTGGGAGTAGCTATTCTAATTCTCTAGTGGAGAAAGGGATATGAAACCCTAGTTTTGATGGCTTCCTCTAATAATGATTTCTCCTCCTCCTCAGGGGTGGCAGGGCCTTCCTTATATAGCCTCCTCAAATGAACGTGGACCGTCAGATCAAACCGACCTTAATCGAGTGGTTTAGATTCATCCTCAAAGGCAGTTAGGCACGATCCTCGAACTTCACTGTGATTGGACACAGGGGCAGGGCGGGAGCCCTGGATCCTAGGGCGGGGGCCCTGGGTGTGGGCCCAGTCATCCTCTGGCTCGGTCCAGTCTCTTCTAGAGTCTTCCTGAGTATTCTTCTCTTGTGTGGAGGTCCTTTCTCTCTATGTAAACATGACATGTGGACCTTCTTTGGTTATTTTCCTGATAACTCCCTGTAAAAACATAAACTCACCAAAACTTGTGGAAATCTGTCAGTTGGACCCCCTAAGTCTATGGTGGTGATTCAATTAAGTCCTTTTTAGCTCTTGTTGACATATAGAAATTGATACTTAACGATCGTCAACATTCTTTCAATTGGTATCGGAGCCTCGTTGATCTAAATTAGGCTTCACCGCCTAGAGCAAGATGTCCCATGGGGATGGACCGCCACCCATATTTGATGGGGATGACTTTCCTGATTGGAAAGTTCGGATGGAGGCCTACCTTGAGGCCGTGGATGTCGACGTTCACAGAGCCGCCATCGTGGGTGGACCGGTGTTCACCGAGGATCCCTTCTTTGAGAAGAACAATGCTAAGGCGAAGAACATTCTTTTCCATGGCATTTGCAAGGATGTGTTCAACCGTGTGCGGAATTGCAAAATCGCATATGATGTTTGGACAAACGTGTATGCACATCATGAGGGGACCAAATGCGAGCGTGAGGAACGCTACCATTTGGTCATGGCCAAGATGAACTCCTTTACTATGCTTGCTAATGAGAATGCTAATGAGATGTACTCACGTCTTAATATTCTTGTAGAGGAGTTCAATGGACTTGGGCTTACCCAAATGCAACCTACCGATGTGGTGCACAAGATTCTTTGTGTCTTGCTAATTGACAAGTATAGCCACATCATCACCGTTCTTCACCAAGGGGATCTCTCCACCTCTACACCAACACAAGTGTTGGGCAAGATCAATGCTCATGAGATGTACATGAAGATCGGTGATGGTGGCTCATCATCCTCCTCTAAGAAGAAAGAGAAAGAAAAAGAGAAGGAGAAGGACTTGGCTCTCAAGGCATCCTCCAAGGAAAGATGCAAAGTGCAAGTGGTGCTTGAGAGCTCAAGTGATGATGAAGATGAATACAACATTGCTCTCATGGTGAAGAAGACCACCAAGATGTTGAAGAGGCTAAACAAGAATGGAGTTAAGTTTGACTCAAAGAAGAAGAAATTCTTCATAAGCTCTTCAAGGAAGCTCATCTCTCAAATGAAGTGCTACAATTGTGGGATTCTTAGTCATCTAGCACATCAATGCACCAAAGAGAAGAAAGACAAGTTCAAGAACTACAAGAACAAGAAGGGTGCACAAGATGATTCAAGCAATGATGTGATGAGAAGAAACAAGAGAAGCCATTCAAGAAGAAGAACTTCAACTTCCACAAGAATAAGAAGAATGGCAAGGCTTACATTGTTGGTGATTGGCTCACCTACATTGAGGACTCAAGTGACTCCTCCGATGATGAAAGTGAAGAAGAGAAGGTGGCCACATTGGTGATTGGTTCTTCTACTCCACTGCCACCTCCTCCATCATCACCGGGCTCATCCTCTACACACCTATGCCTCATGGCTAAAGGTCACAAGAAGGTACAAAAAGAGGATGATGGTAGTGATTCCTCTAGTGATGATAGTGATAGTGATGATGAAGCACCTTCCTATGATGAGCTAATTAAAATTTGCAACAAATACTCCAACATCATAAGGAAGTACAAAGGCAAAAATGACAAACTTCTTGAGGTACAAGAAAACTTGCATGCTAAGCTTGATGCCTTGTCTAGTGCTAATGATGATTTGAAGCTTGAGAACAATTCTCTCACATCTAGCACTAAGGACCTCAAAGCCTCACTCAAGCAAGCAAATGAGAAACATGATAAGCTTGAGAGGTCAACACAAGATCTCCACACAAGGTATAACTTGCTAAAAGATGACTACAACCAAGTGAAAAATGAACATGGCACACTTATGGTAGCTAATGAATTGCTTACACATGATCTTGATACACATGTTGCTATTAACTCGGTTGTTAAGTGTGATATAGCTACATCTTGTGAGGACTTGCTTGATGAAGTTTCTAGTGAGAAAAACGCTAAGTGCAAGGGCAAGCAAGTTGTAGAGGCCGACAAGTATAGTGGCTACATGAAGATGAGGCATAAGAACTCAAAGCTCAAGGAAGAGCTAATCAATCTCAAGTCAAACAAGCCATTCACCATCAAGTCGGACAAGGAAGATGACAAGGATGCTACTACCTTGATCAACACACTTAGAGAAGAAAATGAAAAGCTCAAGAATGAGAAGATCAAGCTAGCAAGTGGTTTCGAGAAGTTCACCAAGGGCCACAATTTTCAAAGTGAGCTCTTGATGAACACCATCATGAAGAATGACAAGATGGGTGTTGGGTTCAAGGAGAACCAAGTGATGAAGGCTAAAGTCAAGATTTAAGCAAAGAATTATTATAAGAACAAGTACAATAGGAGCAATCAAGACAAGCCAAAGCCTAAGCCTAGAAGATGCTTTGAGTGTGGTCAAGTTGGTCACTTTTCTCATGATTGCAAGACTCCACCACCCAAGACCTTGCCTAAGCACACAAGGTCATTTGCTCATGATGCACACTTTGTCATCAACAAGGACTCCAAGGGTAGACCACTAGTTGTGTTTCTTGGTCCACCTATGAAGAACAAGCCTAAAGTGTTGTGGGTTGCTAAGGAGTTGGTTGATAAGGCTATGGGTCCCCGCCAAGTGTGGGTTCCCAAACAACAAGCTTAACTCCAAGTTGCTTGTGTGTAGGTGAACTACAAGACCGGTGGGAGCCATTGGGTAATTGATAGTGGTTGCACTCAACATATGAGCAGCGACCCCCGGATGTTCACCACACTAGATGAAGATTGTGCAAATCAAGACAAGATTACCTTTGGGGACAATTCAAAAGGCAAAGTTCAAGGGCTTGGAAAAGTAGCTATCTCCAATGATAAATCAATCTCAAATGTCTTGCTAGTACAATCATTGAGCTTCAACTTGCTAACGGTTGGTCAATTGTGTGATCTTGGTTTTCATTGTCTCTTCACTCCAACTGAGGTGGTTGTGACCAAAGTGAAAGATTCATCATTGATATTCAAGGGATTTTGGCACAACAACCTTTATATAGTGGACTTCACTTCCAATGAGGCTAGTTTGCAAACATGCTTATTCTCCAAGTCTTCTTTGGATTGGCTATGGCATAGAAGATTAGCAAATGTGTGCAGCAACTCCTGATCCATCACTGAGTCTATCTTTGCTCAGGGACGAGCAAAAGGTAAGCTTGGGGGAGTTGTTGACGGTCCTTAAGTACCAAATTCGACCGTCAACTAAACAAGGAAAAGGATCTATATGAAACCAATAGCTAGAATTAGGGTTTATACTAACAGAATTCCACGAGTTTTGGTGAATGACTATTTTTGCAGGGGGTTATTAGGAAATATGGAGGAAAGGCCCACATGTAAGGTTTACATAGAGATAATTATCATCCATAGGAAAAAGAACACTCTAAAAGGGTCAAGAAGACGCGGGAAGAAACGAGAGGGCCAGCAGGCCCAGGGGCAGGGCGCCCACCCTACCCCCTTGGGTGGCCGCCCTGGCCAGGTGGCCAATGAGGTTCCCCCTCACGGATCATGCCCCACCGCCTTTGAGGATCAATCTAAACCCTACACCTAAGGTCGGTTTGATCCGACGGCCGATGTTCATTTGAGGAGGCTATATAAGCAAGGCCCCTGACCCTGAGGAGGAGGAGAACAATTCATTATTCATTATTCATCTCAAGAGGAGAAGCCCCTGATCAAGCCCTAGAACCACCACATCAACTAGATCTCTAGTTTAGCATAGCTATATAAGATTAGAACTAGAAGGAGTCAATCTTCGATTGGTTTCCGGATCTGTCAACAGGATTCTTGGTAATTCTCTCTCTAGTTCTTCATTGTTCATCATTGTTCTTCAATATTATGAATATGACTTTTCTCTATTTCAATATATTGATTATGACTTTATTCTATTCGATTATGTTCTCAATTATATTGTTCTTAGTTTATTATGATTATATGCTTGGCTTAGTTAGATCTGAGTTATATCCATGTTTAGGATCGTATAGCGTTTATCCATCAGTACTGTGGGTAAATGATAAATATTGTGTAGGCGTGGTGCCTATACCTTATTTATCTGCGATTGTGCCCTATATTCTAGATCGTGAGGTAGATCACAGGAGTGATAGTCCTGTTGAGTCCTTTGTAGTCCTCCTCCCGTTTATAGGGCAGGCAGAGCGGAACCATTATGGGGAAGTTATTGCTATGTTTCTCATCTTCCTTAGTAATCTCACTATGCGTGAGTGTAATCTTCTTATCTCGCCATGATTGCCAAGTATAATTGCACTAATCATAATATGCTAGACTTTATAGTTAGAATAACTTAGGAAATATTCTTGTAGTTCATCCTAATTCCATGCTAATGACTTGCTAGAATATCTGTTGAGGTGCTTATCATTATTCTATGTGGCTATATATGTTGATCATTGTATTTATCTTTTGTCACTATTCATTCATTATCTATATTTTATGTGACACTTACCCTGTATTGAGAGAGATAGATGGAAACTCTCCATTACACATGTAGTGATACTCATTACTCATTTATTCCTTAGCATTCCCTTCCAAGTGGTAAAAATATAAATAACGATACCTGGAATACTCCTGGTTAAAATGCTACATCGCTATTATTTGTGCGCTTGCAGATACACATTTATATTTATTAGAGGAGCAATTGCATATTTCAATACTGCATCTCTCTGCCATGCTGGGGATGACAACTTGGCTTAAGTGGCATGAGAGGTGGTTAACCATTTTTGGCGCCGTTATCAGGAATAGAAATTAATCTACTTTTGGTAACGACGTTAGAAATGTCAACAATGTTGAAGATGATGCAAACCATGAGCCATCTCCACCTCACACGCCTCAAGTTGATGAAAAACAAGTGAGTGAAGCACAAGAAGATACCTTCATCCCTCAAGATCAAGCCGAGGCGGAAACTCAAAATGTTGAGGCACCATATCCTCCTCCTCAAGAGATTAATAGAAGATCTACACCTATACTTCAAGCTCATCCACAAGACCTTATCATAGGGAGTCCATCAAGGGGAGTAACAACTCAATCTAGACTTGCTTCTTATGTTGAGAATCACTCTTTTGTTTCCTTTGTTGAGCCTACTAGTGTGGAAGATGCACTTGCGGATCCGGATTGAGTGAATGCCATGCATGAAGAGCTCAACAACTTCACCCGGAACAAAGTGTGGACACTTGTAGAGAGGCCCAAGGGAGCAAGAATTATTGGCACCAAGTGTGTGTTTCGGAACAAGTAAGATGATAAAGGCGTGGTTGTGAGGAACAAGGCAAGATTGGTGTCAAAGGGGTTCTCTCAAGTTGAAGGTCTTGATTTTGGAGAGACTTATGCCCCGGTTGCAAGACTAGAAGCCATCTGTATCCTTTTGGCATATGCTTTACATCACAAGATGAAACTCTTTTAAATGGATATGAAGAGCGCCTTCTTAAATGGTTTCATTAATGAACTTGTCTATGTCTCACAACCTCCCGGGTTTGAAGACCCAAATTGTCCTAATCATGTGTATAGCTTGTCCAAGGCACTCTATGGATTGAAGCAAGCTCCAAGGGCTTGGTATGAGAGGCTAAGGGACTTCCTACTCAAGAAGGGCTACAAGATCAGGAAAGTTGGTACCACACTATTCACCAAGAAGCTTAATGGAGAAATCTTTGTTTGCCAAGTATATGTCGATGGCATTATATTTGGGTCAACAAACCAAGATCATTGCAAGGAGTTCGGTGATTTGATGTCCAAAGAGTTTGAGATGTCAATGACTAGCGAGCTAACCTTCTTTATTGGCTTCCAAGTGAAGAAAATGAGGGAAGGGACCTTCATATCTCAAGAGAAGTACACTCAAGATGTGCTCAAGAAATTCAAGATGGAGGATTGCAAGCCAATCAAGACCCCCATGCCTACTAATGGACATATCGATCTTGATGAGGGAGGTAAACCAATTGATCAAACTCTCTATCGCTCTATTATCGGTAGTTTACTTTACCTCACCGCTTTTAGGTCGGATATCATGTTTAGTGTGTGTATGTGTGCAAGGTTTCAAGCTAATCCTAAGGAATCGCACTTAAGTGCGGTAAAAAGAATCCTTAGGTACATAAGGCACACCCCTAGCATTGGCCTTTGGTATCCCAAAGGAGCTCCCTTCCAACTTGTGGGCTATTCCAATTCGGATTATGCCGAGTGTAAGGTTGATAGGAAGAGTACCTCTGGAGGGTGCCATTTGCAAGGAAGATCACTTGTTTCTTGGTCCTCTAAAAAACAAAATAGTGTGGCATTGTCTATCGTCAAGGCGGAATACATAGCCACAAGAGCATGTTGTGCACAAATCTTATACATGAAACAAACACTCCTTGATTATGGCGTGGTTTTAAAAGATGTTCCACTCTTGTGTGATAATGAAAGCGCCGTAAAACTTGCAAACAACCCGGTTCAACACTCTCACACCAAGCGCATAGATATTCGCCATCACTTTCTTAGAGACCATGTGGCACAAAAGGATATCACACTAGTGGGAGTTAGAAGTGAATAGCAATTGGCGGATATCTTCAGAAAACCACTCGATGAGACAACCTTTTGTAGGTTGAGAAATGAGTTAAATGTGCTTGATCACTCTAACTTCACTAAAAATGATCTTGAGTGAACCAAGCATGCATTCATATGTAATATAACATGTTTAATTTAGTAATGCACATAAACTTGGCTAACGCGGTTAAGATAACCATCCTCAAAGTGTGTGACAAAGCTTAACCGCGGTTTAAACTTGCAAGCAACCTAGATTCAAATTCCATGTAATGCATTGCATATACATGTGTTGTTTGTCGTTTCTTTTCAGTTAAGTTTGAGCATCCGCTAGGTTCGTCCACTTAGGGGGAGCATTCCAAGCTCAAGTCATGACTATACTCCTCTTGTGGCCATATGATGTCTCCTTGCGATTCCATTCGACTATTTTAAGCTAAAATCTAAATCTAAGACTATGGCATACTATTTGCAAATTAGAGTTTAAGAGGTGGTTCCCATATCAAGTCCAATCTGTTGTTATCTGCTTCTTATTGAGATTGGGACTTGGTTGGGAGAAAGGGTTAAAAATCAGATTTGAAAAACCTTTTCGAAAACCCAACAGACGCTGCCATCGGACGCTCGGCACCCATTGCCTCAGCGTCCGACACAATCGTCTGACACTAAATGTGCTCGACTGAGGGGCATCGTACGCTCCCCCAACGTCCGATGCGAGAGCATCAGACGCGCCCGATGCATCTGGGTGCTCTCTGGACCCTCTCTGTGTTGGCATCGGACGATGGCCAACGGACGTTGTCCGCAGCATCCGTCGCACTCCAATGGAGCGTCCGTCACTCCGCATTGGTGCGTCCGTTGCCACATAACTGAGCGGATACCTTTTATAAACTTGCCCCTTCTTCTCGGTCGGTTCCTTTCACATCCGTACGCCATCGTTCTCCTAACCGCACCGCCCTAATCCACCTCGCTCGCCCTCGCAGCCGCCGTGTCCGCTGGAGCTCCCTTTCACCGGTGAGATCCTTACTCTGCGCTGCTCGTCGCTCCCTTTTGCCTCACTCTCTGCGCGCACGCTTTAAGCCACGTAGAGGGTCACTTGTGCCGCCATGGCTTTCCCTCCAGTCGTCGTGCTCTTCCCCCCAAGAGTGCTGTCAAGGGTTTCCTGCTATGATCTTCATGCTGATGTGATCCCCTAGTTGTTGCTTTCATCTGTTCTAACCTTAGTGTTTGATCACCCCCACCACTGCCATCATCCAAATCCCAACTCAAATTGTAATTCAATTCCTTTGTTTAGGTTGTGGATTGTGACAAGAATTGACTGAGGTTTCTCATCTTCTCTTGTTTTGTCACTGTGTTGAGGTATATTTGCAGATCCGATCTAATTCTTACTTAGATTCATGTTTTCAATAGATTAATCTTACCTCTAGATAAATGATTATGTTATATATCTCTATCTATTTATAATTGAGCAGCAGGGTCAGAGGTTTGTCAGTTGGTAGTGACAGTGAACTCGGGCAAAGCCCGCGAGTATGGAACAAGGCAAAGCCTCGAGAGGATCAGTCCAGGGCTTGAGAGCCACTCTTGCTTGATTGTGTCAGTGGATTGATCAGAGATTGTTTGTCAGCTGTCAGTGGGATTTTCTTGGGTATTCTTTGTCAGTGGCAGTTGTTCTTTATCAGCAACATTTGAGTTGCTTCTCATGCCCAGCAACGACATGCACGAAGAATGCAGGCCCTGTCCTCGGTAGTGGTGGTGACCCTCCACCTCAATCGCGTCCACCCACCAATCGGGGAAAGGGCAAGGAGAAGTAGGTATCAAAGAAGCGCAAGAGGCCATTGATGGTTCCAGCTTTAGTGGCAGCATTGGCAGCAGCAGAGGCAGCAGAGATAGCAGAGCAGGGTGGACGTCGTGCCGGCTTGAGGATTGGTTCCCCTCCTCACCGTGGAGCGCGTCGTGAGTCCCCCTTGCGGTCAGATACAGAGGCAGCTCTTGAGACAGAGACAGAGCCCCCAGAGGCTACAGAGGGAGACGAGACTGGGCAGACAAAGCCTACAGAGGCAACCTCCATCGAGGAGTTGGTGTCTCGCCGGGTCACGCTCTCTTGCCTCAGGGTGCCACCTAGGCCCGAAGGTCCGAGGCGCAATGACAGACCTCCACCTCGACCACGTCTGACAGATCTAGTGAGGTACCAGGTTTGAGCACTGTCAGTGAAGCAAATCTAGGATATGAGATTCGTTGATTTCTATACATGGTTTCCAGCTCAGCGAGACCCTCGTGCCAATCCTGAGTTCTACACCACACTACCCGAGAATTTCTACCGAGGTTGCGTTGAGACGGATGCACAGATCCAAGCTCACAGAGCCTGCCCCCTCCAGTCGATTATCGACGTAGCTGGTCCAGAGATTTGACAGCACTTGGAGTTCCTCCCAAGGTTGGTTGGGCTGATTGGGAGAGTTGGCAGTTACCAAGAGGATTGGGTCAGATAGTTTTATGCATCTTTGTGGGTATCCCCAGATCATAAGTTCATACAGTTTGGGTTCAGAGGCAGATTCGTCCGTATCTAAGCAGAGAGGTTCAGGGAGATCTTTCACTTGGGGTCGTCAGAGACTCGTATTCACACCCTCTGCTACGGTGACCAGGAGGCCCCTCGACGTCCTCACGATGGAGAGGTGCCATCTATGGACTTCGTACGGCCTTGCTTTCTACAGCCGCTCGGAGACGGGTCTAGTCGCCGCCCACGTGACCTCACGTCGACTGCTCGTGTCCTGAACGAGGTTCTGAGGCGTATGTTGCTTCCTCGGGTTGGAGCCCGTGAGACACTAACCAGACTTCAGTTGTGGTTCCTAGCTCACCTAGTTCGCATGGAGCAGTTTGACATTTGGGACTTGATGGTCAGTGAGATGGAGGATATTATCGCTGAGGGATTCAGAGGTCATAGGCAGCTACAGTACGCACACTGGATCTCCTACTTGATGATTGCTCGTGCTGAGTTAGTTGTCCTACTTACTACCCTCACACGATCAGGCACGGTCTTCCCTGAGTATAACATGATCCAGCTTGTTACTCATAGTGGCAGGGGTCGTGGTAGGTGTCAGGGTCCTCACACCAGATAGACCAACATCCTGTTGGACACAGAGGAGCAGCAGGACGCTGCAGTTTAGGGACTAGCAGAGTCCGAGCTTGCTGACTTGGACGCTTAGATAGATGCTGCAACTGATGATACTTACTGAGAGTACCCTCCCTTAGATAGCTCAGATGAGGACTACCGGCCAATCCCAGAGTACACTCCTAGGTCACACGACCATGAGGGCGGTGGGTCAAGTACAGCTCTAGCCTCAAGTTCTTCAGAGGCCACCCTCCTATCCATTCTTGCGAGAATGCAAGAGGAGCAGTCACGACAGGCAGAGGAGTAGAGGAGGCAGGCTGAGGAGGTCTGGAGACTAGCAGCTCAGCAGTTGGTAGCACAGGCTCAGTCACAGGCTAAGCAGAACGAGTTCCAGCTGTAGTTCCTAGCTTACCAGAGAGAGCAGACTGAGATCCAGAGACAGCAGACACTGCTTCTTACCGTCTTCTCAGTTCTAGCTCCGGACCCTCCGTGACACCATAGTTTGGGCTGCCTAGCTCTTCCCAGCAGCAGTTTACTTCATAGCCTGAGCCTTCTCCTGTGGTGGTTCCGACTCCAGCATTACTGTCGTGTGGACAGCAGAGACAGCCACCCGCTTCACTAGTTTACCACACTCCGATGACCCAGGTGTCATCTTGGTTAGCTTCCCCCGGAGAGTTTCAGACTGGCTTCACACCTACCCAGGGAGCTACCATTGAGGAGGCCACTCAAGACCTTACAGCCTCCTACCGTCAGATTACTGGAGAGGATTCCCCAGTCGGAGCAGCTTTTGAGCCTCAGCGTATAGAGATTCCTCCACTGGCGACGGGCACTCACCTTTCTTCTGTTGCTTCGTCGGAGGTTGGACCAGACTGCTCTACTCAGACAATGACCACTCCTTCTATGATTGCTATCACCACAGATGCTACAACTGTTATCTCAGAGGTAGAGCAGTCACAGACCCCAGTTGAGTATCAGGGATAGCCAGTAGAGGTTGTAGCAGTAGTGACTCTTGCAGAGCTTGCAGTGACCACTCCTTCACAGCCTCGTGTCTACTCTTGTAGAGCTCCTACGACTTCACCTATTGAGGCAGGACCGTCAGCGGCTCCAGTTATGACAGTCACACCTTCAGAGCCTCAGGGGAGCTTGCAGAGTCAGTAGTAGCTTCTCAAACAGCAGCTCCAACCACCGAGGCTACTCCTACTGAGCCTACCCAAATAGCTTCGACTTCAGTGCCAGACACTCAAGGGGAGATTCAGATGATGATATAGATCTTTCAAAGTTTATCCTTCTCGATCGGGCAGCAGCAGCTTTGGCTCCACCTCCACCTCCAGATGCTTAGGTTTTGGTGCTAGATGCCAAAGGGGGAGAGGGGTCGAGTATTAGAGATAGGGGGATGGATTTGGTTCTTTCATGTGTGATTTATTTCCCCGTACTCATGCATCATATCTACTTTATGCATTGTATATATGTGTGATGCTTTTGCTTGTGAGATACTTGTGTGTGACAAACTCTTATGCTTCACTAATATATGTTTGTGAGTTGTCACTTGTTTCATGATATGTCTCTATGCTCTAATGGTATTTGTGCTTCCGCAACATACTCCGATATATCCTTTGAGCATACCATGAGGTACTCTTGTTATTCACTTCATATCTTTGAGTACATGTTGTGGCTTGGCTTGGATGAGCAAGTATCATTCTCTCTCATTCACTAACCCTTGCTCAACCCAACCAAGTCACTTGAAATCCTAACCATATCTTTCAAATCTTATGCTCGAGGATTATTGTCATCAATCACCAAAAAGGGGGAGATTGAAGAATCATGGCCCTATTGGTTTCGGTGATTAACGATAAATGAAGATTATTATGGCTAATGTGTGTTTTGCAGAGTCTATGCATAGCTTAGCCATAGTGATCAATGTGAATGGGCATCAATGGTTATCACTAAGCCCCCAAGATGGATATCATTTCGGATTTCAAAGACAAGATGATGAAGATCCTAGAGTAATAGGTCTAAGTGCTATAAGGAGATGAAGGACACTTAGTATAGATAGGGCTTTATTTGATCTTTGACCTTACTATCAAGAGGGGTTGAGACTAGTAGCTTGACTTAGGAGAGCTTCATGATTTAGGTGTGGTGCACACTTGACAACCTTAGCTCTAAGCAAGCCTATGGTGACCGTAAGATAGCCTAGAACAACTTCCATTTTCATTGCGACGAAATCCGAAGTTGAGAGAGCCGTTTTCTGGGCATCGGACGTTGGTGTCCAAGGCATCGGACGTTGTCCGTTGCAACGGACGCTGGCATCGGACGCTAGGGTTTGACCCCCCGAGTGTCCGTTGGCATTACTGTTGGCACAAAATATGATACACTTTTTCATAACCAAAACGATGCCACCAACCTCAGGATCAAGGACAAACAAACACATCATGAGCATAATTTATCAAATAACTAGTTCCACATGTCCATGAGTGTTTGAATGCAGGAATGAGTAAATGGAACAAAGGAGAGCCAGTGGGGCCCACATAAGGGGCCGACCGACCACCCTATGGGCCCACCAGCTCTTCCCTCTCAGCCATGATCCAAGAGAAACACTCCAGAGTGATTTCCAACCCTTGGATCACTCTGTACTTTCTCTCAACGGCTCACATGCATAGCACATGGATCCATGGGCCCACACCAAGGAGATAAACATCAAAACCACCCCAGAACAAACAATTAACATCAATGACAAGTGGGGCCAGCATCAGGACGACTAAGGTGGGCCAGAACCCCCAGAGGGGGTCGGCCGACCATGACCAGGGCCCACCTGGCTCCCACCTGGTTCCCTGACCAGTGGGGCCACTTCCAGAGGCCAGAGGAGGGCCCACCTGCCATAGGGGTGGTTGGCCGACCACCCCCCTAGGTCGGTTTGGCCCCTCCAACCACATACCCCTCTACACATGGTGGAATCACCACCATCCACCCTTGGTCGGTTCAAGGGTTGGTTGGATCCAAGGGTGGAGGATGGAAGGCCCTGGATCGCTGACGTAGCGCTGGAGTAGCCCCTACTCCACCCCCACTATAAATAGAGGGTCACAACCCCCTCTCTACACATGGTGAAGAAGCCTACAAGCTCTATTCCTTAGATTGTTCTAGGAGTTAGTCTAGAGTGGGAGTTAGAGTTGAGTTGAGCTACGCTCGGGATTTCCGGAGTTGTCTTCTGGAAAGTCTGGTATAGCTCTTGTATCTTTCCTTCTTTGTAAGACTTTATCTTATCCAATATATATCTTTCTCTCTACTTTACTTAGTATTTACTTTGAGCATTACTATACTAGATATAGTATTGTTATATGTTTTTGCTCTTTAATAGCCTTTACATTCATAGTCTGTGATCCTTGTGACCTTTCCTGTATGTGATCATTGCCTGTCATAGGGTGCTTTGATTATAGATCGTAGTCAAAATAGTAAGTTGTGTGTAAGCGTGGTGCTTATACATCATCTTACCCTTGGTTACCACTTGCTGCACGGATTGTTTGTGGTAGCTAGCAAGAGGTGATAGCCTTGTCTAGTCATTGTATTCCACCACGTGTTCTTAGGCAAGTTCTTAAAAGGTAAGGCCCACGTAAAACGAGAGCGCGGTCCGGTAGGAGTTTTGTCCTCCTACTGATCTATCCCCTCGCCTAGCATACATGTATTGAGGAGGCAAACTATAGTGTTTAGACTAGTTAATTAGCTAAGTATATTGAAGTAGAGTGAATTACACAAGAGTCCCTTTACTGTCTCATTGTCCTCCCACCTAGCTAGTCTATCTAGTCCGTTCTAAGTATCATTTACCTTGGCTTATTCATTCATCAACCCTTCCTATCACATATATCGTTTACCCCGCTATACTAGTTGGTACTAAGTTCAGGTGCTCTCTAGGATCTCTCTCTAATTATCATTTCTAGCACAGCTTTCCCTTGGGAAAATATAAATTATGATACCCCGAGAAGGGTGTGAGCCTACTAGAGGACATACATGCGGGAGACTGCGGGCACCACGCGGCCCCCCGCACGATCGTCGGTAAGGCTTTTTGCCAAGGTTTCTACTGGCCGACGGCCGTAGCAAACGCCACGGAGGTAGTGCGCGCCTGCGAAGGATGCCAGTTCTATGCCAAGAAGACTCACCTGCCCGCGCAAGCATTATAGACCATCCCCCTCACGTGGTCTTTCGCGGTCTGGGGTTTGGACCTAGTGGGACCCCTACACAGGGCGCCCGGGGCTTCGACCACTTGCCCGTCGCCATCGACAAATTTTCAAAATGGATCGAGGCACGCCCCCTCGCCCAGATCAAGTCAGAGCAGACCGTCCTTTTCTTCACGGACATAATATATCGGTACGGAGTCCCTAACACGATCATCACCGATAACGGCACCCAGTTCACAGGAAAAAGGTTCCTGGACTTCTGCCACAGAAGCCATATCCGTGTAGACTGGGCGGCTGTCGCGCACCCCCCAAACTAATGGGCAGGTCGAGCGCGCTAACGGGATGATCTTACACGGGCTAAAACCGAGAATCTTCAATCGGCTAAAAAAGTTCGGAGGTCGTTGGGACGCGGAGCTTCCAACCGTCCTTTGGAGCCTCAGGACGACCCACTGCAGAGCCACCGACTTTCCCCCTTCTTTATTCTCTACGGGGTGGAGGTCATGCTCCCGACCGACCTAGAATACGGTTCGCCACGAGTAAAGGCCTACGACTAAGAAGGCAACCAGGCAAACATGGAGGACGTCGTGGACCAGCTAGACGAAGCAAGGGATATTGCCCTTCTACATTCGGCAAAGTACCAGCAGGCCCTAAGGAGATACCATGACCGTCGCATCCGAAAGGGTGAGTTCAACGTCGGTGACCTGGTGCTCTGGCTCAAGCAGAGCAACAAGGACAAGCACAATCTCACTCCGCCATGGGAAGGGCCATACGTCGTGGTGGAGGTCCTCCATCCCGGAAGTTACAAGATCGCCACCATAGGGCCTGACGGCCAGGTCTTCTCCAACGCCTGGAACATCGAAAATCTACGTCGCTTCTATCCCTAAGTACTTCCCTCGTACGATAGGATTGTTTTTTCTCTTCTCTCTGATGTTCGCAGGAACGCCAGAGAGCGCGCAACCAGAAAAATTACCCGACGCGCAGCAGGGCTCAGTCCGACCTCCGACCTAGCTTGGCCGACGTATGCAAAAGATCGGACGGACACCTACGCACTTCCACCAATGGGCGGCCTACGAGTCCAGGTAAGACAAAGGGATAAGGGCTATAGACGCCCCGACGGCCCACTACGGTTCAGAGATACGGAGGCCGACCCAGCGGGGTTCCAAAAGGCCGACTTAGGACATCAGAGTGAGGGGCGAATAGGGAATGGACACACTAGTGGTCATCAGCCTAGCAATCGGATGCTAAGGTCATTCCTAGATTTCGTATTTGAGTCCGACTTTGTGGACGATTGGTTCATGGTATTCCTCCGAAGGAAGGCAACAGGCCCCTGGGACCTATCGAACGGACCCGGCTACTAGATGACATCGATCTGGGGTGAGCCACGACATGGGCCACTAGTCGGAACCCTATCGAACGGGAACCAGAAGCCCACTCAGATTTTCCTGATATCAGCTCGATGAGCATCCATGGTTCATCCGCCTCGAGGATAGCATGGTTCGGCTCACATTCCTCCTTCTCGCGGAGAGATGCGCGGGGAACGCATAAAAGACGATACGGTCCTGAGACGATTTCTTTGCTCCGGGCAGAGACTCGGGGGCTGGCATTGCACATCACCTCGGTTCTCGCAGCTAGGTGGGAAAAGGCGGACGCATAAACCTCACACGTCAGAGGTCCGCACAGGTAAAACGCCAAAAGAACATTACATTTTTATACACTAATCCTTGCGAAGGTTACATATTTTTTAGGTGCCACGAGGGCCGAACCAAATCATCAAACACCAAAACAATCACAAGGTGGACTGAAGGGGGATCCCGGCCAAGGGTCGAAGGGAAGAAAAACAGGGCAAGCGTCTAATGCCCTGTACACACCGGTAATGCCGCTCCGAGGGCTGCCTATCAGGCGAACGCCCAACGAGCCATCTGCCGTTGTTTCATCTCCCAGGATAGAGCAGCAACAGCAGCACCACCACCACCAAAAGACCTGCGAGGCCGGCCATGCACCTGGACAAAGGCATGACGAGTTGGTCAAGCATTTTTCCGGGTCACGCTTCGAGCGTCACGCCGAGAAGTACCCATCGTCCTGGTGACATGCCCCGCCCGCTCTGGGAGGGCATTCACTAGCACCGATGGGCGTTCTAGGCTGCCACCACGAAGCTCAGTCAGGCATGCAGCACCAGTGCTTACACAGGTGCTACATGATCAGGGCGAACCCATGCGCGTGCACGGGTGATCCCTGCCTGATTTCTAGGGCCTCGAAAGATGGCACCGTTACGCCCTCACCCGAACGCAACCAGGTCCGCCGGCCTGCAGGTCCGCCGTCTCCCAACAGTGGCGTTGCCACCAGCAGGAGCAAGGAATGTCTGGCTTAGAAGACTGCGCGGGCGGACCGCACAATCCTTCTAGTAGACGCATCCCTGGCCCCCTGCGAAGGGAGACGACGAGGAAGCACCGCTGTCCCATGGGATGAGATGTCAGGGAAGAACTGCGCACACCACAGGGCTCCCCCGATCTCTCCTGACCAACAAAACGAGACGACGGCGCTCCCTACGTAGAACTTCCTCTGAATCCGGTGTTGCTCTCACAAGACCGCCCGCCTGGGCGGCTTCAGGGCCAATCCGACGAGACCTCGGAGGAAGAAGCTAGGGCAAGCCATGCCAAGAGGTTGTGTATCTCATCGCAGGCGGCCGCCCCTATTTATAGCCCACCAGGGCACTCACGCGGCAGCAGGCCCGTGAAGCCACAACACTCGCCTCCCGACCAGATCGCATTGTACGTCAGTACCCACTTCAAGAGGGTGTGGCGGGGCTATAAATGGCCAATCAGATGGTAGGTTCAGGACGCGCCGTTTGGAGTTTTGACCACTGAGCAGGCGGTGCTCTGGCACCACCCCTCAAATGGAAAAAACACGGCACATCCACTTTCGGGCTGCAAGGGGCGCAGTCAGACCTCGATGACGACAACGCGACTTCGACCAGTCGGCCGTCCGTACTGGCCGAAAGACAACACAGCACAACGCCGACTCGCGTCAACCCAAGTCCAACAGTGCGCCCAGTGACAGGGCAAGCGTGCAAGCGAAGCTCTGGCTTCGACGTACGGAGCAATCCTCCCCCTTCCTCACTACCCCATGAGGGGAGAGAAAGGCCAAGCACTATACAAGTCTACCGGATAAGCCCTTAAGAGGAAACATAATCCTCATAAGGCCTCGGGGGCTACACCCGGCGGGTGCGCTCGCGCGCACCCACCGGAATCCAGAAAGCTTAGCCAAATATCATAAGCGCTCTCGGGAAGCCTCCGGTGTAGTCCATCGCTACATCGCAGGCTCGGGGGCTACTATCGGATACCTGAGAATAGGGTACCCTAAACACCTCACTTCGCAAAAACAAAATCACACTCTGTGGCTCTCCGCCCCGTCCGAGCGGGGGTGACGTCATCCCACCCGTAGGGGCTCCACGCCTCCGACCAACCAAGACAGGCACCGCTCCCTCGAAGGATCTTCCGCCTCGCCCGAGCTCGGGTGACGTCGCCGAGACGTCATCCACCCTTGGGGGCTCTTCCGCCTCGCCCGAGCTAGGGTGATGACATCCTTGACGCCGCCTGCCCTCGGAGGCTCTTCTGCCCCATCCGAGCCAGGGCGCCCCCGACCCTCAGAGGCCTCACTGCCACCAGCAGCCTGAGACGCCCTATCCCGTATAGTCAGAAGGTCCACAGTGCCCCTCGTCCTTAGGGATGGGGCTCCAAGGCATGAGGCGCCATGCCTGCCCCTGTATCCCCTTTATGGTACAAGGCCCTATGCTGCCTGAATGGACGACTTACGCGCACCATGCCTGCGCCATACCATTGATGAACACTTGAACAGGGATCAGGGCATCATCCGCCCTGTGCGATGGAACGTAGGGGTGCCTGGCCCTGTGCGGCCAACCTCCGCCCATGCCCAAGTAAGGGAACATCGGTGTTCCCGGTCTCAAGGTGCATGGCTACAGCTCCATCAAGGACGAACAGGATCAGGACACACGTCTACTGGCGTAATCTTCCCCGGCAAGGAAGGCGAATAGAAGCTAAAGCACTCCCGAGTCGACAGCCTCGGTCGGGCCCATGTTTCTCTCTCTCCCTCTTCTACTGTAATCCTCCATCTCTCCCTACGTATAAAGGGGGAGAATGGACCTCCAGTCTCTCTCTCGACACCTCTCTGATCTTTTTTCCACTCATTCACACACACATACGCTTGCATTCACGCGAGCTCTCACCAGAACCAAGAACCTATACGCACGAGACCTGGGAACCAGCTTCCCTCTCTCACCACAGCTTGTAGCTCCCCTCTACAAGCTCTCCACGCTCGGTAACACGACTCTGCCGCAAACTTGAGGTAGGGCGTTCGTGCCTGAACCAGTATAAACCGTGTGTTCTCTGAGCGTAACCATCCGAACTCCGACACGCTTAGAAATTTACTCGTTGGCTGTCTAGACCCCGCCATTTTAGACACCGACAACCGGCTCCCCTACTTGGTCGAACTGAGAGATGTGTCAGCGTCTACTTGTCTAAGGGAGCTTTGTTGCACCACGCTTAGTCCTGCTGGTACCCTCACCAGTACTGGGACCTTCCGGCGGAACCTGCTTCAAAATTTATAAATAAGTCCCCATCAAACTTTTCTGGCTAGCTCTACCGTGTTTTTAGGTATGACCTAAGTTATTACCTCATCTCCTTGTTCTAGGTTCAGCATATGGCTAGGGCTCCATGGTCTTTGATCCCCTTGCTGGTTGTCATCGTCTCCTTGGTCACTGCCACCGCCACCACTAGTTGGATCTTGTGGCGCTTCGGTCGCAAGGCGACGGGTGGTTAATCGGCGCTTAATTGTCATGTTTCTGGACATGCATTTCGATTATTGGTATTAGCTCAAAGGTAGATAGATAGACTCAACCATTTCATTTAATTAGCTATCCGTGCATGATAAGGGGGTTTACAAGCTATCTCTCTATAGATTTACAAGCATAAGTCATGCTAGCCACTAATCGAAATGCATCTATCTCTCTAAAGCCATGTATATATGATATAAACAAGCATCTATCTCTCTAAAGCCATGAATATATATAAGCCTTTGAATCAAGCCTTTGACATATATAAATCCTTTGACATATCATGAATTAATATGAATCGTGCTATCTCTCTCTAACTACCTATTGATTCCATCTATCTATCTCTCTATCTTTCCCTCTAAGTACTTATGTATCTATCTATCTATCTAGCATGAAGAGATAGAGACAAGCTATCTCCCTCTCTCTATCTATCTCTATGTCCCTCTCTCTATCTCCCTCTATCAATCTATCAAGACAAGCTCTCTCTATCCATGTCCAGCAAGACACTCCCACCTAGGCATTTCATCGAACACCTCTAGTGCATGCAAATGGAGCTCACCGCGTGGAGAGGAATTGGCCGGATTCCGCACTCCTGTAGCGTCGTGGACGTAGGTCCTGCCGGCGGCGTGTGCTCCTACGGCATGGAGCTTGAAGATGTTGTGGCTGCCGGCGAAGTTGTGGTGATCAGCGACGTCGTGGGCGGCGAGCGCCGAAGCAGAACCGTCGTGGTGTGGCGTGGTCTGGCGTCGGCGGCGTGGTCCGGCGTCGGCAGCGTGGAGCGGCGTCATCGGCGTCGAGGTGCTGTGAGGTCGGGGGTGGTCCTGCGCCGTCGCGAGGGAGGTCCTGCGCTGTTGCAGGGGAAGTTCGTGGGCAGCGGTGTCCTTCTATGGCATCCTTCTGCGGTGTCGAGCCGCGGCGGCGGTGGCGTCAGGCTGCATCGGCGCCGAGCTCGAGCGGGGGCGGGGAGCGGCAGCGGCGTCGGGCGTCGAGGAGCGGCGTCGGGCAATGGCCGGGTGGCTAAGTGTGGAAACTGGCACGCGTCTGAAATTTTCGGACCGCGTCAGTGCTTATATAATCGAGCACATCACTGTCGGTTCTTATTTCAATCCGGCAGTGATGTCCTCTATTAGTGTCGGTTCTTCTAACAAACCGGCAGTGATGAAGGCACATCAGTGCCGGTTTTGTAAACCGGCACTGATAGAGGGGCCATCACTGCCGGTTCGTTATTAGAACCGGCAGTGATAGGGGACATCACTGCCGGTTTCTTTCAAACCGGCAGTGATATGCCAATTTTGACTTTGGCTTAGAATTCAAATTACTCCTGATTTTTTACTAGAACTTGAAAAATTCCAAACATAGAAGTTGCATAATTTTTCATTGTCTACAACTTTTGCTCAAGGAGCATATTCAAATTATGTTTAGTTTTTGAATTCCAATTTGAACTTGAGTGAGGGTTTCAAATTCAATTACCCCCTTTCTAATTACTCCAAAATTTTGAATACAAGTTAAAAATCTTCCAAAATAGTTTTTGCTAGTTTTGAGGAGCTCTACATTATTGCTTATACACTCAAGGGCTAATTCTTTTTAGTTTTTGAATTCCCTTTTGACATGGCATACATCAATCAACAACGTGGTACAACTCCATATGATCTCAAATTACTAAAACAACATTTCATTAAGGATTACATAGTTTATGATACTCTAACTATTCATGGTGCTGGCACGATGATGGCCTCATCGTGATCACTCCTGAGGTAAGCAGGTTCGTCACCCTCTTCAAGGACATGTAGGGTAACGTCCATCCAAAAGGAGTCATTTCTTGATAACCCTTGTACTCTTCTTCGTCTGTCACTCCATCGACACCGACAATCTTCCTTTTGCCTTGCAATACTACATGTCGTCTTCCATTTGTATTGTTATCCCTTGCATAGAAGATTTGCAAAACATCCTTTGCAAGGACGAAGGGGTCATCTCTGTATGCGGTCTTGGATAGATCAACTGTAGTGAACCCATCCTTGTCGGTGTTGATTTCATTCAGCCGAACCCACAGACAATGGAAAAGAGCAACTTTCAACTGATGTCTATAGTCTAGCTCCCATATCTCATCTATGAAACCATAATATGTTGCCACCACCGTGTCGTACTCATTGTGGGCGTCGAAACGAACACCACTGTTTTGGTTCGTGCTCTTTCCATCCTTTTTTTGTGTAAAATGTAAAACCATTTATTTGATATCCTTGGTACTTCATTAGCGTAGTCGAAGGTCCGGGGGCTAAGAGATCTAGCTGACATCCCGTCACCATTCCTAGCCTTTGGCGTCGAAACCAGTCACCGAATTCCTCCTTATGTTTTTTCTCAAGCCAAGCCTGTGACCTCCCTATGTGCTTACTTTACAGAAAATGCTTGTGCTCATCAATGTATGCCATCACACCATCGGCCTGCTGGAGAACAGCAAAGTGTGCTTGTCTGAAGGAGACCACTTCGTCTATTTTGACAGCTTTCTCACCAATTGTTCCTTTGCCCCCTAGTCTTCCATTGTGATGAGATACTGGAACTCTGACCCACTTGATGTCCAGATAATATGTGGAGAACTCAATAGCCTCCTCTGTTGACCATCCTTCTACCATTCTCCCTTCTGGTCTGAATTTATTCCTAACATACCGCCTAAAAACTTTCATCAGCCTCTCAAAAGGAAACATCTGGTGTAGGTACATTGGGCCAAGGGCTTTTATTTGATCCACAAGATGAATAAGTAGATGCACTGAAATGTCGAAGTAAGTCGGTGGGAAATGCATCTCAAGCCTGCATAGAATCTCAGCTATCTCCTGCTTCAGGTGGTCTAGCTTGCCCCTTCAATGACCTTTTCAGAGATCGCGTTGAAGAACGAACACAACTTTATGATTGGAGCGTGGACCTTGTCAGGGAGGATACCTCACAGGGCAACTGGGAGCAGCTGAGTCATTATGACATGACAGTCATGGGCCTTCATAGAACCATAGTTAAACTTAAGTTCTCTCATGTTAACTAGCCTCTTCGGGTTCCCACAGTAGCCACTCGGTACTTTGAGATCATTGAAGAAAGAAATAAGCATTTCTTTTTCCTCCTTTTTCAGTGTCCATGATGCCACCGGAAGTTTCAAGTGGCCATCCTCAAGAGTTACTGGGTGCAACTCCTTCCTGAGGCCCAGGTGTTGCATGTCCAAGCGTGTCGCGAGAGAATCCTTGCTTGTTCCCCCGGTGTTCATCAACGTGTTAAGTGTGTTACCGCACACGTTTTTAGTTATGTGCATTGGATCAAGACAATGACGTACACTCAAAAGTGACCAATAAGGTAGTTTTCAGAAGATTAATTTTTTCTTCCAGATACTATCGGTTGGCGCTGCTACTGCCCCTTCCCCCTTCCCAAGGACAACATTTGTGAGTTTGCTTAATTGTTGAAGTATCTGTTTCCCGTCTCGATACTTTGGAGGTCCACGTTTCTCAGTAGTCCCATTAAAATCTTTTGTATTCCTTCGGTAAGGGTGATCATGGCGTAGGAACCTACGGTGTCCCATGTAGACCATCTTCCTGTTTTCTGGTAGATGTGTAGCATCAGTCCCGTCCAAGCACTCGACACACCTAGTGTATCCTTTTGTCTTCTCTCCAGACAAGCAACCTCGCCCTGGTAGGTCGGTGATTGTAGCGATAAGTACAGCCTTTACCGTGACATGTTCTTTTTTGTACTCATCCCAAACATCCTTCACACCCGTCTCCCACATTTGTAGTAGTTCATCGATCACTGGTTCTAGAAGCACATCAATATCATTACCAGGCTGTTTTGGTCCTTGGATTAGTAATGGCATCTGGATGTATGACCGTTTCATACAAAGCCAGGGTGGAAGGTTGTATATACATAGTGTCACTGGCCAAGTGCTATGATTGGTTCTAACCTGGTCAAACGGGTTCATCCCATCCGTGCTCAAAGCTAACCACAGATGCCTTACCTCTCCACCGATGTTCTTATAGAACATAGTGTTGATAGTCCTCCAGTCCAACCCATCGGTGGGGTGCCTCAACATTGAATCTTTCTTTCGCTCTTCGCCGTGCCAACGCAACAGCTTGGCTGACTTTGCATTTGCAAACAACCTATGCACTCGTGGAGCTATAGGAAAATACCACACGGACTTTACGGGCCCTCCTCTGGTCTTGCTTCCATCATTTGATGGCTCTTGCTTGTATCGGGGAGTTTTACACTTGGGACATGCATCCAAGTCTTTGTATTTCTCTCCATGGTACAATATGCAGTCGTTGAAACACGCGTGGATTTTCTCAACCTCGAGGCCAATTAGGCAAATCATTTGCTTCGCAAGATAAGTCTTTTCTGCTAACTCGGTACCCTTCGAGAACAGTTTATGTAGTATACCTAACAAGTTATCGAAGCCTTTATCACTCAACCCATTCGTTGATTTGAACTCCAATAGCATGATGTTGGCTTCCAGTTTGCTTATTGGGCAGGCCGGATACAATGACGTTTTTGCATTCTTTCTCATGATCTCCAGTTTTTTCAAATGTGAAGCACTAAGGAATCCCCCATGCACATCATGTAGAAGTTGTGAAATGCCATCATCTTCCTCTGTGTCATCAGCTAATGTATTCATAAACACATCATCATTGGTAGGCACATGTTCTGTGTAATCATGAACAGGCAATAATGCATTCAGGGATACACTAGGCATGGGCACATCATCATTGCTTTCTTGTGCAACATTTTGACCAACCTCCCCATGCAAAGTCCAAATCGTGTAGTTTCTCATGAACCCCCTTGTGATCAAGTGCAAACGTATATGCTCCACGTCGCCCCATTTTCTCGTATTCTTGCAGTCTTTGCATGGATAGAATACAAGATGTGAGTCCCCAGCATTGGCTCTAGCTCGCTTGATGAAATTGTCGATGCTCATCAAGTACCGTGGGTCTGTACGTGACAGATCGTACATCCACCCTCGAGCCATGTCTGCACAGATAAAACGGGCAGAGCAGAGGAAACATAGGAACATATTAATAAGAGTCTTTCTGAACAATATTAATAGATGAAGCACATAAACATAATGTATGATCTGTCGTGGACAGTTAGAGTTTAGGGTTTTTCAATAGAAGCATTTATGAACAATATTATTTGAAGCACATAAGCATATATAATGTATTCTTCGATATAATTTGAATTTGGTCGCGCTATAAAAAGTGAGACAACAAATAGATAACAATGGAGGCTTCATCGTAAACAACATTAATTGCATACTCTTTTTGAACAACAATGGAGGCACTTGTTTAATTCCACATCCCATCAAATCTTTAAATGCATTCATAGAGTATTAAATGTAAGTAAAAAATATAACTAATTACACATTTTATCTATAATTTTCGAGACCAATTTTTCGAACCTAGCTACTCAATGATTGGACAATAATTACCCAATAAAAATAAAGTGCTACAATTTTTCCAATTAATTTTGGATCTAAAAACTAGAAAAAAATAGACATAAATTACAACAACCCTAACTCTTCTTGATCATAAAAAATTGTATAGCTCTAAATATGGATTTACACACAAAAGCAATGTAAACCTACAATTATAAATAAATATGCTTGTTACTAACCAAGAACTAGAAGATGTGAGTATCCAAGATTGAAGAGGTGCAACAATAGAGGTCAAGAAATCCACCGGCCGTAACAATGGAGAAAGGGAGCTCCTCACACACTGTTCTGCACTGTTGGGGCAGAGGAGGGAGAGGAGATCGAAGCCTTTATACTGTACACAACATCACTACTGGTTTAATACACGAACCGACAGTGAAACACCACATCACTGTCGGTTGGTGGCTTGAACTGGTACTGATAGTACAGAGAGGCATCACTGCCTGTTTAAGCCACCAACCAGCAGTGATGTGGTGTTTCACTGCCGGTTCTGCCCCTGCCCCCAATAATTGAGGGTCTGTCAGAGCATGAACCGGCAGTAATGAGGCATCACTGCCGGCCCAAACAAAACCGGCAGTGATGGGCCGGCAGTGATTGCCGATTCTATAGTAGTGAGGCCTTGTTTAGATGCGCATGTATCTTTCTTAAACCACATGATTTAGAGTGAATATTAGTTCAAATACACTCCAACATATGTGGTTTGAGAGAGATACATGTGCATTCAAACAAGGCCTGAGATGTTACCGAATGCATGTGTATTTTAAGTGGGGCGTGTGGTGTGCGTGTGGTTTATGTTATAATTACTTTGTTTCCTCATTTTGATGGATCCACGCGCACTACGTATATAAAAAACTATAATGACACAATACTGTAGCAACAGAACCATAGTGAGTGCGTTGTTTATGGTCGTCGCAATGATTTTTTGAATCGGATGTGCGATACATCCACATTAATTATTAATTACTATGATGTCCAATAATTTTAATGTATCCATGTTTGCGCATGTGACATATGAAATTAATCAGCTTTTAGTGGTCACGTTGACACGTCTGTCATGATTACGTTGCCGCAAAGCTATTACCTAGCGGCTACACACTGCTAATACTAGCTAGTATAGTACTCCTATTTCCCGTTCCAAATTATAAGTCAACTTTTTTATTTTATTTATTTTGCTAGATATCTTTAAATATTATTATATTTAGATTTAGATGCACAGTAAGATTGATGTATGAAACAAGTTTAAATGACTTATAATTTGAAAAGCGGAGAGTATTAGATCACTAGTACAGAATTGCTTTTAGAAGACGGTGTGTTTTGTTGAACGGAGGCGGACACTTTTTTTGTTCGCCTCCATTATTGGCTATCACAACGCCTAAACGCCCGCCTCCGTTAATGATTAATGGAGACGAACTTTGTAATTTGTCCGCCTCCATTAATCATTTATTAATGGAGACGGGCATTATAACGTGCCGGCCTCCATTAATCGATTAATGGACTCCGTTAATAGATGATTAATGGAGGCGGACATTTTAATATGACCGTCGCGGGCATCTTAATATGACCGCCGCGGGCATCTTAATATGACCGCCTTCGTTAATGATTAATGGAGGCGGTCATATTAAGATGTCCACCTCCATTAAAGCCCATTCTAACGGGTTCCTATATAACCGAGAGTTAGGTTTTTCCTCTCCCAGCCGCGCACCCAATCCTCTCCCAGCCGCACACCCTCTTCCTCACCATTACGGCTCCCTCACTCTCCCTCCCTCCCTCTCCCACGACAGCGCCATGGCGGCGGGCTCCCTCTCCAACCACGGCGCGGCTCCACCACAGCGTGACGGCAGCGGGCTCCCTCTCTCACCACGACGCGGCTCCACCACCGAGCGGCGGCGGCGAGCTCCCTCTACCACCACGACGCGGCTCCACCACGGCGCGACGCCCCCGACGGCAGATCTACGAGCATTGCGCTCCCTCCCTCTTCTTCGACGACCACGGCACCCCCTCCCTCTTCCCCATGTGGCGATGCCCGAGCCCAAGCGGGCACCAGCGCGGATCCGGCCACCAGCAGCGGCGGGGGCACAGATCCGGCCACCAACGAGCGGGTCCGGCCGGCGGCGGCGGCGGGGGCATGGATCCGCCCACGAGCAACGGCAGCGCATGGCGTGAGGATGCGGCGGCGCTATGGCCGCACGGAGTAGGCGAGCTCGCCAACGGGCTCTGGGCTTTTTTATTTTTTGAAATCTATTAATGGAGGCGGGCAGGTTATGGCGCCCGCCTCCATTAATACAATTAACGGAGGCGGGCGGGGTGACCGCCTAACCGAGGCCTTCCATTGGAGGCGGTCGTGTTTGCCCGTCTCCATTAAGCAAAAACGACCGCCTCCATTAAAATTTATGTACTAGTGGATATATATCACAAGTTCAAGTTTATGGACAGATCTGTGGACGTAAAGAATGGAAATCACATCATTTTATCGTGTGCTATTGGTTCCAACACACATGCAATGAACTGGAACGTGTACATACATGTATAAAAACAATTTTGACTAAATATATATTAAAAAATAATATTTATGATACATAATTTAAAATCATATGATAGAAATTTGAATCTAGTATTTTTAATAAATTTATATATAGATACAAATGGTATACCTATTTTCTATAAATCAAGTTAGATTTATCGCACCTAAATTGTGGCGATATTTAGGCCCGTGTTAATCAAAGTTTTATAAATATTAAATATGATGATGTAGCACTGTATTGATGAAAAGAGAAATGATAGGAGTTTTATAGAAGTAAAGAAAGTTTGATGTGGATGAAACTAATCTACAATGTTTTCAAAATATAAATATGTTAAAAACTGAGACATGGAAATTCTATTTATTAGAGAAAGGGATAGTATATAATTAATACGGAGTACGTGATTAGTGTATCGGCTGTTCTTTTGATCTGGTGGGTGGTGGAGATGAACACGCAAGCTAAGAGCTGACTGGACATCTTGATCCGGACGCGGCGGTGCGGGGCCGGGAGAAGAAGGTGGCGCCACGCCATAAGGATGATCAATTGATTATCTGATCCGCCATATCTACTACTCCTATATTGTTAAGACCCACTTAGAGGGTTCCCTCCAATCAGATTCGAGGATTTGCTAAAAGTGATGTCATCTTACATTAGGTGATGTCATCAGCCCACTAACCCTCATTTATCTCTCCACTAGCTATTTCATTTTGAAATATAAAAAAGCCATAGCACCTAAACCAAGTATCATAATTAAAATCCAATTGCACCATGGTGTTTCTCGCAAGAAACTCTTCAAAACAAGACTCCACATGGATATATTTCGATAAGATATATTTTGATAACTCTCTCGTGCGCCTCCATGGGCGAAACTCGTGTTTCTGAGAAAAATATGGTAAAACTGCATATCACATAGATTTTGTGAGGTCTTCCAAAACACCTTAAGAAATCATACACAAAACTACCAGAACTCTTAGGAGGGGAGATGTCTCTCGGGTTTATTATGGGAAGAGAGTTCGTTTGAGTGAAACCTCAAGATGAAAGGCTTCAAAAACACTAAGGTTTACGAGGACCCTCTAACTAGGCTCCATCGAAAGCTGGTCACTCCCCCGGCCGCCGTAGTTGGCCCGTGGCCCGCCGTGGCTTTGGAATACCCGAAACCAGTGTTTCTGAGAAAAACGTGGCAATAGTGCATATCACATGGATTTTCTCAGGCCCTTCAAAACGTCTGAATGATCCATACACATAACTTTTAGAAGTCCTGGTAGGGGAGATGCCCCTCCAGTATATTAGGAGGAGAGGGTTCGGTTGAGTGAAACCTCGGGTGAAATACTTCGAAACCACTAAGATTTACGATGACCCTCTAACGAGGCTACACCGAAGATCGGTCACTCCCCCAGCCACCGTGGTTGACCCGTGGCTCGCTATGGCTCAGGAATACCCGCAGCAAGGCGCGGGGTATCCACCTAGCATATACTAATAGATCGATCCTAATGTGCGCAAGTAATCTTTATTTTGTTCTCTTATATTTTATTATGAAAATATATTCAATGATTTATCTAATGATATTAATTATACATTATAAATATCAATATATTTTTTTATATATGGTGGTCAAAAAATTTTAAAAAAACTGACTTCTTATTAGTAAGAATGATTTCTATTTTAAGATAGAGGAAGTGTATTATTTTAGAGTGGCAGTGGCATTTACACTATGTTTGACCAACACACTTGAGGGGAACGGCAGCCACACAAAGCCATTTTGTTTTCTTCTTCGACCAGGCCTAGAAAAAATGGCTCAAGCTCCTTGCGATCGAGGAGTTCTGACCTGGTGAAGCCGTTTCTCATTGCAATGGTTCGTATACGTAGGGCTTCTTTTGCTGCTGGAGCATGATTAGTGTGAGGATGTTTCCTCTTTAACCATTCAGTACGGCTTCT
Organism: Microstegium vimineum; assembly: GCA_022036555.1. Lineage (NCBI taxonomy): Eukaryota > Viridiplantae > Streptophyta > Magnoliopsida > Poales > Poaceae > Microstegium > Microstegium vimineum. The sequence continues at coordinate 17,473,684 of CM039119.1, forward strand.
TTAGAAGAGAACACCCTTTTAAAAGCTCAATGTCTATACATGCATAAGATGGAAAAACTATGGTTTTGCACTATCGTTCATTAATCATGTGCACCCCATTATTTTCACTTCCATTAATTCCAGTGGTGCATGTCCGCTAGTACAAAAAAAACATATATTTGTAGAGGTCGCGGAACAAAAAAAAACTACTGATACTAAAAAAATGCATTAGAGGATAGTATAAGATATAGAGGTTGTTTTGATCCGGCTGCTAACTGCAAGTAGCTAAATAAACTACTGTGGATCGAGGAGCTAGATCTGCGATGGTTCTTTGCTTGCTTGCTACTGCGGTACAGTGTGGCTAGCTACTGCAGGATCCACATGAAGACGGTGGACCAGACAGTGAGCGCTAGGGCGGCGACGAGGTACGTCCATAGCAAAATAACCGAGCACTCCTCTTGCCCGACGTCATACAATTGAGACATGGTTCCTGTGTTGGTACATTGTAATTTTTATGAGAACAAAAAAAAAAATACATGCTTAGTAACACTTGGAATTGAAGCATGGAAATGTAGTAACTAGTACTCCCTCCGTTTTCAAATCGTAAGATGTTCTAGCTTCTCTAGAGCGCCGCATATATAATAAGAGTGTTCTACTATGCACACTATATATCATTCTTATTATATATGGATGTATGATGTGGTGAGGGATATATAGAGATGAAATTATATATGATGATAGACTTACCGATGCTCATTGCAGGCGGGACAGCAAAGTGCATCATGAGCGTGTATTGGTAGAACGGGTCAGGTGGAAGGAAGCCCATGTCACGTGCGGCCCTGACTATGAGCACCCCGATGAGCGGCAGGATCACATAGCGCACGCAGATGATTGCCACAACCACCGTCGGGGGCACCTTCGTCTTGCGCACACCTATTCCGATATACATGTCATTGATAATCATCCATGCATGTCCCAATAAGGGATCATTATTTGGGTGTATATATATCTTATTACCTTTTGTCAAATTTCCTCCTAGAATCAGCATAAGGCATGGGATTGTTCCATCTCTACATGACACAAGGATTAGATCACTGGTACAAAAAACGTTTTCACAGGCGGTGGGGCGGCGGGCTGTGAGTTCACAGGCGGCTCACTTTATCAGCCGCTTGTGAAAACCCATTTTTCACGAACCGCGTTTTTAAAATCGAAAAAAAAAGAATTAAATTATAGGACAAGCCTATTAATCCGCCCGCCCGTCTCCGTCTCCGTCGCAAGTCGCGCATTTTTTCGCGTAAAATTCACAAACGCGCTCGGGCTGTGAGCCGCTTGGGTTTTCACAGGTAAAATTCACGAACGCGCTCCGCCGGGGATTCGAACCGTTCGAACCTGAGACCTCACCCTCGCGCAGTACCTCCTTTACCACTCCACCCATGACTCACTTGTGTTTAGATTCGTTAGTACTTCTTCATATTCTATACTAAATCGAGTGTAAATTGATTGTTTGAGCCACTAAACTAATTCAAATGAAAAAGTTGTGAACTAAAAAGTTTCATAACTTTTCGACACCTACAGCTTTCATGTAGCAAGTTTTTTCATCCGAGGTCGTTTATAAAAATTTGAATTTCAAATTTTACACATTCAAACGTATTTTTCGATAACAAGATGATTTCAAATGAAAAAGTTGTGAACTACAAAGTTTCATAACTTTTCGAGATCTACAACTTTCATGTATAAAGTTTTTCCATCAGAGATCGTTTACAAAAATCAAAAAAATTAATTGTACAGGTATTGTATTTACACAGGCGGTTTATAATGTCAGCCGCCTGTGTTGTTTTACACAGGCGGTTCTCTTGCTGGGCCCACCCTATTTTTTGTACTGACGTCATGAAATTGTAAACCGTCTGTGAAAAAAAAAACAACGTGCCAGCAAAAATGATTTTTGTACTGGTGGATGTTTAGAACACAAAATTAAAGTTAGTTGGGGGCTGCTACTTATACACAAGATAATTTGTAGAGCCGCCTCTAGAAAATAGTGTTTAGAGACAGCTCCATTCACAACCATCTCTACAAATATTTCTCTAGAGGCGGCTAGTGACAACCCGCCTATATGAAAGTCCTCTATTTTTTACAGATTCCTGCACACAATAGCCGTCTCTGAAGATTGATTTTCAAAGGCTCGTATGTGGTTTCTCTGAAAATCGTTTTTTAGCAGTGAGTGAAGTTTGTTACCCGAGTAGCTTGAGGGAGTCTAGCCCAGCTCGCAGGGGGGCGTTGATGCCGACAAATACAGACCTGAGCCATGGCGTTGTTCCTATTACCAAGCCCATGACCTGATAAAACATTATTCACAAATTAGCTAATATATACTCCGTATAAGCTTCGTTCCACTAATAATTAGGCAAAACTATAAGGCATGCATTACGTGACTTACCGCGCCAGTCGTGGGCAGCGAGGTTAACTCCTCGGTTATTTTGTGCGTGACTTGTTTCATCTTGTACCACAAGCTCTTGCATATTCCACTACTCTGGTGATGATGATGATGAAAGGTTGATCGTTCTGGCAGTAGTGGAACTAACTGCTTCGTTCCGATCCATTCCATCGTAGTATAGCATTAATTTCATGCCAAAGTGAAGCAACTTAGTCTTATTCAGAGTTTGAGGATATATATAAGGTACAGTGAAATGGAGGTAAAAGTAAAACCGCACTGCGCCGATCGATTTATTTAGGGCCAGCTATATGTAAAAAAAAAAATAACATACTCCCTTTATTCCAAATTTAAAGTAAAATCATATAGCATATTAATGTATATATATGTACTCTTTCGATCCGTTCAAGTGACAGCATATATCTATATAAAAGCCAAAACTTGTTATAATTTGAAATGGCGACGGAGCGAGTATGTAATAGAAGAAAGAGGAAAGGAAATTAAAAATTATTGAGTGCTCTCACTATTTGGTGTTGTCCTTTTTCCTCAACCGGCGGTTTGGATGATGGCGAGATGGTCTCCTCCTCCTCCTTGTTGTCTTCCTCAGATTTGACAGAGTCGTCGTCGTTGGGTTCGACTACACAAAAGGTGGTGACGGCAGAAACGCCTATTGGCTCTCTCATCTTTCGGTATATTTCGCCGGACCCTCTTGATAACACCGTGCGTGTGCGTCCAGATGTACAATCCTCCAAGCTGCATGCATGCACATCATCACATATGTAGTAGTAGTATACTAGATAGATTCATAAATATATATAGAGAGAGATTAATAAGTGGTTAGTATACCGCCATGGAAAATGAGGCGTAGGAGAGGCCGTGCTCAGTGCAGACGGTGTTGGGCAAGCCAAACGGATTGCCATCCTCTTCGCAAACAGCCGGGATAACCACCAGCAGTAGGTTGCCGAAGTTTGCTTCGATATATATACATACATCATCAGTAATATAATCACAGATGTCAGAACCACAACAAGAAGAGACAGATAGAGCACGCCGCCGGTCAGAGCTAGCAGAGGACATATATACCAGCAGAGCAGGAGGCAATGACCAATCCCCGGAGATGCGGCGGCGGCCTGAGGACGAGCACCGCCACCCACCCGAGAGCCCCTCCGGCCAAGAAGGCGACCCCGATGTTCACCGGCATGAACCACCTTGCATTGATAAAAAAATTCAGAATCCATTCATGCAAGAAACTAAACACACGAACCGCCAGATGTGCATGCATATATATATGGCAATGCACAGAGATGACCGCTGGTATTCAATTCGTACCAGGCGATGACATCTTTGAGCGTGACGGTACTGGCGAGGCTGGCGAGCATGAGCGCCGGCGTGAACACGGTGTAGACGACGCGGTTGATGTCGGCGCGGGCGGAGGGCGTCAGCACGTTGCAGCGGGCCGTCGCGAGGTAGGCGCCTGCGACTCCTATTAGCAGCAGCTCTACCACCGGCATCGACGAAACCACCAGAAGCGACACGAACCCGCCGCCGCCGGCCATCATCGATCCTATCGTCGTCGTCGATGGATAGCTGGATGCTCGACGAAGCAGTCAAGCCTTTAAAAGCTAGAACGCACCTAGCTAGAGATCGACGACACCTACCTAACTATGTATGCTATTGCTAATTTCCTATACGCGGCGCGCTGTTTGCCTGTATATCTGAAAATAATGTATGTCGACTATCAGATTCAGATCATCTCTCTATATATACATATATAGCCGATCCAATCAATAGGACCCAGTAGCTCTAGTAAATTCACCCGTGCATATCTCTCCTGCATGCTGACACGTTGTCAAGTGTACCAAGACAAATCATATTAATATATGTGATGTGATTCACGCGGCCTATATATATGTAGACCACGGAATGAAGACAGCTAGCTTGATACATGTTGTTGGATCATGAGGTAGGAACATGGTGCGGTATTTAACTATAGTGTGTATATATGTAGAGATATATATGCGAACCCGAACTGATTTATTCGTCGTTTCGGTAGGTATATGGTTGACCAGGAAAAAGAAAATGGGCACCACGTGGTATGGATGGATGAATAATTTTGACGCGCACATTGGGAATCCATGAACCACGAGGCTGCTAGCTGCCTGCTGGTGCCTGGCGGGTTTGGGTGCAGCCTCACAGATTAATCAGTGCTCACACACACACACACATATACACATATATATATATATATATATATATATATATATATATATATATATACATTCTTACCACTTACTTTGTATCGATATTGTGATTTTACCCTTATTTTTTTTAACTTTGTGAATTTACTCCTCTGTTTTTTAAATGAAGCACTACTTTACCTCTATTCCGTTATCCTCCCCTAACGGTGTTACATTTTATAAAAGGGGCATAAATGCTCATGTTTGTTATGCATATTTGTGATTTTGGCCCTAATTTAAGAATTAGACATTTATATTTAATCAAATATAACTATTTTAATTTAGATTTAGGGCATGTTTAGGACTGTTCCACAAACTTTGCTCTGCAAACTCCACTGTGGGGTAGCTTCACAAAAAATTTGAGTTTACGGAGTAGCTTTTTAGGTGCTCTCACAACTCTACCTTTTTTCTGGAGCTGTGCGTGTGGAGCTAAATCCGTTTGGCTAAAAAACGTGGAGCAAAGCTGAAAACGTGGAGCGGAGCAGTCCCAAACAACCCCTTAATATCGAAAAAATATTCAAAATTTTGGCAGCGCCTTAGCACTATTTTGATAGCATTATGACTAGCTGTAACCGAATTTTTGGGTCACTTTTATCAAGTCGATTATTAACTTCTAACCCATTATTGAGCACACAAGTGAGGAGATGGAGTATTCGAGTCTCATACTACATAGATGCGAGATTCCAGGCTACGGCGAGTCCGTTTGTGCTAAAGCCAGGTTCCTTCCAGATTTCTGGTCATGCTTCCTTGCTTTTTTCCTTTAGGACCTGTCGGACGTAGGCATCCATGGAGCTTGCCAAATCCATCGCTCGTCCCTACCTTGGTACGCAGCGCTGCAACGGTGTTGCTTGGAGACCGGCACGGCGGCAATAGCGGATCTGTGGCAAGCCGACAGCCCTCACGCTTGCTCTTCTGGTGCGTTCGCTACTCGCGCTCGATGTGGCCAATGGCGGGCGATGCTGGGACGTGCGGTTGGACGCCACCGAAGCCCCGCGGCAGGGCGCCGCCGCCGCCTGGCTCGCGTACACCGAGGCCCGCTGGCAGGCGTCGTGACATCCCCGCGGCCGCCTGGTGGAAGCCCGCGCCCCGCCGATGCAGCCGCCGCGACAAGGAGGCAGCCGCGCCCCACGCCCTAGAAGCAGCCCCGCCCCGATGGTTCTTCCGCTGCCGCCGCGCGCCGCCAGAAGCCCGCGACGAGACGTAGCTGCCTACGAGACTTGGGATTGAAAATGGCAACGGGTACGTACCCGACAGGTACTGGCCACCCTATACCCACACCTGCCAGGTCAAAATCTATTCCATCGGGTTACCCGCGAAAGCAGACGGTAAGGAATTCATTCCATACCCGCACCCGACGGGTAATTCTTACCCGACGGGTATTCCATACGCGATAATACACCTGAGTTCACATGAAAATTATAACAACATCCAGCAAGTTAACAACTTAACTAGGAGTGTTTGGGCCGCGCTAAATTTTGATATATACTAGGTCCATCAGCAGGCAGCGCATCAAGATAACAACTGCTACTCAATTTTGATATATACTAGAAGTGTTTGGACCAAATTTCATGGGCTATATGGGTTACAATCACTTAGGCTGGTTACTCAATTTTGTGGGTATTTCTACCCACGGGTAAGCGGGTATGGGTACTTCTATTCCACACCCGTACCCGCCATACCTGATGGGTAAAGGATTTCGCCCAATAACGTACCCGTGGGTAGAAAACTCCTTCCGCACCCGCCTCTTTAGCGGGTAAAACCCGTCGGGTTCTCGGATTTCGGGTACCCGTTGCCATCTTGACTTGGGATGAGGCGAGGCGAGGCGACCCGTGCTTCTTTTTGGGATGAGGCGATAAGGATAGAGGGCAGTGTGGTCATTTCGCCTTTGTTTACCAGACTTATAATTTTTTTAATCCATTTAATCCATGTCCATCTAACGGATGTCTAAATTAGGGGCAAACGGATCATTCATTTCGAAATAGCGGGGATAAAAACACAAAGTTAAAAAAAGTAAGGATAAAATTACAAATAAACAACTGGATAAGGGTAAAAACATAATTTTCCCAAAAATATACAACTTTTATGATTTAAAATGAGCACTATATAAAAATGTGTTCTTACATAAATCTAATAATATTAGTTTGATATCATGATTTTTAATAATTTATTTTAAAATTTTAATCAAAATTTAAAAAGTATGACTTACGACAAATTTAGTATAAGGACGGAGGGACGTTGTTGGTATAGGCTCTCAAGGAAAGCTATTTTCCTCGACAGCTGAACCGTCAACTTAATTGTTAGTATTTCCTTCCCTCAAGATAATTGTTGTTTTCATTGGTTAATTATTTTCCAGAAAATGTAAATCACCGTAAAAAAATATTGTGCAAATCCCCACCGGACAACTCCTTATAGCAACTCCAAGATTATAGCAACTCCAAGAGACTTTCTATAATTAGATGGCTAAACCTATGATTTAGCCAGTGTCTAAAATAGAAAGCACCTCTAAAACACAGAAAACTCCAACAGTCTTTCCATTTTACCATTCTATTTTTTTTTGAAAGATCTACGCCGTCTCTATTTTCGTCTCCGCCTTGGCACCCAGCCGACGTCTGGTCATTGGCAGCCTTCCACTAGAGTCAATCTCCACGGAGGGGAAGGCTTGCGCTGGCCAGTGTGGCCGCCTGGCCGGCTACCAAGCACCAGAGCCAATCTCCCACACAGCGGCAAGAAAGTTGGCGCCGGTGCATGTGCTGGGCAGGAGCGTCTTCGCCACTCTCCTCGTCCCGCATCTGCGACGAGCGCGCTGCCTTCCTGATCCTACTGTCAGGCGACCACGAGATGGAACCCGTGTGCCACAAGTTCAACGCCGACGGCGATGGTAGGGCCGGATCTCACAGTCCGAGCTTGTGATGCTCATGGAGTCCGCCTTCACCGAGACACCGACAACGCGCTATATCACTATCAGCCTACTGCCTACACGAGTTTGTCGCGCGCGCTCATGGATTACGACTCCGCCGATGCCAACGCCATCAAGGAGTACCTGTGCCACGCGTTCATGGTCTTCGACTCCGACGGTAGTCTCTGGCGCGCGGGAAGAATCACACTTCTGCGCACGGGCAAGCGCCATGGCAAGCGATTTCGGCAAATGGCTTGCGATGTTGGCTTGCTATCTATGGCCAGCGAAATTCTAGGGATAGTCCATTGCCATTTTACAAAACTAGATAGCAGACCTGTTGGAGCTTCATTTTTGCTATAAAAATCTAAATATAGGCTAGATAACGAGAATACCACATCTGTTAGAGTTGTTCTTACGGTTGCACGTCAAAAGATCACATTTATAGGTAAGTCTAATTATTTATAGGCAAGTTTTGTATGTGCAGACAGCTAGATGCCGCTGAAGCTTTTATTTATAGGTAAGTCTATTTTTTACCGGAAGAATTTCTTATTAGAAATTCTTTTTTATTATAATATAACATAGATAATTTGTCTAGAATTCATGTCCCCATTAATACGAAAAAGAATAAATCCCTTGAGTCTGCCCCGTATCGACACGTGGCTTAATCTTGATCACCTGAGACAATAATAGAGCAAATAATTTAAACAGTACTCCACCACGAGCAACAAAAGCACGCTCAGTCAATCCTCACTTGACGGCTCCGTCCTTACTCAAGAGAAAGCCAAATCACTCACACATTGAGTTTTTTTTTACCTTTACAACTCACTCTGTCAGTCCGCTAACCCCACACATATTCATGTCATGAAAGAATAGATTTCAGATAAAAAAATATATATGTTTAGCAAATGAGATTATCATTCTTGAAAATTTACTCTGAAACACATTGACAAATTAACTTGATATTTTAGAAACTTGTCATCCTTCCCCTCCGCAGCGTGCATCACCATCACACCACGGCGTCGCCTGTCTTCCTGCGCGTGCGCGGACAATTCCAAGCCTCCTTCCCGCGGGCGCCAAGCGATCTGATCCCTCCTGAGCAGTAGCCCGGCCTTCCTCCTCGCGATCAGTTCCTTCGCCAAGCGAGGTCTCCGTTGGTTGCGATCAGGCACGTCCTTCCTCTGTTTCCCGTCGATCTCCATGCCTTACTCTATTTCCCGAATAAAATCAGTGAGAACTTGCAATCAGTAAAAACAGGGGAGAAGCACATTTTGCAAGAAATTAAGAAGACGACCGAGCTAGGAAGCATTCAGAGCGGAATGGTAGCTGAATGCCAGCATTATACTGTATCCAAGAACTCGATGGATCCATCCCCAATGCCTGAAGGTTGCACACAGCAATCCATCAAATCCGTTCGAATCTCGCTCGGGAAATTAAATGCAGCATGAAGAATCAGGATATGAGTGGAGGGGAGATGCAAGTGAATCGATTAGTTAGATCCGGTAGGATCGATTGTGGGTCGACTTTATTTTATCAAGTCAAAACAGTAAACTTTTGGAGGTTGTCTATTTTTTTACTCGGTATATCTTTTAGGGAGTTACCAAATTATAAGATTTGTTATATAAATTTTGACAAACTCTTGGAGATGCTCTAAACAAAGTCATTTGTGACGGTGTTTTTCTTTTAAATAAAATGGTAGTCTGTTACAATGTTATAGGTCTCATCAGGAACTATGAACTTTGATCCACAACTTTAACCCAACAAATATGAAACCATCTTTTACATTTTTTTATAAAATCATGCTCTATACTTTTATTCCTGAATTAGAATTATTTAAATCTTAGATGGTCTCCTAAAATCTGAAACGGAGGATGTAGGTCGTGAGAAATCCTTACAGACCGCAAACGTGAATCACCACACAACCCGCCCTGCAAATTGCAAACAATGTTTCCTTAGCGACATGTTTTAACCATCAAGATATGCACGAACAATTCTAAATAAAAATACAATGTTGTGAACGTTTAGCGGTGTCTTCCTCTAAAAGCTATAGCGAGCAACAGTAGAGGCTATTTAATTTAAGTAAGTTTTATAGAAAACATAAAAATGCTTACCTAATTATGCATGAAAACAGTTTTACTATGAAAAATTTTATGAACACCAATATTGGTTGGACACATTCGCTTCCTCGTTTGTCGTCGTTGTCACGGGTCTCTGCATGCATCGAGTGTACATGAACAAGCAATAAAGTATATTTCGATAGTCTCGAGATACCAAATTTCATGTGTTTTCCAAAAACATAGTCTATATTATGGTGCCTAGCTTAGAAGAAACATAGAAAAATATAAAACCAAATATTTTCTGTCACACCTGTTTTTAAGAACAAAAACAAGTGCATAAAAGGCTCATGTGCACCCCATGAATAGTCGCACACATGAGTTGACAAATCATAAAAGTATCATCACAGTATTTATTACATAGCGAATGAATATTCAATACAGAGTCTTTAAACAAATAAAACTTATACTAAACGACGACTTCTGCGGAAGCTCCAAGAGGGACTGGTTGACTGGTTGGCTCCAAGACTAGTACTCATTGTGGTAATCATCAATTCAATTTTCATCTGTGGTGTTTGAATGCAAGGGTAAGCACATACGTACTCAACAAATATAACACAGGGTTCATGAAGCTTAAAAGGATATGCATGGTTCATAGCAGTAAGCATTTTAAGTAGATCAAGTATATATTAATTCCAACGACTGTCAAGGTAATACATAAGCTCAAATATCCATGATCATAAAGTAAATGACAATGATACAATAAATAAATAATACTTGCATAAACTAACCTAGAAGTAAGAACCCAATAATTTTATGTGTTTTCCGAGCTGCTCGTGTCCGTGAGCACACCTATCATGATAGTTTTTAACTCTATGTAGATGTGTACAACTTTACCCACGAGTCGTGTTGCCCAGATGCCCGGGTTTATTACTCCAAAAATACTGCCAAGGTGAGCGGGAGAGAGGGAGGGATTCTTCTTTTCCTTTCTTTTCTTTTTCATTTGATTTCTTTTCTATTTCCTTTGCCTTTTCAAACATTAAAAATTCCTTTTTAGCTTTTGAAAAACCAAGCAACACAAAAATAAGATGCACAACATGAATGCACAAACATGTTACTAACTCTAGGGCAAATTTTAATTCAATCAAAATGTTTTTTTTCCTTCATTTTCATGAGCACAAAATTCTAAATTAAATCAATTTCCAATCTATTTCAAAGTTCAAATTTTTGGGTGTTACAATTCTACCCCCCTTAAGATGAATCTCGTCCCGAGATTCGAAGAGACTTGAGGTAAGGATAAAGATGTCTTTCGAGAAACAAAGATTACATCTGCCTCGGAAAGAAAACTTTAACTTGGGAGCACAACTAATCTTCAAGATATAGAGAGCACAGTTGACTTGGAAACAAACTTTGATCTAGAGAGTACAAGCAAAGTTCATATGACATTTTGAAGATTCTGACACTCGTTGGACTGAAAATATTCTACTTTGCCATTCTCTGTATTCCCAGTTTCTAGTAGATCATCCTCGCCTTCCGCAAATTCAAATTTCTTCCCTTGATACTCAATTCTTTTTCCCGTCGGTGTCGTTAGAATTACCGACTGTTGGTCATAGTTAACAACTCCTTTACAAGCAGAGAAATATCCTCTTCCAAGGATAACATCATGTCTTATGGACTCCAAAACAACGAGGTTTACCTTGAAGTTTTCTCCCTTTATAAGAAGACTAACTTTTGGGCAGATGTGAGTTGTCTTTTCTTCTCTTCCATAGACATTAATCATAACTGGTTTTCTTATTGGAAGCATTGTCATCTTGTGATCTTGCACATATTCACTAGAGATGAACGAATGTGTAGCTTTGGGGTCAAACAACACTATGGCAAGAGATGAGTTTACTGGAATGTAACCATACACAACTTCCTTAGCTCCACGTGTGGTAAATATTTTGGTCAACCTTCCTTGAATGTATTTTCCCTTCACTTTTATTCTTTCATCCTGCTTCTTTTGGTGACTCGATTCTGGTTTCTGTTGTTGTTGGTTTTGGCATTGATTGGAGGGTGCTACTTCATCATTGGATTGTTGATCTTGATCTGTACTCCCTAGTAGATTCATAGACTGTGACTGATATATTATTTGTGTAGCAAGACGGGGATGGGTGTCTCTTAGCTAGCGTTGAAGATCACACTTTCTCTTCTTCTTTCTCTTCTTTTGTTGCTTCTTCTCAATTGCAATAGCTCTGTGCATCATTGCATGAAAATCATCATACGCAATGGTCATCAGTTGTTGTTGCAAACTATCATTCAATCCTTTCATAAAGTATTTTTGCTTCTTAGCATCACTATCCACTTCTCTTGGGGCATAACGAGACAACTGAGTGAACCGATCACTATACTCACACACTGACATTGAACCCTGCTTCAAGTTGTGGAACTCCTCACTCTTGGTTGCTACCAAACCAGCTGGAACATGGTAAGATCGAAAAGCAGCCTTGAACTCTTTCCAATCAATCTGATTTACATCTCATTGACCAAACTCTGATTCCCACCAGTCTAACGTTGTTCCTTGGAGTTGACCGAAAGCATAAAGCACCTTCTCATTGTCTTTACACTAAGCTATGTCAAGATGTTGCTCTATAGCTCTAAGCCAGTCATCTGCTTCTAGTGGGTCAGTGTCATGAGAGAAAGTTGGTGGATGACCTTTCATAAATTCACCTTGTTTATCCATAGGTGGTGTATGATGCAAGGAGATTTGAGCAAGAAACTACAGCGGTTGAGTTTGTGTCATCAAAGCTTGTTCTATAGATGGAGGATCCGGATTGGGAACATTCCTTTTTACATCCTGTGAAGTGTCTTCCCGTGTAACATCCATCTGTTTAGAACATATATATGCATTAGAAATTGTCCATTCATAGTTTCCTTAAATGAAGCTTTACGTGATGTCCAAATGAGAACTAGAGAAAACCAGAGCATAAAGATAAGCAAAACTTTTCAAACTAGACATCGGTATGCAACTTTCATATTGCAACTTCTTCAAGTTGGCTACCCCCCTTAAGAAAGATTGGACTAAGGGAATATAAAGGGTAGGTTGAATCTTGTTTTGAGTGAAACTTACTATCTTCATGTCCTTCTGCCACTCCCGAGAACTGGTGTGTAGGTGCAGAAACAACTAAACCATAATTTTCCACACTAGTTGCAAAACAGCAGCTTAGTAAAACAACCATCACTAGAGTTCTGTTAATCCAATGAAGTTGAATTTTAAACCGTTGGAAAGGTTATAAAATTATCTCCAACTTCCTTATAACACACTTTTCTAGATTGTGTCGTTAAGGTAGTCCAAAACAACAACCCACCGAAATTGTTCCAGATTCCAAACATCACACTATGTCTATTTGTAAATTTTGTAGCTCCCAAACCATAATAGCTATGAAGGTGATTTTTGCGGTCGAAGATAGATATGGAAGTCTACTTTTCTCCAGAATTTGTTTCATGATTTTTGACTTCCAACAAACAGGATGTAAGATGATAAAGGCAGATCGCTCCAGAAAAGATAGGATAGAGACAACAGGAGATAAGATGGTAATGATAGATTGAGAGAGGATAGGGAAAGCAGGAGACCAAAGAACCCAACTATTTACAATTTTAGGCCTATAAACTGATTGAAGTTGTGGAGAAATCCCACAAGATCATTGCACTCATTACAAAGATGCAAATCAGGCATTCACATTAAGACAAACCAATCAAACACCAAAGGTTCACAAGGCACACAAACTTGACTCGACTTTGGTACTAGCGCTTTATTACACAAGGGACATATACTCCTGGCGAGGTGATAGGTATCAAGATCTTCCTTCATGTTGCGTGTCGCTAATACCGACTGGCGATATTCATGTAGTGACCTAGTTGTTGTCATGGTCCTTTGGCTGCTTCTTCTGTCGGCAAAAATATGCATGGTGGCCCTCCTGTCGGCAACGATAACACACATTTCGAGGTAGATCTTTGATAATGTCACGCTTTTCTGAATTGTTGCTTCATGTGTTGTTATCTTGCGGGCTATGGGGATTCTTCTTCCTCTTCTTGGCTTGCTTCTTATTTTGTTTGGTTCGTCGAGGTTGGAACTCCGTACAAGTGATTGTCCATCCCTCGATACACGCCTCACCAAAAATGGTTGGGGCTTGAGAAACCTCCAACTCCTTACTGTTTATACTCATCTGATTGGGGATAAGAGCTATAGGTGATAATGTAGTGGAACTCAGATGTTGATTGCGTCCAAGCATTGGCTCTGGTAAGTCTTCCTTTCTCTTATTTTTAATATTATCTTCGTGGTTCAGGTTCCCCTTGAGTTTATCATGTTTTAGCTGACTTTGAAGGCAAGGAAGACCATAGTGCATACAACATTGACATTGATACTGACTTTCAAGCATCTTACTACTGTCACCATCATCCAACTTCATCTTGGCCAGACCTTATGATGAGCACTGTTGAGAGTTCTCAAGTTGAGTCATTCCTTCTAGTACTTGATTCTGCATAGTTGATAGCTTCTTCTTGTCAAACACGATCAAAGGTGGCATTGCTTGGTCTTTCAGATCTCTAGGGCTCGCTGACTTCTCGTTATGATCCATCTAAGAGACAAAGAGAGAAATGATTTAGACTTGAGACAAGGGTTTTTTTTAAAAGCATGGAGAAAGAGGAAGCATAATTTTAAGAAAATATCAAGGTTAGAGGAAAAGCAAGAACTAGACAAGGTTAAGAGCTTGCTACGATGACCAGTTCTATCTAGGCTTGCGTCCTACAGTCAGCATTGCTCTGATACCAATCTGTCACACCCGGTTTTAAGAACAAAACCAGATATACCCTATATGTGAGCCCAGGAAGTCAAATCTCACATATAGTCACACAACAAGGTAATATCAAAAGACAACACTTAAATACATAACATATAAGGCCAAAGAAATAACCTTAAGAGAGCAAACAACAGAAGGACACTCCGATCTTCAGGCAAAGACTCCACTCCACAGGGACCAACTGACTGGTTGATCACAAGCCTAACTGCTCGAGACTCTTGCAATCTGGTACCCATCCGGAATTTTTATCCAAAAATTGAAAAGAATAAACAAGCGTAAGTACTTTCGTACTCAACAAATATTCATGGGGTTCATGAGGCTCAAAAAGGTATGACTCTGGTTTAACTGCATAAGCTTTTAGGTTGTCTCAATTTTAGCACTATAGTAGCATCAATGTTATCAATAGCCCAATAACCATATGATCAAGTGAACGAGATGTAATGCTTATATGAACGGTAACAATAATAAATCATAGATAACAACTGATGAGCCATGACATAAGGACATCACATAGTAAGGAGCCCAAGCCACTCTTGACCGTGAGCACGGCTATTATAATAGTTTTTAACTCTACACAGAGGTGTACATCTTTACCCATAAGTCGTGAATTGCCCTTTCGTCCGAGGACACGACCCTCTTAACCCACTTCCAAGGAAGGTCGGCAGGGTTCACTACGAGACCGTTCACAGATTCCACTAATAGGTAACAACCCGCTACAAGTTTTCTTTAACGAGATCGTAAGAACTCCCCTCCCAGAAGTCACCGCAGTGCACCTTCCGGCAGGCCAAGTCCCCACTTTCTCAGAGCCCTTCTTGCGCCCTCTCGGGTAAGTTGCCACAAACTAGCAAAAGCCTAATACTGAGTCAAGCCAGAGCCCATTAGCTTATGGTAGTACTGTTTTCTCGGGGTAATCTACTTACAGAAATATCCCTATAAGTGAGAACACAGGTGTGAGTTCCTGATGTTCCACCTATAGTCCACGTTGCTAAAAAGTCATCTTTTATCGTTATTGCATATATCATTAGTCAAGTTACAAGATCATGATTATTATTTATGAGCACTAGCACAAGCTACCCATATGCAAACCCTCAAAGGTGACAAGGCACAGGATATCAAATCTAGGTAATCCTCACGGGAATTCAAGGTAGACACATGCATATGAATTAAATGACATTAAAGTGTGTAGGTAATGATGAGGACATCAACACCACACCAACACCATCTCCAGCACCACTTGGTCCTATTACTCGTGCTCGTGCCCGTGAACTCAATCATCAAGTAAGTTTATTCTCAAACTCTTGTCCATTATATTTAGACAATGGAGACACGTGCACTCTTGTTTTGCTCAGGAACAATGGAGAGGATCAGCGGGACACGGGATGGGCGCTAGCTGGATTTGGACTGCAGGACAGCACCAACTTGTGATGGATGCCACGACTTCATACGGACTCCGATTGGGACATTCTCACACTCTTTGGAAAGCTTATCAAGTCTACTTTCCAACGGATCCAGAAGCATGGCTATACCTTATCAGATGCGTCCAGGGTCATCGTTTTTGTACCGAGACCTTTTCTGTCCACCGGTGCTGCGTCACCTTATTTTGGGCCTGTGGCCCATGTATCAAGTTGGGTCCATTAGGGACGCGTCCTAGGGTTGGAGAACGACCCCAACACCCTTGTGGTCGTCCTCCCAACTCCTTATAAGTCTTTAGAGCTGCCACAAACAGTTTAGGTTTTGTTTCGTCGAGTTAGCTATTGCTACCGCCTTTCAGCGCGCGTGTTGGATCAACCGTCCGTCTGATTGTCATCAGAACCTCACCATATTGTGTTCTCAGATTGAAACCTTCATATTCATCTTGCAATTGAGTGCTTGTTCATCTTGTTCTTGCTGGTTCTTCGATTGCTTGCAGGACGGGAGCCCTAGTGGCTGGTTGTCGCGCCGCAAGATCACGGCAGCCATCGGAGGTGGTGTATCGGTTGCTAAGGCGTAGCGTCCTTGGACGGTTGTAGTCGAGCCGTGAACGTCATCTCCATCCACCAATCGAGTTATCCACCAACTCTCATCAAAAGATCGAACTGCGAACCCTACGGGTCGTCATCAGTTGGTAATCAGAGCAAGGTTTATCGGTGAGAGACTTCCAATTCTTCACAAAATTTTTTTTTTCCTATAGTCCAGAAAAGCCAAAAAAAAATAGTAGATTAGTTTTCCGTAATCCCATAAACCCATTGAGCCTTTTGCTAGTACTACTTAGTTAGGGCTTGTTGAGTCGTCGGTTGCATCGGTTGTGTCGAGTTGCTGGTTTTAGTTATAGTCCTTTAGAGTTTCGAGTTCTTGTCACGTTCTAGTCCGAGTCTAAGTAGATTTCGTTGCTGTCAAGTTCGAGTCCGAGTACTACCCTGGTATTCGTGGCTGTCCAGTTCGAGTTTGAGTTGTGTTCTGGAATCGAGTCCGAGTACTACCCTAGTATTCGCTGCTGTCAAGTTCGAGTCCGAGTTGATTTCGGGAATCGAGTCCGAGTACTACCCTGGTTTTTCGCTGCTATAAATTGCCGCCATCCGCGTTGTTTTCCATAATTAAGTTCGCGCAGTACAAGTTGGGACTACAAGTTTCATACCATATTACAGCGAAGCTTACTTTAGAGAGAGAGAGAGAGAGTATCTTTTAATTACCTATATACCCCTGCACTTTTGGAAAAAGTGTGTGTGGTGATTTGCTCTTTTGACATCTCTTTGTTCATATAATCAGTTTTGAGGTTTCCCTAAAAAAAAAAAAGAAAGAAAAAAAAAAAGAAAAAAAAGCAAAAAAAAAAGAAAAAGCAAAAAAAAAGAGGCAAAAAAAAACAAAAAAAAGGGGCTGATCTTTGTATTTCCCTCCTTTGGATAGGTGGTGTTTGTGAGTTCCTTTGTGTCCAGGCTCGCGTCTCTAGCACGGTCTAGGCTAGGACCAGCACAGTACCACCTTTGAACGATTATTCAGCTCGCTTTTTAATCTAACGTGGTGCTAGTATTTGTCCTTGAGCATAACATTGGCCACCTACAGCTCCACATATTCGACTACAACTTGACAGGTGTTGTGCTACGGTACCGATACATTCACTTCCAAGGTTGCAGACTTGCTGGTTGTTGACCCCTCTTGTTCGAGCAAGGTAAGAACTGGTAAGAGCTTGAGAAACAGGTTGAGAGAGAGTGCCTTGCTGTAGCTACATCCTAATAGTTGTAGGGCTTTTATTTCTTCACTTGTATTCTTGTTGTTCTTGTCTTTTAAACCATGTCAGGAACAGAGGACAATAACCAGATGCCACAAACTCCACGCACCAAGGGCATCATTCAGCATTTTACAAGACAGGTGCAGCTCCACGCAGATGGACTTGATCGAGATTTACAGGTGACCAATGAAAAGATTGGGCAGTTGGAGTCCGCCCAACTCACCACCACCACCAAGCTTACAAGAGTTGAAGCATCGATGGCTCGTATGGACAGAAGCCTTGTTGCTCTTCTACAACGTTTTGATGACTTCCACACAAGAGACAAAGAGAAGAATGATGACGGCAACAATGACGAGGAGCGGGTCGAAGATAATGATGAGGATGCTTACTCTGGAGATATGGATCTTGATGACAATGACCTTCGTGATCGACGTCGCCTACACTTAAATCGAAGAGGTATGGGTCACCGTCGACGTGAGGTACACAATAACAATGATGCTTTTAGTAAGATTAAATTTAAAATACCTCCTTTTGATGGCAAGTATGATCCTGATGCATACATTTCATGGGAAATTGCTGTTGACCAAAAGTTTGCATGTCATGAATTTCCTGAGAATACACGTGTTAGGGCTGCTACTAGTGAGTTTAGCGACTTTGCTACTGTATGGTGGATAGAGTATAGTAAGAAAAATCCTAGGAACATACCACAGACTTGGGATGCTTTGAAAAAAATCATGAGGGCTAGATTTGTTCCTTCTTACTATGCACGTGATTTGCTACATAAACTCCAACAACTAAGACAGGGTGCTAAAAGTGTAGAAGAGTATTATCAAGAATTACAAATGGGTATGTTGCGTTGTAATTTAGAGGAGGATGAGGAACCTGCTATGGCAAGATTTTTGGGTGGGTTAAATCGTGAAATTCAGGACATCCTTGCATATAAAGAGTACACTAACGTAACCCATTTGTTTCATCTTGCTTGTAAAGCTGAAAGGGAAGTGCAGGGGCGACGTGCGAGTGCTAGGACTAAGTTTTCTGCAGGGAAGACTAATTCATGGCAGCCCCGTACGACTCCTACTACGACTACACCAGCTCCTACTAGCGACAAGCTTCGTGCTACTCCAGCGAATTCAGTGGCGAAGACGGTACAGAAGCCTAGTGCAAGTGCTTCGTCCGTGGCATCTACAGGTAGAACAAGAGACATTCAGTGTCATCGATGCAAGGGATATGGCCATATGATGCGCGAGTGTTCAAGCAAGCGCGTTATGATAGTCAAAGATGATGGTGAGTATTCATCTGCTAGTGATTTTGATGATGATACACTTGCATTGCTTGCGGCTGACCATGCAGGTAGTGAAGAATATGTGGAAGAACATATTAATGCAGGTGCAGCCGACCACTATGAGAGCCTCATTGTACAGCGTGTGCTTAGTGCACAAATGGAGAGGGCGGAGCAAAATCAGCGACACACGTTGTTCCAAACAAAGTGTGTCATCAAGGAGCGTTCATGTCGCATGATCATCGATGGAGGTAGCTGCAACAACTTGGCAAGCGCTGACATGGTGGAGAAGCTTGCGCTTACCACCAAACCACACCCACATCCATATTACATTCAATGGTTAAATAACAGCGGTAAGGCAAAGGTAACTAGACTTGTGCGAATCAATTTTTTCCATTGGATCCTATAAAGATGTGGTTGAATGTGATGTTGTGCCTATGCAAGCTTGTAATGTGCTGCTAGGGCGACCTTGGCAATTTGATAGAGATTCTATGCATTCTGGTCGAACAAATCAATATTCTTTTCTATACCATGATAGAAAAATTGTGTTGCATCCTATGTCCCCTGAAGCTATTATGCAAGATGATGTAGCTAAAGCCTCAAAAGCTAAAAGTGAGAGCAATAGAAATGACCAATCTGTTGCTGATATGAAAGAGGAGATAAAATTGAAAGGAAATTGTTTGCTTGCTACTAAATCTGATATTAATGAGTTGAATGCTTCCACTACTGTTGCTTATGCTATAGTATGCAAAGAGGTATTGATTTCCCTTCATGATATGCAGCGTTCTTTGCCTCCTACTGTCGCTAACATTTTGCAGGAGTATTCGGATGTGTTCCCAAGTGAAGTACCATCGGGCCTGCCACCACTTCGAGGCATTGAGCACCAAATTGACCTGATTCCTGGTGCCTCATTGCCCAACCGTGCACCATATAGGACCAATCCAGAAGAAACAAAGGAGATTCAGCGTCAAGTGCAAGAACTCCTCGGCAAAGGTTACATACGTGAGTCTCTAAGTCCTTGTGCTGTTCCGGTTATTTTAGTGCCTAAGAAAGATGGATCGTGGCGTATGTGTGTGGATTGTCGGGCTATTAATAATATTACTATTCGATATCGTCATCCAATTCCACGATTAGATGACATGCTAGATGAATTGAGTGGTGCTGTTGTGTTTTCCAAAGTGGATTTGCGTAGCGGGTATCATCAGATTCGCATGAAATTGGGAGATGAATGGAAAACTGCTTTCAAAACTAAGTTCGGTTTGTATGAGTGGTTAGTTATGCCTTTTGGGTTAACTAATGCACCTAGTACCTTCATGAGATTGATGAATGAGGTTTTGCGTGCTTTCATTGGAAGATTTGTTGTTGTTTATTTTGATGATATATTAATTTACAGCAAATCTATGGAAGAACATATTGATCATTTATGTGTTGTTTTTAAAGCTCTACGGGAGGCACGTTTATTTGGTAACCTTGATAAGTGCACCTTTTGCACAGATCGTGTTTCTTTTCTTGGCTATGTTGTTACTCCACAGGGAATTGAGGTTGATAAAGCCAAGGTGGACGCTATACAGGGTTGGCCAGTACCAAAGACTATCACCCAAGTGCGGAGTTTTCTAGGACTTGCTGGGTTCTATCGTCGCTTTGTGCAGGATTTCAGCACCATTGCTGCACCATTGAATGAGCTTACGAAGAAGGGAGTCGTGTTTTCTTGGGGAACCCCACAAGAGAGGGCCTTCAACATGTTGAAAGATAAGTTGACAAATGCACCTCTTCTCCAACTTCCTGATTTTAATAAAACTTTTGAACTTGAATGTGATGCTAGTGGAATTGGATTGGGTGGTGTTTTGTTACAAGAAGGTAAACCCATTGCATATTTTAGTGAGAAACTAAGTGGGCCTCTTCTGAATTATTCTACTTATGATAAGGAATTGTATGCTCTCGTGCGAACATTAGAAACATGACAGCATTATTTGTGGCCCAAAGAATTTGTTATTCATTCTGATCATGAATCGTTAAAGCATATTCGTAGTCAAGTAAAACTGAACCGTAGACATGCTAAGTGGGTTGAATTTATTGAATCTTTTCCTTATATAATTAAGCACAAGAAAGGGAAAGAGAATATCATTGCTGATGCTTTGTCTAGGAGATATACTTTATTAACACAACTTGACTATAAGATCTTTGGTTTGGAAACAATTAAACAACAATATATACATGATAATGATTTTAAAGACGTGTTGCTGCAATGTAAGGATGGAAAAGCATGGAATAAATTTGTTCTAAATGATGGCTTTGTGTTTAGAGCTAACAAGCTATGCATCCCAGCTAGCTCCGTTCGTTTGTTGTTGCTTCAGGAAGCGCATGGAGGTGGCTTGATGGGACATTTTGGAGCAAAGAAGACGGAGGACATACTTGCTGGTCATTTCTTTTGGCCAAAGATGAGGAGAGACGTGGAGCGATTTGTTGCTCGCTGCACAACTTGTCAAAAGGCAAAGTCACGCTTACACCCCCACGGTTTGTATATGCCTCTACCTGTTCCTAACGCTCCTTGGGAAGATATTTCTATGGATTTTGTTTTGGGATTGCCAAGGACTAGGAAGGGTCGTGATAGTGTTTTTGTGGTTGTGGATAGATTTTCTAAGATGGCACACTTTATACCTTGTCATAAAACTGATGATGCTACACATATTGCTGATTTGTTCTTTCGAGAAGTTGTTCGTTTGCATGGTGTGCCAAATACAATTGTTTCTGATCGAGATGCTAAATTTCTTAGCCATTTTTGGAGAACTTTATGGGGTAAATTGGGGACTAAGCTTTTATTTTCTACCACATGTCATCCCCAAACTGATGGTCAAACTGAAGTTGTGAATAGAACTTTGTCTAC
This sequence comes from Microstegium vimineum, assembly GCA_022036555.1. Classification (NCBI taxonomy): domain Eukaryota; kingdom Viridiplantae; phylum Streptophyta; class Magnoliopsida; order Poales; family Poaceae; genus Microstegium; species Microstegium vimineum. The sequence goes on from CM039119.1 coordinate 17,495,481, forward strand.
TATGTTAAGGGCTGTTTTAAAGAAGAATATTAAGATGTGGGAAGATTGTTTGCCTCATATTGAGTTTGCTTATAATCGTTCAGTGCATTCTACTACCAAGATGTGCCCATTTGAGGTTGTTTATGGCTTGTTACCACGTGCTCCTATTGATTTAATGCCTCTACCAACTTCTGAACAATTGAATTTTGATGCTAAGCAACGTGCTGAGTTGATGTTAAAATTGCATGAAACAACTAAAGCAAACATAGAGCGCATGAATGCTAAGTATAAGATTGCTGGTGATAAAGGTAGAAAGCAATTGATTTTTGAACCTGGTGATTTGGTTTGGTTGCATTTGAGAAAGGATAGGTTTCCTGAATTGAGAAAATCTAAATTGCTGCCTAGAGCTGATGGACCATTTAAAGTGCTAAAACGTATTAATGAGAATGCATATAAGCTTGATCTTCCTGTAGCTTTTGGGATTAGTCCCACATTTAACATTGCAGATTTGAAGCCATATTTGGGAGAGGAAGATGAGCTTGAGTCGAGGACGACTCAAATGCAAGAAGGGGAGGATGATGAGGACATCAACACCACACCAACACCATCTCCAGCACCACTTGGTCCTATTACTCGTGCTCGTGCCCGTGAACTCAATCATCAAGTAAGTTTATTCTCAAACTCTTGTCCATTATATTTAGACAATGGAGACACGTGCACTCTTGTTTTGCTCAGGAACAATGGAGAGGATCAGCGGGACACGGGATGGGCGCTAGCTGGATTTGGACTGCAGGACAGCACCAACTTGTGATGGATGCCACGACTTCATACGGACTCCGATTGGGACATTCTCACACTCTTTGGAAAGCTTATCAAGTCTACTTTCCAACGGATCCAGAAGCATGGCTATACCTTATCAGATGCGTCCAGGGTCATCGTTTTTGTACCGAGACCTTTTCTGTCCACCGGTGCTGCGTCACCTTATTTTGGGCCTGTGGCCCATGTATCAAGTTGGGTCCATTAGGGACGCGTCCTAGGGTTGGAGAACGACCCCAACACCCTTGTGGTCGTCCTCCCAACTCCTTATAAGTCTTTAGAGCTGCCACAAACAGTTTAGGTTTTGTTTCGTCGAGTTAGCTATTGCTACCGCCTTTCAGCGCGCGTGTTGGATCAACCGTCCGTCTGATTGTCATCAGAACCTCACCATATTGTGTTCTCAGATTGAAACCTTCATATTCATCTTGCAATTGAGTGCTTGTTCATCTTGTTCTTGCTGGTTCTTCGATTGCTTGCAGGACGGGAGCCCTAGTGGCTGGTTGTCGCGCCGCAAGATCACGGCAGCCATCGGAGGTGGTGTATCGGTTGCTAAGGCGTAGCGTCCTTGGACGGTTGTAGTCGAGCCGTGAACGTCATCTCCATCCACCAATCGAGTTATCCACCAACTCTCATCAAAAGATCGAACTGCGAACCCTACGGGTCGTCATCAGTTGGTAATCAGAGCAAGGTTTATCGGTGAGAGACTTCCAATTCTTCACAAAATTTTTTTTTTCCTATAGTCCAGAAAAGCCAAAAAAAAATAGTAGATTAGTTTTCCGTAATCCCATAAACCCATTGAGCCTTTTGCTAGTACTACTTAGTTAGGGCTTGTTGAGTCGTCGGTTGCATCGGTTGTGTCGAGTTGCTGGTTTTAGTTATAGTCCTTTAGAGTTTCGAGTTCTTGTCACGTTCTAGTCCGAGTCTAAGTAGATTTCGTTGCTGTCAAGTTCGAGTCCGAGTACTACCCTGGTATTCGTGGCTGTCCAGTTCGAGTTTGAGTTGTGTTCTGGAATCGAGTCCGAGTACTACCCTAGTATTCGCTGCTGTCAAGTTCGAGTCCGAGTTGATTTCGGGAATCGAGTCCGAGTACTACCCTGGTTTTTCGCTGCTATAAATTGCCGCCATCCGCGTTGTTTTCCATAATTAAGTTCGCGCAGTACAAGTTGGGACTACAAGTTTCATACCATATTACAGCGAAGCTTACTTTAGAGAGAGAGAGAAGAGAGTATCTTTTAATTACCTATATACCCCTGCACTTTTGGAAAAAGTGTGTGTGGTGATTTGCTCTTTTGACATCTCTTTGTTCATATAATCAGTTTTGAGGTTTCCCTAAAAAAAAAAAAGAAAGAAAAAAAAAAGAAAAAAAAGCAAAAAAAAAAAGAAAAAGCAAAAAAAAAGAGGCAAAAAAAAACAAAAAAAAGGGGCTGATCTTTGTATTTCCCTCCTTTGGATAGGTGGTGTTTGTGAGTTCCTTTGTGTCCAGGCTCGCGTCTCTAGCACGGTCTAGGCTAGGACCAGCACAGTACCACCTTTGAACGATTATTCAGCTCGCTTTTTAATCTAACGTGGTGCTAGTATTTGTCCTTGAGCATAACATTGGCCACCTACAGCTCCACATATTCGACTACAACTTGACAGGTGTTGTGCTACGGTACCGATACATTCACTTCCAAGGTTGCAGACTTGCTGGTTGTTGACCCCTCTTGTTCGAGCAAGGTAAGAACTGGTAAGAGCTTGAGAAACAGGTTGAGAGAGAGAGTGCCTTGCTGTAGCTACATCCTAATAGTTGTAGGGCTTTTATTTCTTCACTTGTATTCTTGTTGTTCTTGTCTTTTAAACCATGTCAGGAACAGAGGACAATAACCAGATGCCACAAACTCCACGCACCAAGGGCATCATTCAGCATTTTACAAGACAGGTGCAGCTCCACGCAGATGGACTTGATCGAGATTTACAGGTGACCAATGAAAAGATTGGGCAGTTGGAGTCCGCCCAACTCACCACCACCACCAAGCTTACAAGAGTTGAAGCATCGATGGCTCGTATGGACAGAAGCCTTGTTGCTCTTCTACAACGTTTTGATGACTTCCACACAAGAGACAAAGAGAAGAATGATGACGGCAACAATGACGAGGAGCGGGTCGAAGATAATGATGAGGATGCTTACTCTGGAGATATGGATCTTGATGACAATGACCTTCGTGATCGACGTCGCCTACACTTAAATCGAAGAGGTATGGGTCACCGTTGACGTGAGGTACACAATAACAATGATGCTTTTAGTAAGATTAAATTTAAAATACCTCCTTTTGATGGCAAGTATGATCCTGATGCATACATTTCATGGGAAATTGCTGTTGACCAAAAGTTTGCATGTCATGAATTTCCTGAGAATACACGTGTTAGGGCTGCTACTAGTGAGTTTAGCGACTTTGCTACTGTATGGTGGATAGAGTATAGTAAGAAAAATCCTAGGAACATACCACAGACTTGGGATGCTTTGAAAAAAATCATGAGGGCTAGATTTGTTCCTTCTTACTATGCACGTGATTTGCTACATAAACTCCAACAACTAAGACAGGGTGCTAAAAGTGTAGAAGAGTATTATCAAGAATTACAAATGGGTATGTTGCGTTGTAATTTAGAGGAGGATGAGGAACCTGCTATGGCAAGATTTTTGGGTGGGTTAAATCGTGAAATTCAAGACATCCTTGCATCTAAAGAGTACACTAACGTAACCCATTTATTTCATCTTGCTTGTAAAGCTGAAAGGGAAGTGCAGGGGCGACGTGCGAGTGCTAGGACTAAGTTTTCTGCAGGGAAGACTAATTCATGGCAGCCCCGTACGACTCCTACTACGACTACACCAGCTCCTACTAGCGACAAGCTTCGTGCTACTCCAGCGAATTCAGTGGCGAAGACGGTACAGAAGCCTAGTGCAAGTGCTTCGTCCGTGGCATCTACAGGTAGAACAAGAGACATTCAGTGTCATCGATGCAAGGGATATGGCCATATGATGCGCGAGTGTTCAAGCAAGCGCGTTATGATAGTCAAAGATGATGGTGAGTATTCATCTGCTAGTGATTTTGATGATGATACACTTGCATTGCTTGCGGCTGACCATGCAGGTAGTGAAGAATATGTGGAAGAACATATTAATGCAGGTGCAGCCGACCACTATGAGAGCCTCATTGTACAGCGTGTGCTTAGTGCACAAATGGAGAGGGCGGAGCAAAATCAGCGACACACGTTGTTCCAAACAAAGTGTGTCATCAAGGAGCGTTCATGTCGCATGATCATCGATGGAGGTAGCTGCAACAACTTGGCAAGCGCTGACATGGTGGAGAAGCTTGCGCTTACACCAAACCACACCCACATCCATATTACATTCAATGGTTAAATAACAGCGGTAAGGCAAAGGTAACTAGACTTGTGCGAATCAATTTTTCCATTGGATCCTATAAAGATGTGGTTGAATGTGATGTTGTGCCTATGCAAGCTTGTAATGTGCTGCTAGGGCGACCTTGGCAATTTGATAGAGATTCTATGCATTCTGGTCGAACAAATCAATATTCTTTTCTATACCATGATAGAAAAATTGTGTTGCATCCTATGTCCCCTGAAGCTATTATGCAAGATGATGTAGCTAAAGCCTCAAAAGCTAAAAGTGAGAGCAATAGAAATGACCAATCTGTTGCTGATATGAAAGAGGAGATAAAATTGAAAGGAAATTGTTTGCTTGCTACTAAATCTGATATTAATGAGTTGAATGCTTCCACTACTGTTGCTTATGCTATAGTATGCAAAGAGGTATTGATTTCCCTTCATGATATGCAGCGTTCTTTGCCTCCTACTGTCGCTAACATTTTGCAGGAGTATTCGGATGTGTTCCCAAGTGAAGTACCATCGGGCCTGCCACCACTTCGAGGCATTGAGCACCAAATTGACCTGATTCCTGGTGCCTCATTGCCCAACCGTGCACCATATAGGACCAATCCAGAAGAAACAAAGGAGATTCAGCGTCAAGTGCAAGAACTCCTCGGCAAAGGTTACATACGTGAGTCTCTAAGTCCTTGTGCTGTTCCGGTTATTTTAGTGCCTAAGAAAGATGGATCGTGGCGTATGTGTGTGGATTGTCGGGCTATTAATAATATTACTATTCGATATCGTCATCCAATTCCACGATTAGATGACATGCTAGATGAATTGAGTGGTGCTGTTGTGTTTTCCAAAGTGGATTTGCGTAGCGGGTATCATCAGATTCGCATGAAATTGGGAGATGAATGGAAAACTGCTTTCAAAACTAAGTTCGGTTTGTATGAGTGGTTAGTTATGCCTTTTGGGTTAACTAATGCACCTAGTACCTTCATGAGATTGATGAATGAGGTTTTGCGTGCTTTCATTGGAAGATTTGTTGTTGTTTATTTTGATGATATATTAATTTACAGCAAATCTATGGAAGAACATATTGATCATTTATGTGTTGTTTTTAAAGCTCTACGGGAGGCACGTTTATTTGGTAACCTTGATAAGTGCACCTTTTGCACAGATCGTGTTTCTTTTCTTGGCTATGTTGTTACTCCACAGGGAATTGAGGTTGATAAAGCCAAGGTGGACGCTATACAGGGTTGGCCAGTACCAAAGACTATCACCCAAGTGCGGAGTTTTCTAGGACTTGCTGGGTTCTATCGTCGCTTTGTGCAGGATTTCAGCACCATTGCTGCACCATTGAATGAGCTTACGAAGAAGGGAGTCGTGTTTTCTTGGGGAACCCCACAAGAGAGGGCCTTCAACATGTTGAAAGATAAGTTGACAAATGCACCTCTTCTCCAACTTCCTGATTTTAATAAAACTTTTGAACTTGAATGTGATGCTAGTGGAATTGGATTGGGTGGTGTTTTGTTACAAGAAGGTAAACCCATTGCATATTTTAGTGAGAAACTAAGTGGGCCTCTTCTGAATTATTCTACTTATGATAAGGAATTGTATGCTCTCGTGCGAACATTAGAAACATGACAGCATTATTTGTGGCCCAAAGAATTTGTTATTCATTCTGATCATGAATCGTTAAAGCATATTCGTAGTCAAGTAAAACTGAACCGTAGACATGCTAAGTGGGTTGAATTTATTGAATCTTTTCCTTATATAATTAAGCACAAGAAAGGGAAAGAGAATATCATTGCTGATGCTTTGTCTAGGAGATATACTTTATTAACACAACTTGACTATAAGATCTTTGGTTTGGAAACAATTAAACAACAATATATACATGATAATGATTTTAAAGACGTGTTGCTGCAATGTAAGGATGGAAAAGCATGGAATAAATTTGTTCTAAATGATGGCTTTGTGTTTAGAGCTAACAAGCTATGCATCCCAGCTAGCTCCGTTCGTTTGTTGTTGCTTCAGGAAGCGCATGGAGGTGGCTTGATGGGACATTTTGGAGCAAAGAAGACGGAGGACATACTTGCTGGTCATTTCTTTTGGCCAAAGATGAGGAGAGACGTGGAGCGATTTGTTGCTCGCTGCACAACTTGTCAAAAGGCAAAGTCACGCTTACACCCCCACGGTTTGTATATGCCTCTACCTGTTCCTAACGCTCCTTGGGAAGATATTTCTATGGATTTTGTTTTGGGATTGCCAAGGACTAGGAAGGGTCGTGATAGTGTTTTTGTGGTTGTGGATAGATTTTCTAAGATGGCACACTTTATACCTTGTCATAAAACTGATGATGCTACACATATTGCTGATTTGTTCTTTCGAGAAGTTGTTCGTTTGCATGGTGTGCCAAATACAATTGTTTCTGATCGAGATGCTAAATTTCTTAGCCATTTTTGGAGAACTTTATGGGGTAAATTGGGGACTAAGCTTTTATTTTCTACCACATGTCATCCCCAAACTGATGGTCAAACTGAAGTTGTGAATAGAACTTTGTCTACTATGTTAAGGGCTGTTTTAAAGAAGAATATTAAGATGTGGGAAGATTGTTTGCCTCATATTGAGTTTGCTTATAATCGTTCAGTGCATTCTACTACCAAGATGTGCCCATTTGAGGTTGTTTATGGCTTGTTACCACGTGCTCCTATTGATTTAATGCCTCTACCAACTTCTGAACAATTGAATTTTGATGCTAAGCAACGTGCTGAGTTGATGTTAAAATTGCATGAAACAACTAAAGCAAACATAGAGCGCATGAATGCTAAGTATAAGATTGCTGGTGATAAAGGTAGAAAGCAATTGATTTTTGAACCTGGTGATTTGGTTTGGTTGCATTTGAGAAAGGATAGGTTTCCTGAATTGAGAAAATCTAAATTGCTGCCTAGAGCTGATGGACCATTTAAAGTGCTAAAACGTATTAATGAGAATGCATATAAGCTTGATCTTCCTGTAGCTTTTGGGATTAGTCCCACATTTAACATTGCAGATTTGAAGCCATATTTGGGAGAGGAAGATGAGCTTGAGTCGAGGACGACTCAAATGCAAGAAGGGGAGGATGATGAGGACATCAACACCACACCAACACCATCTCCAGCACCACTTGGTCCTATTACTCGTGCTCGTGCCCGTGAACTCAATCATCAAGTAAGTTTATTCTCAAACTCTTGTCCATTATATTTAGACAATGGAGACACGTGCACTCTTGTTTTGCTCAGGAACAATGGAGAGGATCAGCGGGACACGGGATGGGCGCTAGCTGGATTTGGACTGCAGGACAGCACCAACTTGTGATGGATGCCACGACTTCATACGGACTCCGATTGGGACATTCTCACACTCTTTGGAAAGCTTATCAAGTCTACTTTCCAACGGATCCAGAAGCATGGCTATACCTTATCAGATGCGTCCAGGGTCATCGTTTTTGTACCGAGACCTTTTCTGTCCACCGGTGCTGCGTCACCTTATTTTGGGCCTGTGGCCCATGTATCAAGTTGGGTCCATTAGGGACGCGTCCTAGGGTTGGAGAACGACCCCAACACCCTTGTGGTCGTCCTCCCAACTCCTTATAAGTCTTTAGAGCTGCCACAAACAGTTTAGGTTTTGTTTCGTCGAGTTAGCTATTGCTACCGCCTTTCAGCGCGCGTGTTGGATCAACCGTCCGTCTGATTGTCATCAGAACCTCACCATATTGTGTTCTCAGATTGAAACCTTCATATTCATCTTGCAATTGAGTGCTTGTTCATCTTGTTCTTGCTGGTTCTTCGATTGCTTGCAGGACGGGAGCCCTAGTGGCTGGTTGTCGCGCCGCAAGATCACGGCAGCCATCGGAGGTGGTGTATCGGTTGCTAAGGCGTAGCGTCCTTGGACGGTTGTAGTCGAGCCGTGAACGTCATCTCCATCCACCAATCGAGTTATCCACCAACTCTCATCAAAAGATCGAACTGCGAACCCTACGGGTCGTCATCAGTTGGTAATCAGAGCAAGGTTTATCGGTGAGAGACTTCCAATTCTTCACAAAATTTTTTTTTTCCTATAGTCCAGAAAAGCCAAAAAAAAATAGTAGATTAGTTTTCCGTAATCCCATAAACCCATTGAGCCTTTTGCTAGTACTACTTAGTTAGGGCTTGTTGAGTCGTCGGTTGCATCGGTTGTGTCGAGTTGCTGGTTTTAGTTATAGTCCTTTAGAGTTTCGAGTTCTTGTCACGTTCTAGTCCGAGTCTAAGTAGATTTCGTTGCTGTCAAGTTCGAGTCGAGTACTACCCTGGTATTCGTGGCTGTCCAGTTCGAGTTTGAGTTGTGTTCTGGAATCGAGTCCGAGTACTACCCTAGTATTCGCTGCTGTCAAGTTCGAGTCCGAGTTGATTTCGGGAATCGAGTCCGAGTACTACCCTGGTTTTTCGCTGCTATAAATTGCCGCCATCCGCGTTGTTTTCCATAATTAAGTTCGCGCAGTACAAGTTGGGACTACAAGTTTCATACCATATTACAGCGAAGCTTACTTTAGAGAGAGAGAGAGAGAGTATCTTTTAATTACCTATATACCCCTGCACTTTTGGAAAAAAGTGTGTGTGGTGATTTGCTCTTTTGACATCTCTTTGTTCATATAATCAGTTTTGAGGTTTCCCTAAAAAAAAAAAAGAAAGAAAAAAAAGAAAAAAAAGCAAAAAAAAAAAGAAAAAGCAAAAAAAAAGAGGCAAAAAAAAACAAAAAAAAGGGGCTGATCTTTGTATTTCCCTCCTTTGGATAGGTGGTGTTTGTGAGTTCCTTTGTGTCCAGGCTCGCGTCTCTAGCACGGTCTAGGCTAGGACCAGCACAGTACCACCTTTGAACGATTATTCAGCTCGCTTTTTAATCTAACGTGGTGCTAGTATTTGTCCTTGAGCATAACATTGGCCACCTACAGCTCCACATATTCGACTACAACTTGACAGGTGTTGTGCTACGGTACCGATACATTCACTTCCAAGGTTGCAGACTTGCTGGTTGTTGACCCCTCTTGTTCGAGCAAGGTAAGAACTGGTAAGAGCTTGAGAAACAGGTTGAGAGAGAGTGCCTTGCTGTAGCTACATCCTAATAGTTGTAGGGCTTTTATTTCTTCACTTGTATTCTTGTTGTTCTTGTCTTTTAAACCATGTCAGGAACAGAGGACAATAACCAGATGCCACAAACTCCACGCACCAAGGGCATCATTCAGCATTTTACAAGACAGGTGCAGCTCCACGCAGATGGACTTGATCGAGATTTACAGGTGACCAATGAAAAGATTGGGCAGTTGGAGTCCGCCCAACTCACCACCACCACCAAGCTTACAAGAGTTGAAGCATCGATGGCTCGTATGGACAGAAGCCTTGTTGCTCTTCTACAACGTTTTGATGACTTCCACACAAGAGACAAAGAGAAGAATGATGACGGCAACAATGACGAGGAGCGGGTCGAAGATAATGATGAGGATGCTTACTCTGGAGATATGGATCTTGATGACAATGACCTTCGTGATCGACGTCGCCTACACTTAAATCGAAGAGGTATGGGTCACCGTCGACGTGAGGTACACAATAACAATGATGCTTTTAGTAAGATTAAATTTAAAATACCTCCTTTTGATGGCAAGTATGATCCTGATGCATACATTTCATGGGAAATTGCTGTTGACCAAAAGTTTGCATGTCATGAATTTCCTGAGAATACACGTGTTAGGGCTGCTACTAGTGAGTTTAGCGACTTTGCTACTGTATGGTGGATAGAGTATAGTAAGAAAAATCCTAGGAACATACCACAGACTTGGGATGCTTTGAAAAAAATCATGAGGGCTAGATTTGTTCCTTCTTACTATGCACGTGATTTGCTACATAAACTCCAACAACTAAGACAGGGTGCTAAAAGTGTAGAAGAGTATTATCAAGAATTACAAATGGGTATGTTGCGTTGTAATTTAGAGGAGGATGAGGAACCTGCTATGGCAAGATTTTTGGGTGGGTTAAATCGTGAAATTCAGGACATCCTTGCATATAAAGAGTACACTAACGTAACCCATTTATTTCATCTTGCTTGTAAAGCTGAAAGGGAAGTGCAGGGGCGACGTGCGAGTGCTAGGACTAAGTTTTCTGCAGGGAAGACTAATTCATGGCAGCCCGTACGACTCCTACTACGACTACACCAGCTCCTACTAGCGACAAGCTTCGTGCTACTCCAGCGAATTCAGTGGCGAAGACGGTACAGAAGCCTAGTGCAAGTGCTTCGTCCGTGGCATCTACAGGTAGAACAAGAGACATTCAGTGTCATCGATGCAAGGGATATGGCCATATGATGCGCGAGTGTTCAAGCAAGCGCGTTATGATAGTCAAAGATGATGGTGAGTATTCATCTGCTAGTGATTTTGATGATGATACACTTGCATTGCTTGCGGCTGACCATGCAGGTAGTGAAGAATATGTGGAAGAACATATTAATGCAGGTGCAGCCGACCACTATGAGAGCCTCATTGTACAGCGTGTGCTTAGTGCACAAATGGAGAGGGCGGAGCAAAATCAGCGACACACGTTGTTCCAAACAAAGTGTGTCATCAAGGAGCGTTCATGTCGCATGATCATCGATGGAGGTAGCTGCAACAACTTGGCAAGCGCTGACATGGTGGAGAAGCTTGCGCTTACCACCAAACCACACCCACATCCATATTACATTCAATGGTTAAATAACAGCGGTAAGGCAAAGGTAACTAGACTTGTGCGAATCAATTTTTCCATTGGATCCTATAAAGATGTGGTTGAATGTGATGTTGTGCCTATGCAAGCTTGTAATGTGCTGCTAGGGCGACCTTGGCAATTTGATAGAGATTCTATGCATTCTGGTCGAACAAATCAATATTCTTTTCTATACCATGATAGAAAAATTGTGTTGCATCCTATGTCCCCTGAAGCTATTATGCAAGATGATGTAGCTAAAGCCTCAAAAGCTAAAAGTGAGAGCAATAGAAATGACCAATCTGTTGCTGATATGAAAGAGGAGATAAAATTGAAAGGAAATTGTTTGCTTGCTACTAAATCTGATATTAATGAGTTGAATGCTTCCACTACTGTTGCTTATGCTATAGTATGCAAAGAGGTATTGATTTCCCTTCATGATATGCAGCGTTCTTTGCCTCCTACTGTCGCTAACATTTTGCAGGAGTATTCGGATGTGTTCCCAAGTGAAGTACCATCGGGCCTGCCACCACTTCGAGGCATTGAGCACCAAATTGACCTGATTCCTGGTGCCTCATTGCCCAACCGTGCACCATATAGGACCAATCCAGAAGAAACAAAGGAGATTCAGCGTCAAGTGCAAGAACTCCTCGGCAAAGGTTACATACGTGAGTCTCTAAGTCCTTGTGCTGTTCCGGTTATTTTAGTGCCTAAGAAAGATGGATCGTGGCGTATGTGTGTGGATTGTCGGGCTATTAATAATATTACTATTCGATATCGTCATCCAATTCCACGATTAGATGACATGCTAGATGAATTGAGTGGTGCTGTTGTGTTTTCCAAAGTGGATTTGCGTAGCGGGTATCATCAGATTCGCATGAAATTGGGAGATGAATGGAAAACTGCTTTCAAAACTAAGTTCGGTTTGTATGAGTGGTTAGTTATGCCTTTTGGGTTAACTAATGCACCTAGTACCTTCATGAGATTGATGAATGAGGTTTTGCGTGCTTTCATTGGAAGATTTGTTGTTGTTTATTTTGATGATATATTAATTTACAGCAAATCTATGGAAGAACATATTGATCATTTATGTGTTGTTTTTAAAGCTCTACGGGAGGCACGTTTATTTGGTAACCTTGATAAGTGCACCTTTTGCACAGATCGTGTTTCTTTTCTTGGCTATGTTGTTACTCCACAGGGAATTGAGGTTGATAAAGCCAAGGTGGACGCTATACAGGGTTGGCCAGTACCAAAGACTATCACCCAAGTGCGGAGTTTTCTAGGACTTGCTGGGTTCTATCGTCGCTTTGTGCAGGATTTCAGCACCATTGCTGCACCATTGAATGAGCTTACGAAGAAGGGAGTCGTGTTTTCTTGGGGAACCCCACAAGAGAGGGCCTTCAACATGTTGAAAGATAAGTTGACAAATGCACCTCTTCTCCAACTTCCTGATTTTAATAAAACTTTTGAACTTGAATGTGATGCTAGTGGAATTGGATTGGGTGGTGTTTTGTTACAAGAAGGTAAACCCATTGCATATTTTAGTGAGAAACTAAGTGGGCCTCTTCTGAATTATTCTACTTATGATAAGGAATTGTATGCTCTCGTGCGAACATTAGAAACATGACAGCATTATTTGTGGCCCAAAGAATTTGTTATTCATTCTGATCATGAATCGTTAAAGCATATTCGTAGTCAAGTAAAACTGAACCGTAGACATGCTAAGTGGGTTGAATTTATTGAATCTTTTCCTTATATAATTAAGCACAAGAAAGGGAAAGAGAATATCATTGCTGATGCTTTGTCTAGGAGATATACTTTATTAACACAACTTGACTATAAGATCTTTGGTTTGGAAACAATTAAACAACAATATATACATGATAATGATTTTAAAGACGTGTTGCTGCAATGTAAGGATGGAAAAGCATGGAATAAATTTGTTCTAAATGATGGCTTTGTGTTTAGAGCTAACAAGCTATGCATCCCAGCTAGCTCCGTTCGTTTGTTGTTGCTTCAGGAAGCGCATGGAGGTGGCTTGATGGGACATTTTGGAGCAAAGAAGACGGAGGACATACTTGCTGGTCATTTCTTTTGGCCAAAGATGAGGAGAGACGTGGAGCGATTTGTTGCTCGCTGCACAACTTGTCAAAAGGCAAAGTCACGCTTACATCCCCACGGTTTGTATATGCCTCTACCTGTTCCTAACGCTCCTTGGGAAGATATTTCTATGGATTTTGTTTTGGGATTGCCAAGGACTAGGAAGGGTCGTGATAGTGTTTTTGTGGTTGTGGATAGATTTTCTAAGATGGCACACTTTATACCTTGTCATAAAACTGATGATGCTACACATATTGCTGATTTGTTCTTTCGAGAAGTTGTTCGTTTGCATGGTGTGCCAAATACAATTGTTTCTGATCGAGATGCTAAATTTCTTAGCCATTTTTGGAGAACTTTATGGGGTAAATTGGGGACTAAGCTTTTATTTTCTACCACATGTCATCCCCAAACTGATGGTCAAACTGAAGTTGTGAATAGAACTTTGTCTACTATGTTAAGGGCTGTTTTAAAGAAGAATATTAAGATGTGGGAAGATTGTTTGCCTCATATTGAGTTTGCTTATAATCGTTCAGTGCATTCTACTACCAAGATGTGCCCATTTGAGGTTGTTTATGGCTTGTTACCACGTGCTCCTATTGATTTAATGCCTCTACCAACTTCTGAACAATTGAATTTTGATGCTAAGCAACGTGCTGAGTTGATGTTAAAAATTGCATGAAACAACTAAAGCAAACATAGAGCGCATGAATGCTAAGTATAAGATTGCTGGTGATAAAGGTAGAAAGCAATTGATTTTTGAACCTGGTGATTTGGTTTGGTTGCATTTGAGAAAGGATAGGTTTCCTGAATTGAGAAAATCTAAATTGCTGCCTAGAGCTGATGGACCATTTAAAGTGCTAAAACGTATTAATGAGAATGCATATAAGCTTGATCTTCCTGTAGCTTTTGGGATTAGTCCCACATTTAACATTGCAGATTTGAAGCCATATTTGGGAGAGGAAGATGAGCTTGAGTCGAGGACGACTCAAATGCAAGAAGGGGAGGATGATGAGGACATCAACACCACACCAACACCATCTCCAGCACCACTTGGTCCTATTACTCGTGCTCGTGCCCGTGAACTCAATCATCAAGTAAGTTTATTCTCAAACTCTTGTCCATTATATTTAGACAATGGAGACACGTGCACTCTTGTTTTGCTCAGGAACAATGGAGAGGATCAGCGGGACACGGGATGGGCGCTAGCTGGATTTGGACTGCAGGACAGCACCAACTTGTGATGGATGCCACGACTTCATACGGACTCCGATTGGGACATTCTCACACTCTTTGGAAAGCTTATCAAGTCTACTTTCCAACGGATCCAGAAGCATGGCTATACCTTATCAGATGCGTCCAGGGTCATCGTTTTTGTACCGAGACCTTTTCTGTCCACCGGTGCTGCGTCACCTTATTTTGGGCTGTGGCCCATGTATCAAGTTGGGTCCATTAGGGACGCGTCCTAGGGTTGGAGAACGACCCCAACACCCTTGTGGTCGTCCTCCCAACTCCTTATAAGTCTTTAGAGCTGCCACAAACAGTTTAGGTTTTGTTTCGTCGAGTTAGCTATTGCTACCGCCTTTCAGCGCGCGTGTTGGATCAACCGTCCGTCTGATTGTCATCAGAACCTCACCATATTGTGTTCTCAGATTGAAACCTTCATATTCATCTTGCAATTGAGTGCTTGTTCATCTTGTTCTTGCTGGTTCTTCGATTGCTTGCAGGACGGGAGCCCTAGTGGCTGGTTGTCGCGCCGCAAGATCACGGCAGCCATCGGAGGTGGTGTATCGGTTGCTAAGGCGTAGCGTCCTTGGACGGTTGTAGTCGAGCCGTGAACGTCATCTCCATCCACCAATCGAGTTATCCACCAACTCTCATCAAAAGATCGAACTGCGAACCCTACGGGTCGTCATCAGGTAACAAGGAAGATCCCATGATATACTTGCCTTAAACGCTTAGATCCTTTCTTCAACTGATTCTCAAACTTCTGATGGCTTCTTCTTGATCTCCACGTAACACTCACCGATTGGACAAGATCATAAGCACCACACAAGCAGCTGGACAAACATACATAGCATACAATGGATCTAATTTAGAACAATACACCAATCAATGAAAAAGGTTTTAAAAGAAATCTAGGGATCTCTACGATCACACAGACGCAAGAAACACGCTAATCGGATCTATAACGGGAAAGAAACGACTACCGAAAGATTAGCTTTAATTTTAAAAGAGAAAAGAGAACTAAACTTTATTTATTTATTTATATAAAAATCATACATTGGATACTTCAGAGAAATACCCAAATTATATTAAGTAAATTATATTTGATTATTAAAAACAATATTAAACTAAGTATATTTTGTTTTATGAAAAGTCGAGGTGGAAACCCTAATTCATTTTAATTGGAAAACCATTGATTATATAGATTAATCAATTATCATTTTATTTGAAAGAAGAAAACATGTTTTATACTGTTACTAATACATAGATATTATCGTTACGAAACCAACGTAACTCGAACGGGCTAAAACGGATCTAAAACGAATTAGTTATCAATTTTATAAGATTATATATACAAGACTAATTCATTAAAAAGGATTAATCTAAACTTTATTTTCAAAAAAAACTTTAACATAGATTAAAACTGTATCATTAGATAGTTCATGAAATTATGGATCTAACGCAATTTGAATGGATCAAAATGGATTTAAAATGAGAGAGATATGAGCATTTGAAAATCAATGGCATAACTGTAAATATGTATTTTTCATTTATTTTCGAAATAAAACAATTCCGGTGGAAACTACGCCATCCCGAGGAGAAAGCGTAAAGCCGGAAGGCGCTGAGGACGGCGGGTTGAGACCCGAAGAACCCGAGGGGCTCTTATGCAAAGGTGTCGGCCGAAGGGGTATCAACGACCCGCGATCGTCGATCTCAGATTAAAGGGCCGAGATTAGAAGGGGGAGGGAAACAGAGGGTGGCCGACCGGAGTTAGAGGCCGGCGCGGTGGTCCTCCATGGCCGGAGCTGTGGAACTCTGCGGCGTGAGGCGATCGGGCCATATAGGCCACTATTCGGAAATACGAGGACATCGGAAGAACTAGGGGGACAACGCGACCTCACCTGAGTGCTTCGCGAGGGCAGAGGTGCACTAGGAGGAGCCGACGACGTTGAAAGGCGGCACGGAGCTCACTGCAAACGGGGATGTGCGGATGAGGGCGGTTCCAGATGAAATTGAGAGGGGGGAGTGTTCCCGAGGTACCGGACCTTTCCCCCAGGAGTTTGGCGGCTGCTGGTGAACAGAGGAGCTTCACCGGCCTCCAATGGCTGCGGCGGCTAGAGTTCGAGCTCGCGGCGGCTCTGTGGGTGCTAGGGCGAGGCGTTGGGCGAATAGATGGAAAAAAGAGGGGTGCGGCAGGTGATAGTGAGAGGGGTGCGGGTGCTATATATAGGGTCGTGAGGGAGGGAGTCCGTGCGTAGCACGCCATGCCACGGTGTCGATCCGACTCTGCGAAGCAGAGTCCGCGTGGGAGCCGGCTGGAGTTAGGAGAAAGGGAGACTGGCGCATGGGGCCGAGACGTCAGCGAGACAGATGAAGGAGGAGGATGTTGTGGGCTCGGTGTTGGGCTGGAGTTGCCACTCGGCCGAGCAGGGAAGAGGAAAAAAAAGGGAGAGGGAGCACGCACTGGGCTTCGGCCAAGTTGGCTGGGCCAGAAAGCCGAAAAGAGAGAGAGGGAGAGATTCTTCTTTTCCTTTCTTTTCTTTTTCATTTGATTTCTTTTCTATTTCCTTTGCGTTTTCAAACATTAAAAATTCCTTTTTAGCTTTTGAAAAAACCAAGCAACACAAAAATAAGATGCACAACATGAATGCACAAACATGTTACTAACTCTAGGGCAAATTTTAATTCAATGAAAATGTTTTTTCCTTCATTTTCATGAGCACAAAATTCTAAATTAAATCAATTTTTAGTCTATTTCAAAGTTCAAATTTTCGGGTGTTACAGGTACACTATGAAACCTTTCAAGGGTTCGTCTAACAAGTTAGGGCCGCAAAGTTCATGACAGGGGGATATAGAGCCAACATGTCTAAGGCACACTCCATCCCGGCTATACTCAAAGATTAGGAACCACACTATACCCGTCTCGCCACGCCCCTTTCACGCCATAAAGGTAACCATTGAACGAGCTAGAAAAGGTTCCCATACTGAGCTAAAGCCAGAGCCATATAGCCCTCGTGGTTGTACTGTGTATCCCAGATTTTCCGACATATAAGCTCATATATTCTAGTGTTGCTAAAAAGCGAGTTTTATCATTATTACATATAGTCATTAACACGTTAAGATCATGTACATCCGGTTTGAGCGCTAGCAATAATGATCATATGTGGTGATCAAATCATAGGTAACAAGGTATTCATGATATCAATCACTAGGATCAAATTATGGTAAAAAAGGAATTATGCATATGAGTTATATTTTATTCATGAATAGGACAACAAGGATAATCCCATGTTATACTTGCCTTCTTCGAAGTATCCTTGCTGGTCTTGCTGATCTTGATCAATGAAAAACTCCGGTTCTTCAACCGGTTGCTCAACGTATATACCAATCAACAACCAACACCATTCGATCAACAAACAATCATACACGAAGAAAATAAAGCTATAATTAGAACAGCACACCAACAGTAATTAAATAATATAAAAAGTTTATAAAACTAATCTACGTATCTCTACGATCACAACGATGTTTCGTGCACAAAAAATGGAGCTAAAACGACGAAGTTATGATTTAAACGAGTTTTCCTATATAAAGGTATTATAAAATAAATCTAATCACGAAATTAGACTTTTTCAAATATATCTAACAGTAGCACTAACATGTAGATAATTTTATTACGAATCTAATGCAACTTGAACGGGTCAAAACGAATTTAAAATGAGCAAGTTATAGGCATTTGAAATAGAGTGACAATTCTGTAAATAAGTATTTTTCATATATTTTCAATTAAAACGAAATTCAGATAGAAATACGCTTTCCCAAAACAGAAGGCATATTAATAGAGAGCGCCATGGATGGCGGGTTGAGGAGGGGAAAACTCCAGGGTTTCTTTAGCAAAAAGCCAAGGTGAAGGGGTATCCTTGTCTGAGATCCGTCCGATCTAAGATGGGAGGTCAGGATTAGAAGGGGGATGAACAGAGGGTGGCCGGTCGGCAACAGGAACTCCGGGCGGTGGTCCTCCATTGCTGCCGACTCGGAGCTCGGCGGCGCGAGGCAAATGGGCGGTACAGGCCACCAAATCGCAAACCTAAAGCACCAGGAGAAAGAGGGAGGAAAATCGAACTCACCCAAGTGTTTTGCGATGTCAAAGAAGGAACGGAGAAGTCCGGCGATGATGTGAGGTGGCTCCGGAGTCTCTGTGTGCGGTGGCGGGGCAACACAGTCACGCATACGCAAAATCGAGTAGGGTAAGGTCTCACGGGCTCCTTACCTTGTCCCGAAGAAGTTACAGGGCAAAGAGGGTGGTGGAGGAGCTTGCGGAGGCGTCAATGGCGGTGGCGGTTCCTGGAACTTGCGAGCGGCGGTGCGGAGCTACGGAAGCGAGACGAGGGCCAGTAGATGCAAATAGGGAGGCGGTAAGGGTAGGAGGGGTGTTATAGCCGAATAAGGCACGCGGATTTGGAAGGAAATCCCAACGAACTCGGGGATTGGGAGACACGGTTGCGGTGAAGCCAGATGCAGAGCTCGGCTCGGTTGCAGCAAGGGAGAGGAAGGGACTGACGTGCGGGCCCGGGACGTCAGCTGCACGAGGAGGAGAGGAAGCTCCCCACGACGCGCTCGGGTGGGCCGATGCAGGGGCCCAAAGCGGAGGGAAAGGAGGGGCGATGGGCCGGAAGAAAAGGCCCAAGCTGAAGGAGGGAGAAAGAAAGGGAAGGAGGAAGCCTGTGGGAAAAAGACCAGTGGGCTGAAATAGAGAAAGGAGGGAAAAGGGGAAAATAATGTTTTCTCAATTTCTAGACTTAAATTTCAAATGATTTTCAAAAGCATTTTCAAATTCAGTTTTGGATACTTCTCAAACCCACTCAATACAAAACAGAAAATGCACTAGCATGCATGCTCAATCATGTTTCTACATGAAAATTTTATTTCACCAAATATATATATACATATATATATATATTTAATTATATTAAATGCATAGCAAGAATTGCATAACTAGATCAATTTCATGCTTTTGAAGACAATCCAAATTTTGGAGTGTTACATTTTCTAAGTGAAAACAATTTTTATAAGGTTAACTAAGATTTTAGTAGTTTTAAATGTTTTTTCTTAGAAAAATATATGGATAATTTTTTGAAAATTTATTCCTATAATGTTTTACTAAAGTTTAACTGACTTTTCCTGAACTATTACGAAAGTCCAATTTATCTCCTTCGTGGCTGCCACGTCAACTAAACCCTTTCAAAACTGTTGAGGATAGTAAATCGGATAATTTAAAAAACTAAGGGAGTCTAAGAAGTGTCTAGGACTACTCCATAAACTCTGCTCTACAAATTTTACCATGAAACAACTCTAAAAAATCTCGAGATTGTGGAACACCCTTAAATGCTCCCACAAGTCCACATTTTTTCCTAAGCAAAACCACATGGAACTTTTTTAAAAAAAGCCATCGACATTGAGCATGTATTGATAGAGAAGGAGCCAAGTACAACAAAAAAAAGCAAAAGAAAACTTTTACACTTATGAAGGAGACAACAAGACCACCACCAAAACAACATCTGTCGAAGCCACCCTGAGATGCCACAAGAAACAAGCTGTGTAGCAGGAGAATAGGGGAGGATGTTTCCACAATTAGTTCTCCAAGGAGGAAAACAGAGACCCATAGGTGTCACAACACACTGTACGGAGAACTAGGGATGTTTTCAACCCAAACTTTTCAAGGGTCGGGCCAGATGCCTCATTGCAATATCTCCAACAAGAGGAATGACGCCAAAGGCGCCACATTGCTAGCCACAACCAAACCCTAGGCTAGGCTTTCGCCCAAAAGCCCCAAACACCCTAGACCCAAATCCTGCCACGATGAGAAACCTCGCATATGCTTTGAATCGTAGTAAATCGCCACTAGTAGGAAATTGTTGAGGCACTGAATCGTAGTAAATCGCCACTAGTAGGAAATTATTGAGGCACTGATGAGGTCACATGCATGCGTGACCTATCATCGCCTCCATTATGTAGGACACCGGCCACCACACAAAGTCACTGCATGCTCATGCAGCAAGGAGCTGCCACCGTTGCTACACTTCGCTGTCCATGAAGTTGTTTGGCAAAAAAAAAATATAGAGCAAAGCTGAAAAATATAGGGTGAAGCAGTCCCAAACACAGCTAAAAATTTGGTTTTGTAGATGAAGGTGGTGAATCGGAATTGCATACACAATAGTTGAGGAGAGATGAGTTCGATCTTTGTCCTTCACAAGACCTGTTGCACAAGGTACTTAGGACAGACCCAATCCTCCAACTAGGATAGTTTTCATAGCATTAAATATCCTGCCATGTAGACAAAAAAAATCTAATATGGCACCTTATTTAATGAGGAAAGGGGAGCAAAAAACGATGTCATCTCGATATCCAAAGCATAAGGAAAAGACCGATTTCACGATGGGGGGAGAAACGAGCAGTTTCTTCGCCTAGTTTTGTGGGCTCGAGACTATGGGAACCAAGTCAGCGACGAGGAAGGATTGCTTCGCACTGCCTTCGTCTGCCGCCATTGCGCCTCCCTGCACCGTCGTGCGCACCGGCTTGACCGCCTCGCGCACATCCTCGCTGCCGCTCGCGGCCAATGGCTCAAGAGCTCCGTCGTGTGCACCAACTGGGGCTGCTTCGTAGTCATGCCTTGCCACCATGCAAGCACTATAGGTCTTGCTGATGTAACACGACAAATAAATTTTTCACGGAACCAAACACGCCCTAAATGTACTTTTTTCTCCGGAGATTGTCGGAATTATTTGCAATAAAATATTGGCTACAATTGAGGAGGTCTTATCCTCCCTGATCGTTTGGCTTATCAGCCATCGAAATAATATTTTTTTCTCACAAGAAAACAACCAAAAAAAGCCACAACCGTCTTATCAGCCACTAAAACGATCAAACAAACATGCCGATCAATGAAATTTCCATTTATACGGGATCTAGAAGGTCTTATCAATGAAATTTCCATTTATACATCTAGGCATAATTCCCAAACCATTCTATATAGTTATATTTTCATTCTATCACAAAATAATATAAAAACTAAAGGCCTTGGACGCGCAACGGATCCTGAAGCGCTCAAATCCATTCCGGCCCAACGATGCGCGTATTCGGCCTACTGTGTCACGAGGCCGTGTTCGAGGTGAGCTCAACTCCCGTTCCTTCCTCTTCATTCGAACGCCTTATCCCGTTGGTTCCTCGCCGCATCCGTTCACCTGGCTGGGGCCCCGCGTGCGCTCCCTCCCTCCCTCCCTCACTCCCTCCTTCTCTCTCCCACGACTAGGTGGGCGCGGTGGGCTGCCGCCGCCACCGCCGCCGCTGCTGCCCATCGTCAGGTGCCGAGGCCTTCGCCGTTCGATTCGCGGGCAATGAGCACCCACCAGGTATTCCGCCCCAGAATGGAGGGACATAAATTTTGTTGCAGCTCTTGATTATAGTATTTTGCATACAATTAGAAATGAAAAACAATGACTAATATCTTTGGGATTTTTGGTTTTGGGGCCAGTACTTTATTCAGAGGATAAGTTCATCATGGAAGAGAATTTGACTATGTTGTAGGGATGGTTGCTACAATCTGGGCATAGCGTTGATATCAGTGGTTCAAAGATGGTTCTACATATAACCCACAGGGCCTTCAGTTTTCGATGCTTTGCTGCCGATGGGCGTGGCTTTGGTGCAGATTCTACTAATAAGAGAAAAGTAGGCTGCCTCAATGCTCAATTTCTCTCCCTACACATCCTTTCGTCTTCAGCATACTACATGTTTCTCAAGCACTAGTGTTAGCAAAGGACATTAGATCATCTTCAAAAGATACTACATATTCCTAATTATGTTAAATTCTGCAATGAAGTCGTTCATCTTGTTCAGTGATTAAGAAAGCCAGTTTGCACTATATCTGAAGAAATTGAAATCAGTGATGACCTGTTATATCTTTGCTTTTCTCCCAGATTAAAAGAAAGAAGAGGCCAAAAGATGTTGCACTGGAACCAAGGTACTCACCTTGAGCATTGTAGTATTATACTCCGTAGGTTTTATTCTCTTTGTACTAGAAACAAAGTGTATTCTTATCAAGACCTTATGGTGATTGGCACGTTCTTTTCTTTTCTTTTTTTAAAAAAATTGTGTCTCTTATATTTTTCAACCGTTATAGTTGATTTTAAAATATGAACTTGTCATGGAAGCTACTGAAATCCTAGAATCACATCCTAACAGTGAACTTTTATGCAAAGTCCAGCCTTGTTTATCATTACTTGGTGACCCAGTGTAAGAACATTTGAATAGAGCTGCTCCTGCTGATTTTTTTCTCCTTTTTTTTGGTTATTAATTACTACATGGAGTCAAATTCAGAAAAAAGAGAAGGAATTATACTAAAGGGAATTTAGCTATGCAGTTACAACATTTTGATCACTATGTTTCTAAACATTTATGTTTACTCTAAAAGCTGATATTAGTACTAAAATTAATATATGTAAACTCTCTGCATACTATGCGGGATAAAAGAGTCTCTGACTTGTTTTTACCATTGGTAAATCCAATGGGAAAGTAAGTAATTCCTGAAACATTGAGGGCTAACTAGCATTTTAGAGTATTTGTTTCATAGGATGCGCACAAACAGCATAGAATGCACAATACTGTTTGGTACTGTAGCACGTCATACAGCAGAAACACAATTTTTGGACGAGTTAAGGTTTACTTCCAACATAAGTTATTATCAAGATAGAAGAAAATATGTGATTATATGTGCTATAATATGGAATTAGGGTAATATTTTGTGTTTGTTATAAAATAGATATAAGACAAGATTTTAATTGTAGGGCTACCTCCAATATGAAGTTGGCAATGACTTGTTTTCAGATTAGCGATGAAGATTTTATAAATTTAGCTTCCATCTCAATTTGTTTCTCCCATTTATAGTCACCTCATCTCCTACCAGTCGAATCTACTGGCAGTCCTCTTGGTGGTGTTTGTCCCATGATGATCTTGGAATCATAACATCATCATCCTGGACTTCGTATTTTCAGAGTCTGATACCCTTTAATTTAATTCCTATGATATTAAATTATTTCATTCCCTTCTGTTCCTTTTTGTTAATCCAATTAACTAAACTCTCTGGATTGAGAAAAAAAATCCGAAGCTGCTAAGTCCAATAAGCCATAGGTAAGTAGGTCAAAGAAGCCATATGTACAAGAGTGTTGCAGATGGTAATGCTGGCTTCTCTGTTTGTTCTTGTTGGCCATATAAGTTCTTCCCATTTCCTCATTCTCTCTGCACACAATCCTTTTTGGCCCTCTTTCTAAACCTTAAACTCTATTTCTTCTTAATGAAAAAAATACACAGATGTCCTGCGTATTCTTGAAAGGAAAGTAAGCAATAAATGAGATGGGTAAAATCAGTTGATAATGTGATACATAAGTGAATCATGCATCTAAATCTGAATTTTGTAATTTGTTCATTTGTTTAATGGTGTCACTTATTTCCTTTTTTATGGTTAGAATCTGTTGCTCAAAGGTTCCAACTAAGGATTTTAGCAGCTCTTGATCAAATCTGTTTGTTCAAAGCGTCGAACCAAGTGACCTGCTGTAATTAGCTCATACTTATTTTAGGACTTGAAAGCAGTACTATGTTGTTTCATGCATATCTTTGTTTTTTTATTCATCATTTTTTTTCTTTTGATTTAGTGAGGTAATATCTGGAAGTCCAAAGAGCAGGGACCAATGTAAGTTGGCTTCAATTTTTAGTTAACTGCAATTACTGTTACACCTATCTCTTGCAAAAGAATACTGTTGCACTCCTGCATGTTCTGTGTGATTATCCTCGTGATGACTAAAGTATTTTGTGTTCCCTGAAATTGCAAAATACTCGATCAATGGCAAAAGTTCATTTAGACTCTATCCTATCCATGAAAAACTTATTTGTCTGATCTAGTAATAGTACAATTGTTGATTAACTCACTTAAATGGTTTCCCTACTATTTTTTTGTTTTTTGTTCATTGTGGAACTTTGTTTTTCTATTAACCTGTACGTCCAACCACTGAGATGTAAAAACCAATTATCTGGATTGATAACCCATTCTTTTGTTTGTCTTACATGAATAGTGACTAGAATCGTTGCTAGTTTTCTGATATAGTTGTATCTCATTGACTTAGGTTTGGTATTCTTTAATTTCTGCTTTTAGCTTTGATATTTGGTATATATGTCATTATTTTGTTACCTTGCCTATTTTTCTCTTCTCTTTACATAAAACTCAACCTTAGTTTTACCAGCTGTATATCTCAATACTTGTTCATTCATTGTTTTTAGGGGTGCCAGAATTAAGAACTGGAAGTGAAAATAAATCTGGTAAACAAGTCATGGATAAGAAATTTTTGGAAAAAGTGAAAGCAGTTCGAAGGTACAGCCATATTTCCTTAATCATCCTGCTACCTTTAGTTAAAAATAAGTTCTATTTTTGTAGGATTGAGTTTATAGATATTGTTCTTGCTGTTGTTGGATATATAAGTAGAAATGTTGCTGATTCTTGATAATTAATAGATGGTACATAGAATGCTTTGCTAATGTAAGTGGAAATGTTTCTGCTTATTGACCAATTATAAATGGGACTCAGAATGCATGGCTAATTTATTACAAAATATGAAATAATTGTGTGAGGCGTTTGGCTGAGCATTCCAGTTTAGCCTCTACCTTGGCATGCTGTGTTCTTGAATTTCTGACCTTTGTTTTATCAAGGACTAGCCTACACCTGATCCAGTTCTGAATAGACATCCATATGGTCAATTTCACTTTGTAATTTTGTATGTTTGAGATTATTGTTAGAATTTCTTCAGCTTTGCTGATTTACTAAGGAACATTCCTTACATGAAGGCAAGTATCAATCAGTGCAATTTGGATAATATTTCTTAATTTGCACCATTATTGTTAGCTCTTGATAACAGATACACTCCTATTTACTATATAGGCTCTGAAAAATATATTATTTGGTATATTCCTTGTGAATACGTCTACTAAAGCATTTCTTGTTGCTCTCAACTCGGTTGCTTCTGTTCTGTTTAGGTCTGCTCTTGAGAAAAAGAAAGCCGAAGAGAACAAAGATTATCAAGCTATTGATTATGATGCTCCAATTGAGTCAGATAAAAGTACAATGGGCTTTGGTACTAGGGTTAGTTTTATTTTTTGGACTTTCCCATGTTTTCCATGGTAAATTAGTTTTTGATCTTCAGGTCATATGCTTATCTGAATTCTCTCAGTAGGTTGGAATTGGCATTGCTGTTGTTGTCTTTGGATTAGTCTTCGCTTTTGGGGATTTTCTTCCTTACAGAAGGTGAATCTACATCTACCACACAAATGGGCCACCAATAGTCCGTTCTTCATTACATTCTATACATAGTGTTTGCATTTTATATTATTTATTTTATAAATGATTTTCACTTGCCAAGATACGCACCAAGAAGTTCTGTCCTTGTCAAAGGTCCTGGTAGCATGCAGAATAATGAAAGAGCAGGCAAAACATGATTTTTTTTTTCTTTCAAAATTGCAATTGAAGTCAAAATTTGAAAGTTGAAAATTGAAGTCATTGATAAAAAATTCCAGGTTCAGTTAGAATGTTTTATGTTCTCTGTTAAAACTACATCTACTACTCCTATATTGCTAAGACCCACTTAGAGGGTCCCCTCCAATCAAATTCGAGGATTTGCTAAAAGTGATGTCATCTTATATCAGGTGATGTCATCAGCCCACTAACCCTCATTTATCTCCCCACTAGCTATTTCATTTTGAAATATAAAAAAGCCATAGCACCTAAACCAAGTATCATAATTAAAATCCAATTGCACCATGGTGTTCCTCGCAAGAAACTCTTCAAAACAAGATCCCACATGGATATATTTCGATAAGATATATTTCGATAACTCTCTCGTGCGCCTCCATGGGCGAAACCCGTGTTTCTGAGCAAAAATGTGGTAAAACTGCATATCACATGGATTTTGTGAGGTCTTCCAAAATGCCTCAAGGAACCATACACAAAACTACCAGAACTCTTGGGAGGGGAGATGCTCCTCGGGTGTATTATGGGAAGAGGGTTCGTTTGAGTGAAACCTCGGGGTGAAAGGCTTCAAAAACACTAAGGTTTATGAGGACCCTCTAACTAGGCTCCACCGAAAGCCGGTCACTCCCCCGGCCGCCGTAGTTGGCCCGCCGTGGCTTTGGAATACCCGAAACCAGTGTTTCTGAGAAAAACGTGGCAACAGTGCATATCACATGGATTTTCTCAGGCCCTTCAAAACGCCTGAATGATCCATACACAGAATTTTTAGAACTCCTGGTAGGGGAGATGCCCCTCCAGTATATTAGGAGGAGAGGGTTCGGTTGAGTGAGACCTCGGGTGAAATACTTCGAAACCACTAAGATTTACGATGACCCTCTAACGAGGCTACACCGAAGATCGGTCACTCCCCCAGCTACCGTGGTTGGCCCGTGGCCCGCCATGGCTGTGGAATACCCGCAGCAAGGCGCGGGGTATCCACCTAGTTTTCTTGAAAGAAAAGGGCAGGGGCTCTGCCATTCAGTTTGGAAAGGAAGCAAATAGAGTTGTGTGCAGGGTCGCAGGGAGCACCACAGCCACCCACAGGTTGCCCTCAACAAGAGCACTGGAACATAAAAAATGCAGAGTTGCAGACACACAAAAACAGGCCCCCAGGGAAATAAAACAACACCAAAATAGTGGTAACTCAAGTGGAAAAAAAGCTTCTTCTTAGTTCTTTAGGAAAGCAGACTATATCTTTTTAATAAAAAACTGGAAGAATTGCATGAGGACTGAAAAGGGGAAGAGCATTCTCTCCTACGGCAACCATCAGATAACTGTAGAATTGGAATAAATACATTTATGAATATGTTTGTGCTTGTTGTGACTATATTGTACCTCCTACACTTCCTTTTTCAGTGTTAGCCCTAGCAAAGAAAGTGCAGTAGTTAAACAAAAGCTTTCTCAAGAGGAAGAGGAAAAATTTAAGGTAACCATTTCTCTCAATTTTGTATTTTTCGTTCGTTTACTTGCATGTGAAAACAGAAATGAATTAATTAAAAGGCAATATCCATTGATTGATAATATTTCAATGAAAATGGAATATACATTTTTTCTATCAGCTATTCACCTGCACTGTAGATTCATAGCTTTTGCTATGCACTTAGATATACAATGTCTAGGTACATAGTAAAAGGGATGTATCTAGGAATGCCAAAACGTCTTATAATTTGGAACGGAGGGAGTAACATTATTCAGGCAAGAATTTGCAGTGAAGAAAATATTTAAACTCTAAATGGTATATAGCTGAGTATCAAAGAATAGTAGCTTGGCTCTAGGGTTATTTAAAAGTCAGCATGGCCACACCTTAAGTACTCAGGTGTTGCACAAGTTATGTTGTACTTCTAATGGTATGATTGTTTTAGAATTGAAGGGCCAAAGAATTGTATTCATTTGCATTCATTTTTGCTAATTTGTTTTCATACTAAGATATCATCAGTTCTTTTTTATTAGAATGCACTGCAAGTCTTTCAAGCAACACTGAGCAAGTCGCCTAATGATCCTACCGCTCTCGAGGTGAAGTGGTATTCGACATATCAAATTTGTACTGAAGTTTCTTATGTGCTGGTGCATGTGCACAAAAGTTTCTTAACAGTGCCTATGGATGCTCAATTTTGGATTAGTGGTGTAAATGGGGAAAAAGTGTTTGGAGGATTGTTTGTGGTACACCTTGGAACAGCCTTTTGATCTAAACTTTTTTGATTGGGAGTTTTTTTTTCTGTCGTAAATCACTATTTTCTAATCTCTCTCTCCCCCTGCCCCAGGTGGTTGGTTTATTGTTGTTTCTCTATCTTTTGTATAGGTTCCTGTTTTTATTTAATAAAATTCTACAGTGGGGGCTTCCCCTGCTGTATTTCCTGTTCAAAAAAACTATTTTCTAATCCTACCTGAAAATGAAGGTTGTTTTGATAATATTCTTCAAATATATTTGTAGCCTCTAATTGATACAGTTTTAATAGCCCTTAGGATGTGAACAGATCACAATTCCTCTGTTATTCGTTTATGTTCATGGTGGATTCTCTTTTCAAAGAACTGTTAATTTGGAGTCAGTGAAAGACAACAGAGTAGCAGCTGGGAATTGGGATCCTGGGAAAGTGTTCTTATCAATCAGGACTGCAGATTTCACCACCTTCATAACAAAGAAACTACATTTCACAATTCACAACTTCATATCAGTGCTGTTATGGTCGGCCAAACATATCACAGGAAGCACCGCCACGGTGGCTAGCGTGCAGCCGGCTTGGGAGAGGAGTTTAGGCGTATAGGGATAGTTTGTTAAGATCAGGATAAGTTAGTTAGAATATGAGTGAATTTAGGAGATCTAATCGTATCCTTGTAAGACTCTCGGTCTATAAGACCTGATCAAGAATTAAGAGGCAATTAGCCTGGGATTGAGATTTATTCTCCCTAAGGGCCCCCGGGCTTACCTTCTCTCTGCTGCGCAGCACGGCACCCACACGCCGCCGCCCTGCTCGACCTCGGCTTGCTTCCTCACCGCCGTACTTTCTTCGTAGCAAAGAGAGCCGTACCAACCTGGTATCAGAGATGTCTTCTGGTCCTGGAATGCCGACGGTCTCCGCCGCCGTGGCCTCCTCCGCGCCGGTCGCCTCCACGATGTCTGTGCCGGCGGCATCCGAGCCCACGGTCACCACCACCAACACCCTTGTGCCATCCCCCACGCCAAGCTTCCAACCATACCAGCCCCCATCCACCTCCACAGATCCGATCGCCGCTGCCCTCTACTCCATCCAG
This sequence comes from Microstegium vimineum, assembly GCA_022036555.1. Lineage (NCBI taxonomy): Eukaryota > Viridiplantae > Streptophyta > Magnoliopsida > Poales > Poaceae > Microstegium > Microstegium vimineum. Next base: position 17,524,572 of record CM039119.1, read on the forward strand.
CAGCAGATGCATCTCCAGTTCGCCGCCATCAACGCCCGCCTTGCGTCTCTGGAGGGCCAATCCGCCATATCAGCGCCCCTGTCCTTGCCGTTTGGCCTCCCTGGCTACGGCGGCCTACCACAGCTGATGGCACCACCGGCCAGCGGCGCCTCCATCGCTAGCGCCACCGACGCCATCGTGTCGACGCAGCCTGCACCACAGCCGTCCCTATTCCCGTCTGTGCCACCGCTAACATCCGCCATAAACCCCCGCCCACTTCCAATCACGCAACTCAGCTTCCCCCACTCCCCATCCCCAATCCCATCTTTTTCCGCCATCATGCAAGCCCCCATCTACACCCATCCCAGAAACAGTAACCCACCACCCCCACCGCAGCCGGACAGCCACACCGCGCCGCGGTTCCAGAAGCTCACCTTCCCGACCTATGACGGCGAGGGGGAACCATTGGAGTGGCTGAATAAATGCGACCAGTTTTTCCACGCTCAACGCACTCTGGAGGACCAGCGCGTCTGGTATGCATCCTATCACCTGACCGGGACAGCACGACAGTGGTACATCATCCACGAACGCGATGTCGGCGAGCCGTCATGGGCGGATTTCATGACCCTCTGCCATCAGCGGTTCGGACTGCCCATCAGCACCAATCACCTGGCCGATTTGGCGCGTCTGCCTTTCACCTCGACGGTCGAGGCGTACCTGAAGGTGTTCCAGGCTCGCCTTGCGCACGTCGGCACTCTGGCCCCCCTGCAGCAGGCACAACTCTTCATGGGGGGCTGCCCGAAGCCCTACGCGTCGATGTGGAGCTCCACGACCCTACGGATCTACACCGCGCTGTACGGCTGGCCCGAGCGTACGAGCGCCGACACGCCACAACGACGCTGGCGCTGCCCGCATCACCCCCGCGGCCACCACGTCGAGCGCTTCCAGCACCGCCGGGGGGCGCGCCCGCGCCACAGGCAGCCCCGGCAGCAGCTACCTCGACACCGCGCGTCTTCCAGAAGCTCACTCCGGACGAGATGGCTACTCGCCGTCAGCAGGGGCTGTGTTATAATTGCGACGAACCATATGTTCGCGGCCACAAGTGTGCATGGCTGTTTTTCCTGGAGGTGGCCGACTACACGATGGACGAGCCGGCCGACGCCGACACCACTTCCGCAGCCGCCGCGGCCACGCTCGCGACGTATGACCCGGACGCCCCGTTGATCTCCCTATCAGCAATCACGGGGGCCCGCACGGAGGACACGATGCAGCTTCGCGTCCAGTTTGGGGCGCACGAGTTCACGACGCTGCTCGACAGTGGCTCCACCCACAACTTCGTCAGTACCACAGCAGCGTGCCGCGCGGGTCTCCAAACCGTGGACGCAGCGGGCGCCCATGTCGTCGTGGCGAACGGCGACCGCGTCGCGTGCCAGGGCCTAACTCGCGACATCGACCTCCGGATCGGCACTGAACGGTTCGCGGTGGACTGTTTCTCCATCCCGCTGGAGTGCTACGACGTGGTCTTGGGGGTCGCCTGGTTGTGCACCCTGGGCCCCCTCCTCTGGGACTTTGAGGCACTCAGCATGGCGTTCACACGCCACGGCCGCCGGGTCGTGTGGCAGGGCATCGAGGCGGGGCGCGCCGGACCCTCTCCGACGGGCCGGCTGCATGCTGGCAGCATCTACCCTGACAAAGGCAGCGAGGTGGCGCTGCTGGAACGTCTGCTGGACACTTACACGGACGTCTTCGCTACTCCAACCGGCCTACTGCCGGCCCGCCCGTGTGATCATCGCATCCACCTGAAGCCCGCCATTGATCCGGTAGCTGTCCGTCCATACCGGTATCCTCAATTGCAAAAAGATGAACTGGAGAAGCAGTGCGAGGACATGCTGCAGCAGGGGATCATTCGTCCCAGCACATCGCCGTTTTCAGCACCCGTCCTACTCGTCAAGAAGCAGGACAATACATGGCGTTTCTGCGTGGACTACCGGGCGCTCAATGCGGCCACCATGAAGGACAAGTTCCCCATTCCGGTCGTCGAGGAGCTTCTCGATGAGCTCCACGGCGCGTCCCTCTTCACCAAATTGGACCTTCGGTCGGGGTATCATCAAGTGCGTGTCCACCTGGAGGACGTGGCCAAGACGGCGTTCCGCACCCACCATGGCCACTTCGAGTTCTTGGTCATGCCGTTCGGCCTTTCCAACGCGCCTTCGACCTTTCAGGCACTAATGAACTTTGTGCTCAAGCCTTTCCTCCGCAGGGGCGTCTTGGTGTTCTTCGACGACATCCTCATCTACAGCGCCTCGTGGACTAAGCACCTGCAGTTGCTTCGGGCGGTACTCAGCATCCTTCGCGAGCACAACCTCCACATCAAGCGCTCCAAGTGCTCCTTCGCCACGAACGCCGTCCAGTACTTGGACCATGTCATCACGGTGGCCGGCGTGGCCATGGATGACTCCAAGGTGTCCGCCGTGCAGTCCTGGCCACAGCCACGGTCGGTGCGGGGGCTGCGCGGTTTCCTCGGCCTTGCGGGGTACTACCGCCGCTTCATCAACAACTACGGCTCCATCGCGGCACCGCTAACACAACTGCTGCGGAAGGAGGCTTTTGCCTGGACAGAGGCCGCCGCAACGGCGTTCGCGGCTCTCAAGACGACGCTGTCCGCAGCGCCCGTACTGCACTTGCCCGACTTCGCCGCGGAGTTCGTCGTCGATTGTGATGCGTCAGGCTCCGGTTTCGGGGCGGTCTTACACCAGGGAGCCGGCCCCATCGCGTTCTTCAGCCGATCGTTCGCCGCACGACACCTCAAGGTCGCAGCTTACGAGCGCGAGTTGATCGGCCTCGCCGAAGCTGTCCGCCATTGGCGTCCCTATCTTTGGGGTCGAGCCTTTGTGGTGCGGACATACCACTACGCCTTGAAGTTCATGCTGGATCAACGGCCGTCCACCATTCCGCAGCACCACTTGGTCAGCAAGTTGATGGGCTTCGACTTCCAGGTGGAGTATCGCCAAGGCCGCCTCAACGTCGTCGCCGACGCACTCTCGCGGCGCAACGGCGACACTCCGCTGTTGGCCCCTATGGCGCTGACGGATCCGCAGGTCCTGGAGGTAGCCCGGCCGACCTTCCAGCTCTTCTACGAACTACGCCGGGAGATCGACGCCTCGCCCGAGCTCTGTGCGCGCCGCGACGCGGTGGCTGCGGGCGACCAGGATGCGCTCGCGGCTGAGGACCAGGGCGCCGAGTGGCGCATCCACGACGGCCTTCTGCTCCGCGACGGGCGGGTATTCATCCCCACATCGTCGCCCGTCCTGGACGATGTCCTACAGCTGGCCCACACGGGTGACCACGAAGGCATCCAGAAAACTCTGCAGCGTCTGCGCTCGGAGTTCTATGTCGCCCATGATCTGCGTGTCGTCCGGGATTTCGTCCGCTCATGCGCGACGTGCCAACGCAACAAAACGGAGACACTTCACCCGACCGGCCTCCTCCAACCCCTGCCGGTGCCGTCCCGAATTTGGGCGGACATCTCCATGGACTTCGTGGAAGCGCTCCCTAAGGTACACGGCAAATCCGCCCTCCTCACTGTGGTTGACAGGTTCTCAAAGTTTGCTCACTTCATCCCGTTGGGCCACCCGTACACGGCGTCGTCTGTGGCCCGAGCGTTCTTCGTAGAGGTGGTACGCCTGCATGGCTTCCCGGAGTCCATCGTCAGTGACAGGGACCCGGTGTTCATGGGCCACGTCTGGCGCGACCTCTTTCGCCACGCCGGCGTGAAGCTGTGCATGAGGACCGTGTTCCATCCGCAAACGGACGAACAATCGGAGGCGGTCAACAAGACCATCGCCACGTATCTTCGGTGTTTAACTGGCGATCGTCCACGCGACTGGCTGGAGTGGCTGTCGTGGGCCGAGTACTGCTACAATACGTCCTACCACTAGGCCCTACGAACGTCGCCATTCACGATGGTCTACGGGCGGGAGCCTCCGGAGTTGCTGCCGCACGCGCCGGGACGGGCGTGTACGGAGGCCGTCGACACGCTGCTCGCCGACCGGGACGAGTTCCTGGCCGAGGTGCGCACACGCCTTCTTCAAGCTCAGGAGTATGCTCGCCGCCACTACGACGCCAAGCATCGGGCCCTGGACTTCGAGGTGGGCGCTTGGGTGTGGCTGCGTCTTCTCCACCGGCCAACCCACTCCCTGGAGCCGCACAGCCGCGGCAAGCTGGGGCCCAAGTACGCTGGTTCGTACAAGATCATTGAGCGCATAGGCGAGGTGGCCTATCGTCTCCGGCTGCCGGAGGGTGCTCGCATACACGACGTGTTCCACGTGGGGGTTCTCAAGCCTCTGCGTGGGCCGCTGCCGGGGTCTACAACAGCTCCGCCAGCGCTGCCTCCTCTTCGCCACGGTCGTCCCCTACTTCAGCCTGAACGCGTGCTGCGCGCCAGCCTGCGCCGTGGCGTGTGGCATGTGCTTGTGCAGTGGGCAGACACGCCCCCGGCGGACGCCACCTGGGAGCAAGCTGACGAATTCCGCGTGGCATACCCTTCATTTCAGCTTGAGGACGAGCTGTTCTCCGAGGGGGGGAGAGATGTTATGGTCGGCCAAACATATCACAGGAAGCACCGCCACGGTGGCTAGCGTGCGGCCGGCTTGGGAGAGGAGTTTAGGCGTATAGGGATAGTTTGTTAAGATCAGGATAAGTTAGTTAGAATATGAGTGAATTTAGGAGATCTAATTGTATCCTTGTAAGACTCTCGGTCTATAAGACCTGATCAAGAATTAAGAGGCAATTAGCTTGGGATTGAGATTTATTCTCCCTACGGGCCCCCGGGCTTACCTTCTCTCTGCTGCGCAGCACGGCACCCACACGCCGCCGCCCTGCTCGACCTCGGCTCGCTTCCTCGCCGCCGTACTTTCTCCGTAGCAAAGCGAGCCGTACCAAGTGCCCAAAAAACCTTCAAAAACAGCCTCTAGCTCCATTTTCGACATAAACATAAGCACTATGGGCGTGATTGGTTGGTTGTATTCGTTCCAACCAGGCCCATCGGATGCAATCACTGCATGATTGTTTGGCTGACCCCGTGCAAAAGGAGCCGCCGGGCCTGGAAGTCCCCATGTGAGATTTTTCCTCATTCCATGGAGCCTGGCCGATGTGGTGAGCGCGCATGGGAGGCTGAAATCACTTTGGCGCTTGTGCATCCTGGGAACCAAACAACAGCCCTTCTGGACCAAGCTGACAGAACACAAGAAACCAAAGTACCAAACATACCCTCCTCGCCTCGCCCAGCATGGCCCATCGGATGCAATCACTGCATGATTGTTTGGCTGACCCCGTGCAAAAGGAGCCGCCGGGCCTGGAAGTCCCCATGTGAGATTTTTCCTCATTCCATGGAGCCTGGCCGATGTGGTGAGCGCGCATGGGAGGCTGAAATCACTTTGGCGCTTGTGCATCCTGGGAACCAAACAACAGCCCTTCTGGACCAAGCTGACAGAACACAAGAAACCAAAGTACCAAACATACCCTCCTCGCCTCGCCCAGCATGGCTGCTAGGGGTCTGGCTAGCTCGTGCATCCTGGTGGCGTTTGGAAGATGAAAGAGAGTATAATTGGTGGAATATTGGATATATTGCATTGGGCCTTATGGGCTGATTATATAGGGTACATAGGACTAACACCTCATGTGGCTAGACAATATGGTACTATTCCTATTTACTCTAACATCCCCCGCATTCACAGCGGGAGCGCTACAGATGGTGAGACCAGAGAAGAAGCTGACAAGCTAACATCCCTCCGCAGTCATAACAGTCGATACGTTGCGTATGCTAAGACTGGAGAAGAAGCCGATGAGTCCTCATGCAAGACGGTAGCCCTTTGTGCCGATGTCGAGGTAGCCAAGCGGGAGGGCGCAATAGCCGTGGTTGGAAAAGTCGTGCTGAAGATTGCCGTGGTCGATGTAGTTGTGGTCGGGTTGCCGTGTCGATGGAGCTGCAGGCGTAGGCGCACAAGGGGCGCCATGGTGATGACAGAGACACGTCGAGGCAGTCGTCGTGGAAGGGGGCGATGCCCAAGTCGACGCAGTCAGGGCCGTCGAAGATGTAGATGAAAGGTGACGATGCAATCGAGGCAGATGAGGCAGGAACGGGAGGGTTGATGCCGAAGTCGATGCAGTCAAGCCACCTGTGCGCCGATGCGCTGGCTGGATTTGCAGACCCAGCAGCGCGTCGGGGACGAAAGCATGCGTCGGTGTTGCTAATACCGGGCGTACAAGGGAGAGGGCCCCAACCACGGTAACGTGACGTGGTTGTGCTGGACGAAGAAGAAGCAATGCCGTAGAGAACATGTCGGTGAGCATGGCTCAGCGACGACGCGAGGGGTGAAATATTGGATAAATTGCATTGGGCCTCATGGGCTGATTATATAGGGTACATAGGACTTAGGACTAATACCTCATGTGGCTAGACAATATGGTACTATTCCTATTTACTCTAACAGAAGACAACCCATCACCCCCTATATTTATGGAAACAATAATGCTGATGCTTTTGAAGGGGAAAGGCTGAGGGAAATGCCAAGAGCAATATGAGGAAAAGCATCGGGATGAACAGTTGAGCATGACTTGTTGCTCAGAAACAGTTTATAGTTTAAACCTTTCAGAGACCATAATTGGTACTCTGCTAAGGGGATAGCTCCCAAGGTCGAAAGTAGTTATTGGACCATCTGACATCTAGATGCGGGATTCCCATTAAGAGCAACATAGGTGCACAGGTGGCTTGGGTGGTATTTAGAGCACTATTATACACATGTTTGTTTCTCTGGTTGGTATTAGTATGTAGGAAATGAAATTTTTTGGAAGACAACATGCATTTGAATAAATTTTGATCACATCCATTTAGATACTCCAATTTCATGAAATGTTTCTTATTTAATTTCTACTCTTTTTGGTTCATACTATGCATATTCAGTTTTCATATGGCCACACAGGGTGCAGCAGTATCGTTGGTTGAACTAGGTGAGTATGAGAAAGCATCAACGTTCCTTGAGAAGCTAATTAAGGTGTGCTAATTGTTCGCTCTTTGTTATCATTTAGATGGTCTATCAATCTTATGGAATTATTATCCTGTACAAATACATATTCTACTTGATGCAGGTAATCCCTGATAAAGCAGAAGCATACCGCTTGCTTGGTGAAGTAAAGTTTGAGCTTAAGGATTATGAAGGGAGTTCATCATCATACAGAAGCGCTTTATCTGTAAGTAAATCTGTATGCGCTTCTATGTTTTCCGCTCTATGTTGTGTAGCAACTGCACTACTTCCTGTTCAATAAGACTTTGAGCTATTCTCAGACTTACAATTGAAACAGTCATCAGATAATATTGATTTTGAAGTTCTCCGTGGGCTGACAAATTCATTACTTGCTGCTAAGAAGCCAGATCAGGTGTGTAAGGCTCTATTCAACATCATAATAGCACTTTGATTTTCGCCTTCTGGGATAGTAATTAGTGTTACTAAATAACCTTGGGTATTATGCAAGCTGGTAATACTCATTAGTTCTGATGACAATACATAGATTCCATCACTCTACTGGCGATGTGGTGTGGGCCTATAATGTATAAGGTCCTTGATACAGTCATAATTGTAGATTGATTAATGCTATTGTCATACGCCTAATGGCACCTCCCTAGCCCACGGCCAATGGGCCAGTTGCAGCCCATGAGAGGGGCGCGCACCCGGGGACAGCGGCAGCAACGGCGGCGGTCGCGCTACACTAACCTGTGAACAGTACCCGCGCGCTACAGTAACCGCTAGGCAATAAAATAGGAATAGAAAGCAAATTAGGAAATTAGAGTTTGGTTTGGAAAGGAGAATCCAATCTATAAGGATATCTCCCGTAGTTGCTTGGAACACAAGTCCTATAGGGACTATAAATATAGGCTGAATGTAATCAATCTAATTAAGCAAGAAAAGAGCTATTGCTCCTTCCTCTATCCCTCTCCTCTCTCTCAGCTTGCAGCCGCCCCTCTCCTCCCCTGTGCCAGCCTCCTCCTGCCCAGCAGCCGCCCCACACACCCCATACGTCCAAGGACGTATTACAGCTATTAACAATCTTTGGTTAGCCACGACTTGACTTTTGTAGCATTAATACCATCTGCCTTATTTGTGGGCGGATCATCTGATCATAAGTTATGTGGGAAGCTAGACCAAAACCCCTGAAGACAGTATTCATGGAAACTATCCATTCCTGATAATTCTTATCGTCAAGTGTGATACTGATAGCAATTGCATTGGGCTGTGACATAATGAAGAGAAACAGGGAGAGATAACAGCAAATACCAGTAACTGGAGAGCACCAGAGACCTTCCAGCAATGACCTTGCGCCTCCAGCAGCACTGACCTCCAAGGCTCCAATCCTCCATTCGCCGTCACCATTCACCAAGCATGAACAAAAGCAGGATGAAGGGCTGCAAGGGTACATCATGGTACATGATGGCCATGCGAGTCAATTCAATATGACAGATGATTCCATTAGGGGTGGATAAGTCGACTGAGGTTGAGCTCAGCTTCACGGTGGGAGACAGCAGAAGTTGGAGACAATCCTGGGGCATGACAGCAAACTGGGCAATAGGTGGATAGGCGGGAGGAGCTGATCTGATGAGATCCACACAATGGAAAATCGGCTGCAACACCGTCCTGTTTAATCATGGCTAGCTGCGAAGAAGAGGGGTTGGGAGCGCAACGCCGGCCTGATTTGCTGCGAGCCACATGACAAAGGATGGCTGCAATGGCAGCCTGACGTGTGAGCGGGTTCAGTGGGTGTGCTAAAAAGCTTGGTTAGGTTTAACCCTAACCCAAATCCATGGATTTGATACCATGTTAGTGTTACTGACCTTGGAGATTAATGAAGATTATCAGTCCATTAGTGTTGATGACAACATATAGAGTCCTCCATGAACCATATGGGCCTGGATATTCCTAACAACTAGTTGACCATATTTTTCAAAGCAGTGACATGGAAATCTTTCAGTAGTTACTAGTGAGTAAATAACTAGGCCTAAACAAAATATGGTGAGGACATACCTTCATGGATTCCTTATCCTTATGTTAATAATGGACAAAGTCCACTTTTTGACCTGGATAGGACTTCATGTTAGATTTACATTCCTTAGGTATCGTTAACGAGCAAATAATACCGTCTCCTGGCTCCAATGCAATAGGGCCCCATTCTAGGTCATATGGGTTTTGCTGCCATTACAACTATCAGAGATTGAAGAACTGCCATTACTCTTCATACATTTGGAAAACTGCCATTACAATTCGTTGCGTACTTGAGCCATGCCACTTTGTACACCTGACTCATCCCTGGATGTCTAGATCTAGACGCATACTGTCTTAACGTATGGACTAAATTGCCCATCTCTCCACCTCACTTACAAGGGCCCACTCGTCATCCCCTTACTCCCCAATCTGTCTTCTTCCTCATTCTCTCAGTCTCACCTGCAATAGCCGCTGCCAATGCAAACGGGCTTGCTCACGGCGCTAGCCAGCCTTGTGTATGGCTCCCGCAAAGACCCCTCTATGGTTAATGAGCCACATCATGCGACTGCGTGTGGAGCCTTCCATGGCCATATCAAGCATCATCCACATGTGAGCGAACAAAGAGTAGCATGGGGAAGAAGCTGCAGATGGTGGTGGGAGCTCCTTCGGAGTTGGAGAAGAACATTCTCGATTGTGGGAGCTCGGCTGTGGGAGCTCCGTCTGTTTGGTTCTGAGGGATTACGAGGCGGCGGTGGAGGCCTCATGCTGCCCTTTCTTTTCAGAAGCCTGCTTTCTGCTTGGGCCCGAGCGGTGGCGTGGCTAGGTCCGCGGACGGCGGACCATTTTCTTCAAGCGCAGGTCGTCACGTACCTGCAGGAAGGAGGTGATTGGGTTGCTGCGGTTGAGGTAGAGGCTGATGACATGAAGCACATGTAGAGGCCTGGAATGATGTTGAGGATGAGGGTGCGGCCAAGGGCGGATTCAGGCCCCGGGCTGCCAAGGCTGTAGCCCGGGGCGTGGCCGTAGCCTAGGCTGGGGGCGCCGCGACAGGCTTGGTGCAGCACATGAGGAAATCCTTCTGGTGAGCCCAGTTTAGCAACCAAACATTGCAAACTATTGGAGAAAGGCAATCGAGCTACCTACTTATTTTGTTCACTTGGTACAATCATTGGTTCAACAAGTGATTTTTACAGAACTATTGGATACACTCTTACTATGAAATCTGGGTTCAATTGGGCACACAGTGCTTGGTCCTAATATTTGAGGGTTGTAAAATGAATGTTGTCTGTGCTCTATGTGATCTACACTTACAAGATATCTTTCTAACTTGCCACTAATATTTCGAAGTTACCATTTTCTTCATATTTTACTCCCTATTAAGAAAAATTCCATTACTGAATGATTATAATTCTGCAACTTGGATTCTAGTTTTGAACTTTTGATTACTTCATTCAGACATGCTGATTTTGATGAATTAATGCATGCTCAATTTTCTGAAGGCAGTTGATATAATTCTGTTATGCCGTCGAAAGTTGAATGAAAAGAGTCAAACAGGACTAGTGGACTTGGAGGCTGCAAGTGACAATGATCGCCAGAAGCCTCAAGATATTGACCCGATCCAAGTAAGTATCTTGTGGTATCATGGGGTCTGCTCTTATTACCTGTTCTTTTGTAAAAACGCCAAATCTTTTGTGTATTGGAATAGATAACTGAACTCATGCATGACAACACAGGTTTTGACTCTATAGTCGGGATTTTACGTATGTGCTCTGTTGTGGGTAGCCTGCGTGCAGCTGTAGTGCTCCTTGTACACTGAATAACTATCCTTTCTTCCTTCCTTAATTGAATGGGAAAACTGCTGCCCTTTTATTTCAAAAAAATAATGGGAAGTTTAGGAAAATTGATTTGTTGTTTAACTTTTCACAATGTTGTTTAGATATTAAGATAGAACACATGGTCAGTTGCTTATTTACTGTGTAATCCTTGTGACTTCAGTTTGGTCTGTGTAATTGATGTCGATAAGAGAACTTAACTTGTTTTAAGTACAATATTCTATTCAAATTCTATCACAGGTTGACCTGCTTTTAGGGAAGGCTTATTCTGATTGGGGCCATATCAGTGATGCTATTTCCGTCTACGATACACTAATAACTGAACATCCTGAAGACTTCCGTGGTTACTTAGCAAAGGTATGAATTTCTCTTCTTTTTGGCAGTTAATCTTTTTAGCACAGAGTAAAGGTTGAAGCCAGAAGTGGTTTTAATTGTTCCAACATATTTGAGATGCCAATTAGATACAACCAGTTTTAGCATACTGAACAATGAATATTACCTCTGATTCCAAATGTAAGTCATTTAGGACAGCGGCACAGCTCCAATGCGACACTTTGACTTTTTTTTTTGGGGTAAAAATATACCATTTCAAATAGTGAAAGTTGTATATCAAGAAAGTATTTGCCATCATGAATCTACAATCTAGTAACATCAACCGTCTGTTGTCAATCTATGTAACTTTTCACATATTTATGAGCCAAGTTAAAGAAGTTTGATAAGCTATAATCCTATAACGGCCTACATTTGGAGTTGGAGGTAATATATATATCTAATGCAAACCATGAGTCAGCTCTTGCTTCCACTACTTTAGTTTTGCAGTACTATTGTCTTAATCGATTATGTTGTTTCTATTACGAAGTAATGCCAAACAAAGACCATATTTATAGCAGTTAATTTCTTCTACCAAGCAATCATAACTGTATTGTTATCCAATTTTAGGGAATCATATTAAAGGAAAATGGTAAAGCAGGTGACGCGGAAAGAATGTTTATTCAGGTAGTATTTTCTCTTTTTGCTAATGGCATTGAAATTCTTCACAAATACTAGTATTGTTATTTCATATCGTGTTAGTAGAGAAAAAATGATATAGATATCAGGAATATGGGTCAGCATGTTTGGTTATGGTCCTACTGTTGCATGGCCATGTGCCAACTATGCCTTCCTATGCCATCAAAGAATGTTTGGATGTGATCTAGATCCAAACCGTAGGAAATAGGAAAACACCGCATCCTCTAGTGTTGGGTGACCAACCCTGTATATATATGGCTGGGAATGGCTTGGAGTACAAAGATAGGTAAAATTAAAAGTTATGTATAACACTAACTCTAATGCCCACTCGAAGCCACACATTGGGAGAATTCCGGACGCAGAGGCTAGACCTAGAGTCACTAAATAAATATACAGGTAGGCCCTTAGTCATTCTGCAAACTAGTGTGATGAGATAGACAGCAATAGAAACAGCTTGTCCCCAAAAATGAGAAGGACAAAATGAGGAAATTAGAAGTGTTCTAGCAGTTTCTATGAGATGGCGGTGTTTGGGACAAGAGAGCTGAGCAAGAGTACCCTCAGAGGTAAAAAAACTGACGAAATATATCAAATAAATACTCATCACCAGAGTCAGAGTGAAAGACTATGATAGGAGTAGAGAATTTAGAGTGAACCATACGTGCAAAAGGCTGGTAAATAGAACATAATTGAGATCGACGTTTCATGAAATAAATCCAAGTATAATGGGAATGCATCAATGAAAATAACATAAAATTTGTGACCACCCTTTGTAGCAAAAGGGGCAGGACCTCATACTCATACATCTGAATGGACATGATCAAAAGGCCTAGCAGAATGAGAAACACTAGAGGAATATGGCAGGTGTATTTGCTTTCCAAGCTTGCAACCACAATGGAAGCTAGACTCGACAGATGTATGACCTAGACAGCCTTTATTTATTAATGTTGACAAACGGGATCCACATAAGTCACCAAGACAGTGATGCCACTTTGCGAAGGCCGAGGCGGATGAAGATGCAGTGGAGGACACGCGATGTGGCAGAAGAAGTCAGACACAAGGTGTCCAAAACGTAGAGCACCTTTACGACGATGGCTAGTCCCAATCACAGTGCTGCTTCAACGATCCTGAATGAAATAAGATGAGTCATCAAATCTGACAAAAGAATTGTGATCAGTAACATGGCCTACTGAGAGAAGATTCATGTTTAACTGATGAGAATTGCAAAGAGAATCCTGATGAGTGATGTGACAAGATATACCATCAGCAGTCTGAATAGAGGCACCATCCGTGACTAATTTGCAAGCGACCAAGTGGGACTGATCAGATGCCACATGGAAGGAAGCTCCATCAAGAACCCGAGACGTTGAGGGAGCACTGACAGGTGAGGCTGCAGCAATAGAAACCGAACTACTTGGAGTGGAGCTAGTACCATGGCCACAAGCAGCACGATGTGCATGATAATTTCGCTGGATGTTGAGCAAAACAATTCTCTAGAGGATGACCAGTCCTGCCTTGCAAGGCTCTAAGGAGGTGCCTTTTAGTGCACTGGTTCGCTGCGAGGCTGCCAAAACACTATGAGGCACATATACGGAAGAAGCAGGCATAGAGACATGTTTCTTCTGCAAGCAAGTCAGCCAAGGCCTGTGCCATAGTGATATTGGAGGAATTGCGAAGCAACCAAGTGCGTATGGAATCATATTTTGCCTGAATGGAGGCGGCACCCCATAGTGTCCAGTTGCCCACCTCCATTAATCTGAGGGCAGTGTCTCACAAAATGATTTGTGTAGTAGTGATGGGTGTGAATGAGCCGTGGGGGAGTCCGTGTCATGGTGCTGATGTATGGTGAGGGGCCTGGCATGATTACGGAAGCACAAGAGAAGTGTGTTAGATACAAATCCAGACTTGGATAGCATGTAGAAAAATCAGGAAACACACACCCATTATGAGGGTTCGGTGAGCTTGTACTATATATATATGGCCGAAAATGGCTTCGGGTAGGTACAATAACAAGTCATGTATAGAACTCTATCTTTAATACAAACTTATAGGGCTTGATTTCAATTTAAACTAAATCCTATTTTTTTTAAAGCATTCGACCTCATCCAAAGAGGCTATACAATGTAGAAGTAAACTGAGGTGAAGATAAAATGGAGTGATCAATGTCTTTGATCTGAATTTGTAATGTATGCTTTAACCTTCCATGCAGGCAAAATTCTTTGCCCCAGAGGCAGCAAAGGCACTAGTTGATCGCTATGCACAAAGATAGTCAGTGAGACAATGACAGATTGGATGGTGCTGTTTTGGACCAATGAAATTGTTTGGTCCATTCCTAGGTGCAAATGTATCCGCAAGTTAGAAGGAAATTCTAAGTAATTTCACCTACCCCGTGCAAACCTTACATTGATAGACAATGAGGTATATTTGTCAGTAAATAGGTCACGGTTGTGTTTTGCACAGATGACCATCAGGATGTTAGGAACGTCTTGTATCATAGCAACATTATGGAATCTGGGATATTTTGAATTGTATTGTTTTGGAACAACATAAATGAAACATGTTATTCTTTGCCATGGAATAAGGGTCAGCTAAACATTTTTGATATAGTGTTTATTCCATTATCTAAAAAACATTAAGATATGTTAGGAGCAACTTTGAGGTGTTTACATCATGTTGCCTTGAATAGTTAGGGTCATATCTTTGTGTTGCTCTGGTTAAAAGGTAGTTGTATTCCCTGTGCACGATTACAAATTACGGTTGCAACATGTGTGAACATTGTAGGTACTTGTGCTTTTCTAGCTAGTTCTATAGATAACATGTTTATGAATTTTGTTAATTCCTTTCCTGCCCTTTAAATTGTACTCCTTTTCCCCTTTAAATTATAATTACTTCTGCTTATTTGTATTAGTAATTTGAAGCTTTCTTCCAATTGTTCTGCCTTGCGAAGTGGTCACTTGGGCTGTGATTCCTTGAGTGAAGTGTTCTCGTGTACCTCAAGCCTGAAGGCATTTTTAGAGCCTAGAGGCGGTGCGACTTCTTGCGATGAAGTGATCCAAAAATTAAGAGGGAAGTGACCGAGGAGAGAGTGGCGACCGATGTTGCTATAAAGACTAAAACACCATTCACTAACATAGTAACATGCACCAAAATAGTACCTTATTTTTTTATAAAAACAAGTAGTTTACGAGTTGAATTGCGTGCAAGATGAGGGGGTCCATGACACATAATTAAGGGTCTGTTTGGTACACCTCTGCTTCACTAGTGAAGTTGTTTTTTTTAGAAAATAGCTTCATGAACCACTCTCTAGGTAAAGCTGAACTATTTTAAAAAAAAATTGTTTGGCAAAACAGTTTCACCAATAATTTTATGCATGGATATGAGAGAGAAAGAGAGAGCTGTGATAAACTACTATTTTCAACTTTATTTCACTTCATATCTCTATGAGAGAGGAAGAAAAATAACTTTATTGGTGAAGCTGTTTTGAAAAGAGGTGTTTAGCAAAAAAAAAAAAACAACTAGCTATTGTGAATTGTACCAAACAGAGGCTCTAACTACCTACCTAAAGGATACACTTTATTTCAGAATGCTTATAGCGTGATATTGTACTCAGCTATAATTTAATATAATTTTTTTCTTTGGTCTAAACAAAGAGAAGCCATCCATAGGGCAATTGTTCCTGCTTGCCACAGTGGGGAAACAAATAGTTAGCAGTGCTTTTGGCTTGGCCTGAGCTTAGGTTTTGATTATTGTTATTTTTACTATTATTACTCCGTATACGAGATTGGCAATCCAAGCAGGCGAGGCGCCATATTTCACGGTCGTTTCAAGAGGCGCCACTCCATAAATTTGCACTCATTAGGCACTTATTAGAATGCGGGTAAAGGAGAGCCCTCCTCGTGTTAGCGGCAGATTGCACGCTTAATTACTTTGTTGAATTATTAATGCTAGGAATTATTCTCGGGTGCTTGGTCAGATAATAATATTTAGATAATTGGTATTAGAGAATATTTTGGTATGAATATGGAGTAGTATAATATGCGGGGCGTGTTGTGCTCGAGACGTGATGTTAGGGATGAAAACGGATCGGATACGGATGTATATCACTTATATTATATTTATTTTTATATTTCTGTCTAGATTTGGATTTGGATTCGAATACGAATAGAGGTCAACCATATCGAATAGGATACATCATAAATATACGATTTGAGTATTCGGATATAAATACGGTATCAGATGTTAAATATCAAGACGCTAATATGGGCTCATCAAAACCACTCTAAACGGATTCAACCATATTTGGTCAGAAAAGTGTTCGTGCCATTTCCACCCCTACGTGTTATATTATATTTATTTTTATATTTCTGTCTAGATTTGGATTTGGATTCGAATACGAATAGAGGTCAACCATATCGAATAGGATACATCATAAATATACGATTTAAGTATTCGGATATAAATATGGTATCAGATGTTAAATATCAAGACGCTAATATGGGCTCATCAAAACCACTCTAAACGGATTCGACCATATTTGGTTAGAAAAGTGTTCGTGCCATTTCCACCCCTACGTGATGTGGACCTTGTGCCAACCCGCGCGCTTTTGGCAATTAACCAGTGAAACAAGGACTTAATTAAGAAAGTCGAGTCCTCAATGACACAAGTGTGTGTTACTAATTTTAAAAATAAGTAGTTACACATATACGTCATGTTCGAGTAATCGTTTCGATAACAGATAAGCTAATTGAGATTATTTTTGGCTGTTTTTTTGTTGTGAGAGAAAAATATGACTTTGATGACTTATAAGCCAAGTGAACCGGACGTGCGTGAGAGTTGGTAATATATGCCGCATGGTCCTCATCTCATACGTGACTGTGTACATGTTCTTTGTAGTCATTTCGTTCCAGGCTTCTGTACTTAAAAAAATCGAATCAAATATTTTATTTAACATCAGGACAATACATGCAAAAACAACTAGTAGTATCTGAAATCCGCAATTCACGGCTGGGACTGGGAGGAAAATACATGCATGCATGCAGGTCCCATGCCACGTCAGCAGATATGGATCCTAGCTGTGAACTCTCTCGGCCACAAGCTAGGCTCCCCGGCCGTGGGGCCACCGCACTCACAGCCTCACAGTCACATGCTGTTCTTCTTCGTCGATCCCGTGAACCTGATCGCGAGTGGTGGTGGTGGTGCGCTGACATGACCACAGGGTGCAAACCGACACAGCACCTTCACGGGCTGCACCGCTACCTGCCTAGTCCTCATGACGTCTTCAGGCACAGCATGCGCTTTTGCTAGCAGACGCCTTGCCTTCTATTGATATTGCAGGTGGCCTTTCTCGATCTCAATCACTTCACTATGTATATAAATACCCCCGACAGGGAACGGAGCTAGCAGCAATAATCGCAAAAAACACATCGTACATCGAGCTAGCCAGAGTACACTCATTTGCTATAGCAACGACGACATGGCGACCAGCAGCAGCAGGAGCAGGAGGATGAGCTCGGCGCCGCTGCTGCGTCTGGCTGCCGCGCTGCTGCTTGTGTCCGCCGTCCTGGTGGCGGCTGCGGAGGCGGTGTGCAACATGAGCAACGAGCAGTTCATGTCGTGCCAGCCCGCGGCGGCCAAGACGACGGACCCGCCGGCGGCGCCGTCGCAGCCGTGCTGCGACGCGCTGAAGGGCGCGAACCTCCAGTGCCTGTGCGACTACAAGAACTCGCCGTGGATGAGCGTCTACAACATCGACCCCAAGCGCGCCATGGAGCTCCCCGCCAAGTGCGGCCTCGCCACGCCACCCAACTGTTAGAGGCCGGCGGGCTAGCTTCCTTCTGCCCGGCGGCCAAAGCATTGCTGTACGTGTGTGTGTGCATCAATCTGCAGCTGAAGAGGGCCCGTACCGTATGTGTGTCTCATGCATCTTCTTATGCATGCATGTGTGTGAATGTGTCGTCACTAGCTCTAGCTAGCTAGCTAGTTTATTGTCATATGTAACTCGGTCGTGTCGTGTGCCTGCCTGCCTGCCTGGCAATGCAAGTTGCATCTTAGTTGTGTGCCCTCGCTCGTTCGCACTACCTATACAGACTGTACGTTCTTCACCCCTAAACATAACTAGTACTACTTCGTTGTCTTCGATCTCGGGTCAATTAATTTGCATGTGTGCAAAGTACGTGCAAGAACTACTTCATCTCTGCATGTACGAGTCATTATCATGCACGAATCAACATAGTATCACCTTTATAAACTAATCTTTGTTTTTGTCATCATAATTACCAAGTAATAATATAATATATTAATAATCATTAATTTATTTACTAACAACCAAACTTAGAAAATGTGTTTGAGCTCATGCAACCATTTTTTGGTAGCTAGCTCATATAGTGGGAATATTCTTCCTTCTATAAGGTGGCCACTCCACCCAACTTGCACATGAACAAAATGCTTTAGTGTTGCTTCTATCACTCATCATCGATGGATAACATATTCATACATACGTACACATGCATGGCACATCCACGTCACCACATGAATGCCATAAAATTCCATGCATAAAATCCAATTTAGGAACCCACATCCACAAGCTTTACTAAACTATTCCTTAAAATCCAATTTAGGAATCCATCACAAGCTTGAAACACCAAATCAACACAAAAAAAATCCATCATAAAATTCCATACATCCTATTTAGATTCACCAATCCTGTAACACCATAGCCCGTTAGAAGCCTGTACTAGTTCTGAAGCTAGTCCATATGGCACATGTGAAGTTGTACTTTGTGGGTTTAGTACCACTTTGAAAGTTTAGGAGGGTGAGAGGCAACTTATAATCACCATCATTACAAATGTAGCATCTCTAAGTTAACTCTTTTACACTAAGTGAGGGACAAAAGTGTAAGAGGCACTACTACAAAATAGCAAAACAGCGCCGGTTCAAAACACCTCATCACTGCCGGATTTTGAACCGGCACAACCACTTCGGCAGTGATGAGGGGTCACATCACTGCCGGTTATGCCAAACCGGTAGTGATGGATGTCCAGAAGAAATCGCGTTTTTAAAATCGAAAAAAAATATTCAAATTCTGGGAGAGGCCACCAGGAACCCGCCCGTCAAATCGCGCATATTTTCGCGTAAAATTTGGGAACACGCTCCACCGAGGATTCGAACCTCAGACCTCAGCCTCGTGCGGTACCTCTTCTACCACTCCACCCATGACTCAATTATGTCTAGATTCAGTAGTACTTCCTCATATTCTATACTAAACCGAGTCTAAATTGATTGTTTGAGCCACTAAACGAATTCAAATGAAAACGTTATGAACTACAAAGTTTCATAACTTTTTGAGATCTACAACTTTTATGTAGCAAGTTTTTTCATCCGAGGTCGTTTACAAAAATTTGAATTTCAAATTTGACACATTCAAACCTATTTTTCGATGACAAGATGAATTCAAATGAAAACGTTGTGAACTACAAAGTTTCATAAATTTTCGAGATCTACAACTTTCATGTACAAAGTTTTTTCATCGGAGGTAGTTTACAAAAATCAAAAAAATTAACGGTACATATATATCACTGTCGTTTCCAGCCACGAACCGGCAGTGAAGCTCTTCATCATGATATCACTGCCGGTTCCAGCCACGAACCGGCAGTGATGATGAGCTTCAGTGCCGGTTCGTGGCTGGAACCGGCACTGATATACCTGTAGAGTTGACTTTTTTGATTTTTGTAAACGACCTTGGATGGAAATACTTTCTACATGAAAGTTGTAGATCTTGAAAAGTTATGAAACTTTGTAGTTCACAACGTTTTCATTTGAAATCGTTTAGTGGCCTAAAAATACGTTCGAATGTGTCAAATTTGAAATTTAAATTTTTGTAAACGACATCGGATGAAAAAACTTGTTACATGAAAGTTGTAGATCTCGAAAAGTTATGAAACTTTGTAGTTCACAACCTTTTCATTTGAATTCATTTAGTGGCTCAAACAATCCATTTACTTCACTGATTTTTTAAATTACGAACCGGCATTGATGAGTACCTTCACTGCCGGTTCGTGGCTGGAACCGGCAGTGAAGATTCATCACTGCCGGTTTTGCCAGACCCGGCAGTGATGGGTCGGCACTGATTTGCAAATCTGTAGTAGTGAGGGGTGCTACGCGTATGCATGTGCATTCTACGTGAGGAGCTGGGCCAAGTAATTTTTGGACATGAGATTACAAATCCGTAGCTATAAGATCTCACATATATTTCAATTTTAATTTAATAATAAAAAACAACCAACTTTTATATTTATTATTAACCTAACCAAAACATGACTACAAAGCTAATCATATTGTCTGAGGCCCATCCTTGTCATAACCTATTGCCTCCAGCATATACACGGTTAAAAATAGCTTGCTTTACTTTACATGCACATGCTATTTACATTTGCTACTATGCTATGGATCAAGTTATGAGTTGATTTTAGTAGACTTGTTGTGTGTGGCTATATATTCTCATGGTATCAATGAGATATGGTTTATATATGGTTGAGAGACATCTAGTTTGTGTCTTGGAAGCATAATGAAGGCGTATATGACAAAGCCAGATAGTATGGCTAGGCCATGTTTGTTTCCGGTATCCTTGGGACCTTACAAAACCATACATGCTCCTCCAGTATCCTTGGGACCTTACAAAACCATACATGCTCCCGCAAACCAAAAGCCTAAAAGCACATTTTGCGGAGAATCTAGCTTTTGTCTTCTGAAAGCTTTTGGGCTTTCGGAAGGTCTCAAAGCCAACATCAAAAGCTCCTAGGAAGCTGGAAAGAAATAGAGCCTAGTCTTATGAGGGTACCGAAAGGTGTGGTCTAAGCGCCTTTTTAGGACACCTATGGTGTTATAAGTGTTTGAGGAGTTCCACGTGAATCCACTCTTTCATGATCATGTTTTTAGGGTGAAAGGTTCCAGTAACAGGCATAGGAAATTGATTGAGCTTCCTTAGTAGAGGAGATATCTTGCTTGAGTCATGTAAAGACAAAATCAGTTTAATAAGTTCACAAGACCGTTTGGCGTAAACACCACTTTCTTGTTTTTTTTGGGTGGGTTGGGGCTAGTTATGGATGATGATGAAGGTGACAACATTAGGGGGAGTAAAATATAGCTCTAGCACTCCAAGCCCCAAGAATAGTAGCACTCTAGTAGTGGCTCAAAGGCTATGATTCAGAGTCTCGGCGCACCAATGGATTATGGAGTGACTCAAGGTTGACATGTGGCTAGTTCTTGATCCGAAGATGGTCTAGGTGTTGTGCACAGCTAATGATGGCTTGTGGGTATATGTGTACACACTATGTAGGTGTATCAACATTTGATAAGATCATCGTATATTATAAATAGAAAAGGTAACTCAGCTAAGCATTTGATACCTTTTTATTAATCCCAGATAAGGAGGAAGACTATACAAAAACCTATGAAAGCCTTATAGTTTGCTCAAGTACACATGCATGCTTATAAATAAATTAATGTGAATGATATTTCAAAAAAATCAAGAAAAACTTGATCCATCGCGCACGCTATCTTTTGTTCAAGAACTTTAAAAGCTTACTCTTCAATTTTCATGAAGAACTCTTCGTATAATAAACATAATAAATGATGATCTCACAAGTACACACAAGCAAACAAACAATAAACAAATGAAATAGTACACCAAAATTAGCAACAAAATATAAAAACGGCATATACAACTCGTCACATTGGCGGCGTGGACACGACGTTGATGTGCCATATACAAGTTTTAGGGGCATTTCTGCAGAGAAAACCAAATTTTCAGGGGGTTTTTGTGTGATTTGGACAAGACATAGGATTTTTTTGAGAATTACACAGTACAACGCAGACACTCAACACGCACGTACACTCATCCCTATGAATACACGTACGCAAACCCTACCCCTACGAGCACCTCACTAGTACACAACGCTTAATGGAGACGGTCGTTTTTGCTTAATGGAGGCGGGCAAACACGACCGCCTCCAATGGAAGGCCTCGGTTAATCAAGTATTAACCGAGGCGGTCAGACCGCCCGCCTCCATTAATACTATTAACGGAGGCGGGCGCTATAACACGACCGCCTCCGTTAATAGTATTAACAGAGGTGGCCATCGTAACGCGCCCACCTCCATTAATTTATTAACTGAGGCGGGAAGTTTTTATTTGCCCGCCTCTGTTATGTTTGCAACATTTAATTTTTTTTTTAATTTGGCGCCATATTTCATTTGAATTTGAATTTGGCACTATATATATATATATATATATGAATATGAATAAGAATGCAAGCAGAGGTACATATAGAAACACGAAAAAGAAACCGATAACACTTAATATATAGATGTTGTCCAACACATGCACAAGTTCGAATTCGAAGTTAGCTATATTACAACCATGTAAACTGTTTTTCGATCACTAAACTCTTACAGTTCAACTGACAACCAGTAATCGGTGAGATTTATCCCCCTTGCTCCAATTTCTTATATCCTTGTATTTTGGATTGGTAGCTAGGTCGCTTTCAGTGTGGAAGAATGGATCTCGCCCTTCATGCGCGGCCTCTATAACAAATTTGCAAATATCGGCGATTGTTTGAGTAAATCTTTGGTCAACCTTATTCGACTTTTGCAACGTATTTTGGATTGGTAGCAAGGTCACTTTCAGTGTGGAAGAATGGATCTCGCCCTTCGTGCGCGGCCTATGTAACAAATTTGCAAATATCGGCGATTGTTTGAATAAATCCTTGGTCAACCTTATTCGACTTCTGCAACCAATAATCAAGTCCGGTCTTGAGTTGCCGTCAGCTCATGTTAAATTTGACGCACGACCTTAGGTACTCACAGGCATAGAAGCCACACAGAACTGAGTTCTCTGGTTGTTTGGCACACTGCAAGATATATAGTAGTGAGTAGTGTATATGTTATGTAGTGAGTAGTAAGTAGTATAGTTGTAAAGAGAGTAGTAATAAGTAGTATAGTTGTAAAGAGAGTAGTAACGAGAGCAGTATTACGAGAGTTGTAGTATAATTAAGTAAAGCGAGTAGTAGTAGGAGAGTAGTAGTAGTAGGAGTAAGGAGGACGAAGTACAATTACTTACCGGAAACTCACGCCTGAGTTGCAATTTTGGGCCAAATGCTTTCCTTTTCTTCTCAGATCTCCGATCAATGCACTCGGGATCGTCTAAGTACTTCTTGTAAGCGCTGTATGGAAATCATAGAATCAGCAACAATTAATTTGACAACGTATGTTGTTAACTGTAAATGAGTATGTATCATCACTTACTATCTCGAACAAGATTTAAAATGCTTGTAGCCTTCTTTGTTTGTAGTCCGTAGAGAGTCAAATATACAGGCTTTTCCATCCTGAGGATATATTATGAAAACAATCAAGTGGCCCATGATACCACGGCTACACCATTCACACGAATTAAAATTGACATGATTAAATACATATGACTAGTCTTGATCCCATGAACTACATATGTACATTAAGAATGCTCAATTTGACTTACCCGAACTAGTGGGCGGCCAAGATACACCCACGTCCCTTGAGCTGCTTCATGGTGTGTAGTATATACATTGCCCCCCGGTACTTATACTCGTTGACCTCATCTTTCTTGTATTGCTTTCTCTCCTCTTTGGACAACTTCGCTATGTTCTCACTTTCCTCAGGTATATCATAACCCATGAGGGATCTCTCAGTAATTAATATCGGATTGAGATAGACGGTATTCATGCCCTTTAGTTTGCATGCATGGGCTTGCATCCTACAAGGAGAAGTCCCCCATGCCATCATTAGTATTCATATATTCCCTAAAGTACTCCCAAACATGCAGTGCTGTGTATACAAGTCGTAACTAACTTACATGGCAAACATGGTGATTTGTTGTATGTCGAGGTCCTTTCTCCTCAATAATCTATGCATGTCATGGAAATCTACGACGACGTGATAATCTTCCATCAAATGGAATAGGTCTGCCGGAATCTTGATTAGAAAATCACGCAAGCCAACTTTCGCTGCTTGCATGTACCACAGGTGGAACCTCCTGACCTCCATGGCTCTGCAACGAGTTCGCCCAAGGTCAACATGAACTTGCCATGGTTATAGTTTTCAGGGCAATCCTCTGACCGATCCCAGATCTATATCGGTGTTTTCGGCCTGTGACGTGTACTCAAAGCTTTAGATGAACTATGCATGTACTCTAATTGAATTATAGATGAACTAAGCAAACCTTTCAAACGTAGTTGAGTACGGGTACTTGTTGGCCTTTTGATAGGCCGCCCAACTGGACTTGGTGTGGTTCGAAGGTATGTCCTCCCCTGCCGGTTCCTCCAAAGTCTTCTTCAGTGTGGGAGGACGACATTCCTCTGCATCTTCAGGCTTCCTCGACACGGGAGGACATGTTGGACGCTTGTTTGAACCACTTCCAGACGGTGGTTTCACATTTCCAGTACCTGCCCCTATGCCTCCGTGTTGA
This sequence comes from Microstegium vimineum, assembly GCA_022036555.1. Lineage (NCBI taxonomy): Eukaryota > Viridiplantae > Streptophyta > Magnoliopsida > Poales > Poaceae > Microstegium > Microstegium vimineum. Next base: position 17,548,915 of record CM039119.1, read on the forward strand.
TGGTCGTCGTCGAGAGGTTGAGTATCCCGAGGAGTGCTGCCTCCGTGCTGCTGCCATTGTCGTCATCGTCGTCACCCAGTCCGCCACTCAGTCGGGACGATGACCCAGGTTGTGTACGTTGTGAAGCCAACGTTGGTACATCGAGCAAAATATCCGCTTTGTGCCATAGCACGGTCGAACCTAGTGCAGGGCCTATCAATGTGATACCCTCTTGAGTCGGATAGTCAAGTTCTTCTTGCTCGAATTCTGGGTTCACCCAGGCCATGTCCACCAAGGCACAGTCAGACGAGATTGGCTTTCCATCGTACGTTGCGTTGCTGTTGGGAGGGTGTACCGCTCCTTGTTCCACGTCCTCTTCTTCCCGGCCCTGCCGAAAGGCATCTGTAATATGCCAAAAGTCTCTTCTACAATTACATCTACCGGGAATTGTACATTGGGTGGACCCGCTTGTGGTAGCATGCCATCCTGGCGAAACATGTTCCTCCTCATCTCCACAATCCTAGGGTCTGTGCTCGTGAATGCGTCTAGCACGGACTTGTTGATCATCTTCTAGATTGCCTCATCCCTGCCTTCCTGGATGAGCTCTTCCTTGTACCTCTGCCTCGTGTGAGTGTTGGCGTCAGATTGCCAGGAGTCCATGGTCTTCCAGCTCTTCCTTGAGGAAATGCCACGGACGCGGTCGCGGTGCTCAGGGTTGGCTAACGCCTGAGAAAGTATGTCCTTCTTTCTGCGAGGCTCGAACTCCCCTTTCTTGGCTGCAGCAGCGACCTCAAAGATCCTCTTCTCAACATCCTCAATATGCAGCTCGCTGAACTTTCTCTTACCCGTTTGTAGCTTCTTCGGCTCTCAGCCTCTAAGGAAGTCTTTGGACCTCATGTCCAATTCTTCATACGGGTCCGGTATCCTAGCCTCAGCTAAAGCCTGTTCTTGTGCTCTCCACTTGGGTCTCTTACCTGCATATCCTGCCATGCCCATGTGGTGATGGTGCTGGTTCCGCTTAGCAAGCTCAGAGAACTGCTCGCTCTTTGCCTTTGCTTCTGGGGTTTCTTTTTGCTTGATGAACTGTTCATAAACTTCTGGTAACACGTAGTTGTAACGGGTGCAGGGTGAAATCCCTTTCTGCACATAATCCTTGTTGATCTTGTACCTAAAGTAAGAAGTATTAGTACTAGTAATACTAGTAGTAGTAGTATAGACTAGGAAAAGTAGTAGTACACTAGGGACATGCTTGTTTATAAATAATTGCTCTCAAAATAGCGGGATGTTGCATGAAGCAGTCTTCCAACCCTTATGGTGATCACTGATCATTGACTAATGTGACAACCCTTACCATACGTAGCAAAACTGAAATCATCACAAACATGGAACCATGAGACACGTCCAACCCAATCATCAGCAAAACATAAGTACACTTTTTCTTGGGTATGGACGTCTCTCATGGTTTGATGAGAGTCATGACAAAACACTCTAGAAGCCGGCTGTCACATTATCTCACTACACCGCTTTGTATCATCGAGAAGTAGAGTATTAGCAGCAGTAGTAGATAGACCAGCAGTAATACTAGTAGATATAGAAGTTTTCATTCGTTATTGTACCTGAAGTTTCGAAGTGCCTTCCCTGCAACGGCCATCACATGTTGCCTGCACTTCTCCATATCAGAGTTCTCTGGACAATTGAAGCGCTTCAGCATCTTGTCCCACACATACTGCTTGAGTGCTGCTGGGATCTCCTTCCAATTCTGATAGGTGATGTCTACCTTCTCCCTAACTAAAACGGAGCATTGGTTGCTGAATTTGCCAAGGATCACTGTTGGCAGCAAGGGCTCTCCTTGAGGCCCCACCTGGGCTATTACGTGCACATCGTCGTGCTTCCTGTGCCTTCCATGTTGTCCTCTTGCCCGGATGGCCTTCTTACTATCAGTTGTATTTGAAGATGTTGCCGTGGAGGCAGCGGGTGCTTCCATGTGGCCTTCTTGTTCTTGTACCTCTTGATCCACGGCATGTTGCAAACTCCGAGGTACCAACGGTATCTGTGGACGACAAAGACTCACATTAATTAGCTATATACAAGATCCTATATGGATCAACAATTTACATGATGTTCGATGCAAATACCTTGAGACGTGGTGTCTCTGTATCCTCATCTGGATTGACGAGAAGAGCCTTTTCGCGAGACTATGGGCTATCAGGTGACGGTGACGACTGATAGTCAGGATCTCGGTCTTCTTCTGTACGAACTCTCCTCGGAGGAGAAGGTGTATACTTCTCGCCGCTCTCGTATTCTGTGCTTGAGGATTTGGCACCTTCAGCACCTTCAGCACCTTCGACACCTTTCTCATCACTTGATGATGATGACCCCTGGGCACTATCATCAGGGGTAACCTCACGCCACTGTTCCCTAGCCTTAGCCCGTAAATCAACCATTCTAGCCTACAAACAATTGAGTTTTCATACATGATCATCAATTTTGTTTTAAACAGGTTGCTTGTCAAAAGTACAGACTATAGAAAAAATGTTGGCTCAGATTATCCCCATGGTCATCAGTTTTTGTGTAAACGGATTGCTTGTCATCAAATTGTATAGGGGGCATTTGATCATCATCGCTTGTGCCTCAGCTTAATAACGTCATTGCAACATGCCACTGCCTCATCTTAAATAGGTTTGAAAAGAGTAGCAAATCCAGCAAAGTTACTCCAGTTCACAATATGGCAAAATATTCCTCACAAGCCCGAGCAACCTCCCTTGCAAGAAGAGTAGTAGGGAAAGTAGTAAGGAGGAGAGTAGTAGGAGGAGGAGAGTAAGAAGAGTAGTAAGAAAAGTAGTAAGGAGGAGAGTAGTACTAAGGAGAGTAGGAGGAGGAGGAGAAAAACAAATAAAGATATATGCTCACTGACAGTAGTAAGGAGAGTAGTAGGAGGAGGTGAAAAACAAAAAAAAGACATATGCTCACTAACAGTAGTAGGGAGAGTAGTAGTAGGAGGAGAAAAACAAAAAAAAGACATATATATGCTCACTAAAAGTAGTTGGGAGAGTAGTAGTAGGAGGAGGAGAAAAACAAAAAAAGACATATGCTCACTAACAGTAGTAGGGAGAGTAGTAGTAGGAGGAGGAGAAAAACAAAAAAAAGACATATATATGCTCACTAAAAGTAGTAGGGAGAGTAGTAGTAGGAGGAGGAGAGAAGTAGTAGTAGGAGAAAAACAAAAAAAAGACATATGCTCACTGACAGTAGTAGGGAGAGTAGTAGTAGGAGGAGGAGAGTATTAGGAGGAGAGTAAGAAGAGTAGTAAGGAAAGTAGTAAGGAGGAGGAGAGAAGTAGTAGTAGGAGAGAAGTACTAAGTTGTAGTAGGAGGAGAGAAGTAGTAGTAGGAGAGAAGTACTAAATAGTAGTAGTAGTAGGAGAGAAGTACTAAGTAGTAGGAGGAGGAAAATTTCCAAATTTCCAAATTTGCAACTGACAGTGGAAAAACAAAACATATGCTCACTGATTAATTTCCAAATTTGCATCACTTTGGCATCACAGGTAGAAAATTTGCATCACTGACAGTGGCATGCTGCTAGGTCCATCTTAATTTGGCATCATAGGCACAAAAAAAGAGAAAAATTAAGAGTAAGGAAGAGGGAATTGGGGAGATGAACTGAGCTACAACCACAACGACGGTGAGGTTCTCGGGGAGCTCGGCGCGGCGCATGGCATGGAGCTCCGGCGCGGGGAAGCCGGAGGCGCATGGGGAGCTCGGTGCGGCGCACGCCGCGTGGAACTCCAGCGCGGGGAAGATGACAGCGCGCGGGAAGCTAGTGTTCCACGGCGCACGCGAGGAAGACGGCGGCGCACGCGGCGTGGAGCTCCGGCGTGGGGAAGACGACGACGCGCGGGGAGCTAGTGTTCCACGGCGCACGCTGGGAAGACGGTGGCGCACGTGGCGTGGAGCTCCGGTGCGGGGAAGACGACGGTGCGTGGGGAGCTAGGGTTCCATGGCGCACGCGGGGAAGACGGCGGCCCACGCGGCGTGCTGGTTCTGGCGCGGGGAAGACGGCGGCGCGCGGAGTTGCGCGGCGGCGGGAAATTTGGGCAGCCCTTCGGGGTCGAGATGGCGCGCGGAGGAAATCTGAGGAAGAAGATGGTGCGCGTTGCCTTATATAGGGCAACATTAATGGAGGCGGGCAAATAAGGTTGGCCACCTCGGTTAATGTTAACCGAGGCGGGCGGGCTACGATGACCGCCTTGGTTAATATTAACCGAGGCGGTCGGGTTAGGATGCCCGCCTCCATTAATATTAACAGAGGCGGGCGCGTAACGTTGCCCGCCTCGGTTGTTGTTTTCCAAGAAAATCAAAACAGACACACAGAGACAGAGGGATTGTTGTAAGTAGTAGCTATGAGGAGGATAGTAGTAGTATGTAGTAGGAGGAGAGTAGGAGAAGGAAAACAATAGTAGTAGTAGTAGTAGTAGTAGTAGTAGTAGTAGTAGTACAATGAGAGTAGCAGTAGTTGTGAGAGAAGTAGTAATAGTAAGGAGAGTAGTAGTAGGAATTAAAGTGAGACATTCAATAGAAATATATGTAAAGGCATGTATGCACACATACATGTTGCACAAACATACTACATGAAAACAACTTAACACAAATATGTGGTTCCATTACATTAATGAGATACACAAGAGACTTGTCTACAAAAATAAATGCAATATACATATCATTTTGTTGCTAGTGATCCTATGACGGTCCTCTTTTCACCGTTGGTGCGGGCCCATGGCATTATCTTGGACTTGTTGCAGCGGTCCTCGATGTTTTTTTATCTTCGATGGATGATCGGTAAAAAGTTTGAGTTCTGCGTAGTTGTTGTATTCTTCGGGGCTCTCGATCCCATCAGCTCCCACAATCCTTTGCTTCCCTGAAACAACCACATGCCTCTTGTTGTCCTTTGGCATGGCATAGTAGGCCACTTGCGCGACCTCGGATGCTAGTACCCACTCATCATCTTTGTAGCCAACACTTTTGAGCTCCACGGTGGTGAGACCATAGTCGTCCACAACAACCCCCTTTGGTTTGACCCACTGGCATCGAAACTTTGTTAATTGGAGGTCACCACCATAGTCTAGTTCCCATATATCTCCAATAACCCCATAACATTGTCTCCTATGTCCCGTTGACTCGTCGATGCCCTCATATCTAACACCGTTGTTCTGTGCTGCACTTTTCTTGTCCTTCTCTTTTGTGTGGAACCTGTATCCATTGATGTCATACCCTTGCCATGTAGTGATTTGGGTGGATGGACCGGATGCAAGCCTCTTAACGTTCTCCGCTGATTGATCATCTTCTCCATCTCTTATATCAAGCTTTTTGAGCCATGCTGGAAAACTACACTTATGTTGTTTTTGGACCCATGCCTCCGTGCGCTGCCCGTCATGTGCGCCGCGAATCTCTTCCAAGTGTTTCTCAACATAGGGTTCCATGACCACTAACTGATGAAGGATGCTGTGATGAACTTGTTGAATGGTCTCGTATGGTACATCAGTGCGAACTTTTCGAACCGTGCACCCCTGAAAGGTCCTAGATGGCTAGAGGGGGGTGAATAGCCTAATAAAATTTCTACAAAACACTAGAGCAAAAGGTTAGATAACACTTAAGCGAAGCTTTTTGCTCTAGCTCTACTTGGGGTGCAAAGCCACCTATCCAATGCAATTCTAGTTAGCTAAGTGCCTAACAAACAATAGCAAGAACCTAAGGCACTTAACTGGAGCTAGCAAGAACAACTAACAAGCTAAGCTAACAAGGTAACTAGAGAGCTAACTAAGCAAGATATAAACAAGGTAAATACAAGAGAGGAGGTGATTGTTATACCGATGCCTTGTGATGTATGGATGTCAATGTAGAGAACCAATCACAATGAATACCAAAGAGTAGCCGGGAGACAAGATGACAATCGATTTTTCTCTCGAGGTTCACTTGGTTGCCACCAAGCTAGTCCCCGTTGTGTCGACTACTCAAATGGTGTTTTGGTGGCTAATTGGCAATTCACAAGCCAAGCCCACTACCCGGGCGCCACAAGAAACCACCCAAATGAGAGTAACTCAATGACACGAGCAATCCACTAGAGTTACCCTTTGGCACTCCGCCGAGGTGGGTACAAGCCCTCTCACAAGTCGATGAAGCCGGCCGCAAACAATCACCAACACGCGCCGAAGCTTCTCCTCAATCGCTGAGCCGTCTAGGTGTTGGCAAATACCAAGAATAACAAGAAATCCCGTGGTGATGACGATGACCAAGTGCCACTAAGATGCAATGCAATGATCAAAGCACTTGGATCACTCAAACTCTCACAAATATGCAATCAAGAGTGAAGAGTGTGAGTTGGGGGCTATCTCAAGCAAGCACAAAGTGTTAGAATGAATGGGAGGTGCAAGAGAGTGCTCCTTGAGCCAGCCAAAACATATATATAGCCCACACACAAGAGCTAGCCGTTTTTCCCCTTCACTGCCACTGACTGCGTGCCTCTGAACGCTGTTTGATAGGGGGGTCCGGACCATCGCGCGCGTGTCCGGACCCTCCTCCACTTTGAATTCAGCCGTTGGCGCCCTTTCTGGTGTCGACGTGTCGCATCCGGACGCAGCCAACAGTAGCGTCCGGACCTTCATTGCCTTGCGTCCAGACCTCAGCAGAGAGTATCCAGGGAGCCATTTCATGCCCAGACAGCGTCCGGACTCTGGTGTCCGGACGACACTTAGCGTCCGGTCGCTCAGCAGAGAGCAACCAGAGAGGGGGTTTCACCCGGACGGTTGACCGGAGCCATGCGTCCGGACCTTCATTTGTGTCCGGACCTCCTGTCCAGAGAGGCCGAGGGCTAGGGTATGCGACCGGACGCATCTGCGTTAGTCCGGACCGAGCATCCCTAGCGTTCGGACCCTGCGTCCGGACCACTGTCTCGTGTCCAAATGAGTTGCTTCTTCTTCTCCAAGATTCCATATGCTAAAACCTTGTGTTCCAAGCTTTGTTCACCTGTGTTAGCCTTTTTCATGATATTATCTTGGATTTAATTCATGTTTCATGTCACTTAGGTTCATTTTAATTATGCATGCAATGCAAACCTAGTGGCACATGATAACCGCAATCGAAACGAGTTTTCCCTTCTTGATAGTACGACTATCTATCCTAAAGGTGATCACACTCTCTATAGTGTCTTGATCACTAAACCGAAAATGGCCCTATAGATATACCTTTGCCTTGACCATTTTTGTTTTTCTCTTTCTTCTTTTCCATAGTCCATGGAGCACTTAATCCATCAATCACCATGATCATGCACATTGCTCCATCTCACATGTTGGATCACCCTATCTTGATCATACACTTAGTCATAGGGTTAGTCCATAGGTTTCATCAATTAACCATAACCAAACTTGGGCTTTCAACCCCTTCCTAGATGTTCTGCCTTCGTGTTGATGGACGGGTAGCCCGATCGCCCTCCAATCTCGAATGTATCTAGTGCAGTAGTTCACGGCCTCCTCGGTTGTATAGGCTTCGATCATAGAGCCCTCTGGGTGAGCACGGTTCAGGATGTATCTGCTGAGTGTTGACATGAACCGCTCATAGGTCCACATCTGATGCAGGTAGATAGGTCCCAGATGTTCTATTTGATCAACCATGTGCATCATCAGGTGTGGCATCATATCAAAGTAAGACGGTGGGAAGCACATCTCGAGCTGGCAAATAGTCTCCGCGATGAACTGTTTTAGGGCAGGCAACTCACGAGCATCGATGACCTTCTGGGTAATACAATTAAAGAAGTAGGACATCCGTGTGATCACCATTTTCACGTACTCTAGACCGATGCCCCTGATCACAATTGGAAGAAACACTGTCAACATGACATGACAGTCATGTGAGTTGTAGTTGGACAATGTGAGGTCTTTCATCGAGACCAGGCTCTTGATGTTGGAAGAGAAACCTGTTGGCACTTTGACACACTTAAGCCACTGACACATATCCCTTCTCTCATCTATTGTTAAGTTGTAGCCCGCACAAGGAAGATCAACTTTCCCATTCTGCGTGGATGGTTTAGGATGAAGGTTATCCCTGATACCTAGGTTGACAAGATCCATCCGTGACTTTAGACCATCCTTTGACTTTTTCTTCATGTCTAGCAAGAAGCCGATCGTGGTATCGAATACATTCTTCTCCAAGTGCATGCAATCGATCGCATGAGGTGTATGAAGTGTTTTCCAATACGACAGGTACTTGAAGAAAATCGACTTCTTCTTGAACGAAATGATGGGCGATGTTTCTTCGTTCTCATCACCCCGCTTTCTCTTCCTTGTTTTTGTCTCCGTTGCATCTTTCTTCTTCTTTCCAAACTCGACCTGATCCATATCCTTGACCATGCTAAATACCTTTTCCCCATAACTTGCTCATTTAGGTTCATCAAGTTGCGGCTCCGTCTTGTTGTCAAAGTATTTAATCATTGTATCCTTTCGATACCTATGCTTCTTGATAAGGAACCATCTGTGATGCATATACACCATCTTGGTAGATCCCTTGAGGTAAGTGTAGCAAGTATCGTCGATGCAAACAGTACAACCAGTCTTCCCTTTTATCTGCCCCGACAACGAAAAGAGATCAGGGTAATCAGTGATGGACACAAAGATTATGGCTTTTAGAGTGAACTTCTTCTTTACGACACATCGAAGATCTCAACACCTTGTTCCCACAGTTTCTGCATATCTTCCATGAGCGGCTCTAGGAACACATCTATGTCATTGTCGGGTTGTCTCGGTCCAGAAATCAACATGGTCAGCAAAAGGTACCTACGTTTTTGACATATCGAAGGGGGTAGGTTGTACATGGTCAGGATGACCGGCCAAGTGCTGTGCGAGCTACTAAGGTCACCGAACGGATTCATTCCATCAATACTCAGCGCAAACCTAACGTTTCGTGCCTCTTTACCAAACTCTGGGAACATGGCATCGAAAGCCTTCCACTGCTTGCCATCAGAAGGGTGACGCAGCTTGTCATCATCTCTCGTACGATCTTTAGAGGCGTGCCAGGACATCAACTTAGCATCTTCAGGGTTCCCGAATATAGCTCGTAGACGATCAATGATAGGCAGGTACCACATCGATAGCGCAGGACTTTTTCTCTGCATGTAACCTAATTCTTCCTCGTCTAGTTGAGCCGATAACTGGTTGTTCTTCGCCACCTTCTTCTTCTTTGACCCACCCATATGTCCTTCGTCGTTCTTATCCACCCGACAACCAGCATTCCTCTTATATCGACTCACAACACAATTTGGGCAACGATCCAACTTCTCATGCTTCTCTCCTCGATAAAGGATGCAGTGGTTAGGGCAGGCATCGAATTTTCTAAGCTTCATCGCCAATGGTCGGATCAACTTCTTCGCCCGATATGTATTTGCAGGGACCTTGTTTTCCTCTGGATATGTGTCAGCAAGGACAGTCATGAGGTCATTGAAGCCAGTGTCGGACCAGCCATGCCTAGCCTTCAACATCAACATCGTGAGGTTAAAACGCAGCGCCGTCCAATGCTTTGGACAACCATTATAAAGAGGGTCCAATGCAGCTTACTTCATCTCCCTAAAATTCTCAAGCCATCGAGGGTTGCCAAACATAAGGTCATCTTTATCAAGGCGGTTAGCTATTTCCTCCATTAGCTCCGCACCCTCTACGTCTCTCACAGCAGCGTCTTCATCACCTCCATCGTCATCAGCACCACCTATATCTTCGAAAAGGTCATCCATCGTGATGTAATCACGAGAATTGTCATCGCTTGCTGGCACCGACGATGAGGCAGCTGGTTCAGCTCGTCCTATGAACTCTGCATTATTATTATTGACCGATGTGCCTCAAGATGCATCTTCCACAATTGAATCTACTACCTTTTCACCATGAAAAGTCCAAACCGTGTAATCCTTAACAAAACCAAATCTGATCAAATGAGATTGCACCTCGCTATCTTTGTGGGCTTTCATGTTCTTACCGTGAGAACACGGACAAGTAGTTGTCGTCCTATCCAGACGCTCACGGTGAGCTTTCGCAACTGCAATAAACTTTCGAACATGAAGGAGGTATTGTGGTTCCATTCTCTTTATCTGGTACATCCATTCAGACCTGTCCACATTGCCCCCTACAAATCATATATGACCACACCGTCAAAGAACAAAGCATTACAAAGAAGATAGATAAACAAATAAAGTGCAGTAGATCTAGATCTAGATCTGAAAGAGCCCAAATAGAAGGGTAAAATGAAGTTTAGAGAGCATGTGTTCACCTTTTGTGATGTCTTCTCCCAAATCAAGAGCAAAACTTCCCCCCTAAGTTTTCCTTAATTTTTGGGGTCCAATCTTCAACAAATCATGTCACCACCAAAGAACAAATGATTAGAAAGAAGATATTAGATCTAGAGGTAAAGAAAATAGTAGTTTTCTCTCTCCTCCATGAATCTAGATCTAGACTAGATCTCAAAGAGCCCAAATAGAAGGGTGAATGATGTTTGGAGAGAATGTGTACCTTTTGGGATGTCCTCCTCCAACAAATCAAGAGCAAAACTTCTCCCCCTAAGTTTCCTTAATTTTTAGGGTTTTAAGATTTAAAACCCTAAAAAAATAGAAGGAGCCGTCGTGAGGAGGAAGAAGCGGGTGGCGCTGTTGCATTAAATAGGCAAAGCTTAATGGAGGCGGTCACGTTACGCCGCCCACCTCCATGAATCGATTAACGGAGGCGGGCGCATTACAATGACCGCCTCGGTTAATCTATATTAACCGAGGCGGTCGCTCCTTATATGCCCGCCTTGGTTAAGCATTAACAGAGGTGGACATTTTGGACGACCGTCTTCCACGGACGGAGGCAGTCGGGCCTCGCTTAATGGAGGCGGACGGATGATGTGACCGCCTCCGATCAAAAAATCCCACCGTCTCGCATAAGAAATTCTGTACTAGTGCCTCCGAAGAACTGAACCGACAGATATCTCAACCTTCACGAAGTCACCACAGACGTTCGGCATGTAAAAACGGTGAAACCCACGACCTTTTCTGAAAGAGTTCGTCGACCCCGGCTGACAGGCCCTCCATGGTTTACCTGACCGCTGACTATGGACGGCTGGACGCTCGATCTGTGCCGTCAGGGGATCCTACGGCTGAGATATTTCTTCCCTCCTCTGATTCCTCAAAGGCTCCTCCTCGGACGCAGTGGCGAGACGATGGGCCGTGCAGTTCCACGACAGCGGGATGAGATGTCGAGCTCGGCCGGCCGTTCCTTTGCGCAGGAGGAGCCGCACCGGCACTGAGCAGCGGCGGGCGGCACGCGGTGCTATGAGAGAGAGCATCCCATCGCAGGCTGTGCCCCAGGTTCGCGCTAGTCTGATGGCGCGGTTCTTGACGACAGGAAGGCGGCGGCGGCGGTGCTGCGTTGGATTTCCCAGGCAGGCGGCGGCGCTGATGCACACAGCGAGGCACGATTCCGTGTGGGAAGCCTGAGCGCGTCGGGCTCGGTCAGTCGAAGGAGACGGCGTGCGGAAGCGGCTCCCGCCCCGCTCGGGTTCGCTCTCCTACGGCAAGGGAAGAATCAGAGAGAGAGAGAGAGAGGTTGTCACTCAAGCGGACCACCTCAGAGGGAAAGCAGGGGCGCTGGACCTTTTCTTCCTGGGCTGGTGAGTTAGGAGCGCGGGCGGCTGAGAAAACAAAAGTAAGGACCCAGCCCACGAAGGAAGCAGGAGTAGGCTGAAAAAATTTTTTCGAGCTGATATTTAGATAGTTATAATTTGGTTACGTATGTATTCTGTGATTTTTTTAAATTTTTAGTGTCCTACAAATATATGAATAAATAAACTATGGTTAATTTTTTCTATTTTTTAAGAAGGGTAAAATGATTATTTTCGTGCAAAACAACATTTTTATTTTAAAGTTCTCATCATGTAGAACATAGAAGACTTTATAGTATAATTTTTGGGCACTTATATAATTTGATATCTATTTTGTTAAAATATTTTATTAGACACTGTGTCTATTACCAAATTTGTTAAGAAACAGAGTGTTCTTCGGTAAATTGCTTCATTTTAGGTGGCGAACGACAAAGCGCGGTCATTTTCAATGTCAAAGAGCCAATTTTACCTTTTTATATTAAAATGATTTTTTTTTACCTTTTCATGAAATCTGAAATTTTTACCATTTCATGAAATCTGAAAATTTAACCAATTTTTATATTGGAAAATTGCACTCGCACGCTTGCTAATAAGGGTTAACCCACAACTCAATATTAAGATAAAACATATAGATCACTTTGAACAAAGCGAAGCCTTTCAAGAAGTGGGAGTTGGCCGGTACAAAATCTTGGTTTTAGGAGTTGAGCATGAGTATGACTTTGACAATGACATTTAAGACGAGTGATGGGTTTATGTCCTAATGTAGAAGAATAGCAAACAAAACACCTGATGGTTTTCAGGTTTTCAATATATATATATATATATATATATATATATATATATATATATATATATACCCTAATTAGGTGCGAGGTGTTTGCTATTCTTCTACATTAAGACATAAACCCATCACTCGTCTTAAATGTCATTGTCAACATATATATATATATATATATATATATATATATATATATATATATATATATATATAGTCAAATACAACCTGGAATACAAATAATATGATATAAATATATTGACCATAGATATCTCTAATATCCATCCATAGTCACAACGGGGGGAGACTGATGCAGATTCTGGATATAAAGTCACTAATCCACTGACATGTAGTCCCTTAGTCATAATGTCTGCTAACTAATGAGTTAAGGGAACATGAAGTACTCTGAACTGCCCCAAAGTCACCTTCTCATGAACAAAGTGAATGCTACTCTCAATATGCTTCGTGCGAAGATGATGAACCGAATTGGCAGTATATAGACTACGCTAACATTGTCGCAATAGACCATGGTCACTCAAGGTATCTGAGTTACGAAGCTCCTCAAGCAACTTGCGCAACCAGTAGCACTCAACAACCCACATTAGCAACAACTCGGAAATCCACCTCTGCACTATACTGAGACATCGTGGTCTACCGTTTTGAAGACCAGAAACTAGGTTGTCCCCGAGGAATATGCAATAGCCTGATGTAGAGGGCCGAGAGTCTGGTCATCTAGATCAATTAGCATCGGAGTATGCCATGATGGATGACATAATGTCAATGCCCATGTGCAAACTGACGTCATGGCTATCATTCACATAGCGCAAATGCACTTGATCAGAGCAAGATGCATGAGAGGCAAACTGGTTAAATGGAGAAGGCAATGTATGATCCACTTAGATCGAGTCAGCATATGAGATACTACAACACGCCGCAAAGATTCTAGTATAATAAAGGGCTAGTAACCGGAGCTCCAACAATGGTAGACAACTTGGACTTGGAGTGAACCAGTGTTGTCGTGGTGTGACACTCAGCCATGCCGACCCACTAAATAAAGTTTATGGCATACTATCTCTAGAACTAGTGGAGGCCTGCGGAAGACCAGTGATGGATATTCCAAGGAAGTGCGGAGTACTAGGAGTTGAGATGGTCGATGATGCATCGTAGAAGATCCAAAGAGGATGTTGTGAGGACGATGTCATCGATGTACAATAGCAAATAGTCCATCTCCACTCCCTCTTTGAAGATTAAGAGAGAAACATTGGACTTTGTCACAGTGAAGCCATACATGTCGATGTAGATGGCAAACCGCGTATGCCATGCGTGAGGAGTCTGCTTTAGGTTGTCTAGTGATTTCTACAACATGTAAACATAGTACGCGGTCAATAGGTCAATGAAGCCAGCAGGTTGGTGTGTGTACATGGTCTCCTAAAGGTCATCACAAAGAAAAGGATTCTTCATGTCTAGATGTTGGATTAGCTAGGAGCATGAAGGAGTAATGCTGAGCTCAGATTGGATTGCAGCATGCTTGCGGATGAAAGTTCTCAGCATAGTTATCACCGTGATTTCCCATGTTGTTTATATTTTGGTGTTTGATAATCAACATGACCAAATTGGACTAACGTGTTTGCAAGTGTTTGTTTTGTAGTCCAATAGGGTGCAAACATGATTTGGACAAAGGCCACATGGTGATCCAAGTGATCAACACATCAAGCAAAACATTTGAAGCATGAAAAATGACCTACAAGATCAAGCAAAGCCCAAGCATGAAGGATCGGACCAAGCCGGAAGCAAAGACCGCGAAAAAACGAAGTTAAAAGTGCTTCAGAGGACCGTCAGACTAGTTGCGAAGCGGCTCCGGACCATATGACAATGGTCATGTGCTAAACAGAGAGGTTCCAATAAGGTATGGAGGCGTGGGGCCAGTTCTAGATGTGGGCATTGGACCATATCGTATTGGTCCTGTGCTAAACAGAGAGGATTGTCGATGTTTTACCACCGATAGCCTGCCACGGGGTTACCCGAGACAGTAGTTTGTGCCTCGGCAAATAGTGAAACCTTGGTGGTTGGACACGCAGGGACACACGGTTTATACTAGTTCAGGCCCTCGACATAGTCGAGTAATAACCCTACGTCCAGTTGAGTCGCTTGTTATTGCTCAAGCTGTCGATGTTTTACCACTGATAGTCTGCCACGGGGTTACCCGAGACAGTAGTTCGTGCCTCGGCGAATAGTGAAACCTTGGTGGTTGGACACGCAGGGACACATGGTTTATACTGGTTTAGGCCCTCGACACAGTCGAGTAATAACCCTACGTCTAGTTGAGTCACTTGTTATTGCTCTGATCTTGTAATACAAGGTGTTGTGTGTCGCTCTACGTATCGGGTGTTACGTAGTATGTTTAGATGATTTTCGGGTGGTACCCTCACCAACCCTTTATAGTCCAAGGTCTAGCTGAGGATTGCTCTAATCCTACTCGGTTACAAACTTAGAGTCCTAAGCTGCGCTTCGGTCTTGTTGTCTTTACCGAGTAGAATCCAGTTTTGTTTGTCCGCCTTCCTTCGTGGGCCGGGAGGAAACAGGCCCAGAGCTCAGGTAAGCCGATCTATGGGTACCCTACAGGATATCCCATCGACAAGTCCCAGAGCATCTCATGATTTTTCTTCAGTGTGTTGGGTTGTTTTAAAAGCAAGCTGAGTTCTTCTTGAAGCAAAATCATGGGATGATCTCTTGTGTCTTCGTCTTGTAGTCTTCTTGCGCCTTTTGTGAGAGGTGCACTCAATGAGTGTAGCCCCTGAGCCTCTGATTACTTGGTACAAGTATTCGGAGGATCTGAGAAAAACTTTGTGTGGTATGTATTTCCAGTCCCCGAGCCTTCTCTGAGTTCTTTTGAAAAAAGAACTCGGCAGAAGGGTCTGAAATACTCTGCTGCTTTCTGATTTTGTTCACGGGTAGGTACTGTGTTTTCGCGGATGTGTGGAATCTTGCTTTCACTGTTTGCTTTGGTCAGCTTTTCTTGCTTTTCTTTCTTGTGACCTTTGGCTTTTGGTGGTTCTTCCTGACTATATATTGTGTTGTGCTTGTACTAGTAGTTTGATCTCTAGAGTTCTCCTCTTTCTCTTTAGTGATCATGCTGCTGAGTGAAACTGAGTCGCCCCCGGGCTTGTGCCCATCTTCTGGTATTTGAGTGGGTAGAAGAATTCTTGTGAATGGAGTTGGAGGTGGACTAACTCCTCGGTTAGATTTTCCTAGGAAGTTTGGTGTAGCAGGTAGAATAAGTCTTGTGATGTGGCTTCCATGCCTTCTCTATCTGTCTGCTGAGCTCCGGGCTATAACCGTTGCCGCTCCTGAGTTGGTTGACGTGGTATGCTCTATCTTTCTGGCCGTGCGTGCTTGCGCCGAATTCTTGCTGGAAAGGCTAGAGCTGGAGTTGTCCAATCTCATTTGCTAGGAGTGGCTTTCTGCCTATGAACCAGGACTTTCTTCAGGTGTTAAGGAAGCTCTGGGTTGTTTTACTCTGCAAGTTTTTTACCAAGTGCTGGATCTCCTTTGGTAGTAGACCTGATCTGTCCTTGGTTTTAGTCTTTATATTGCGTCACTTGTGATCTATTATTGTAGATGAGGTTCGTACTGGCCTTGTATTGGTAGCTTCTGGTTGTTGTATCTGTAAGATCACTGACCGAGTTGTGTTTGGTATCCAATAAGTGTCCCCGGTTGTATGATTGTCCTTGGAATATTCTTCTGGATATTCTATCTAGTACTCTGATGTACTGCTTTTATTATAGTCGTTTGTATCTCATCGATGTAGTCCTTGTAGAATCTTTTGCCTTTACTGCTCTCTTTATGTACTATTGCTGATGTTGTCCTTTCTTCATGGACTTGGTGTATGTGCACCCGTTGTTCTTCTATAAATAGCTGTAGTATGGTTTCCTTGTCACATATCTTCTGTTTTTCCTTGTAAGAGGTCCTTGTTGTATCATGGATATTGTAGTGGGCGAGCTTGACGAGCCCCCGGGCTTCTTTCTTCTCTTTCTTGGTTGTAATCTAGTGAATGGTGTAGCTCTTGTGATAGGAACCAGTAGACAGCTGGTTTCAGGGTCGGACCAAGCTGTGGGCGGTTTTGAGGCAAATGGTGTAGATCTTGTGATGAGGCTGTCGTATGTTGCGCTGCCTGATCTACCAGTGTCTCTGACCTCTGACTGTTCTTACGGTCTTGGTTGAAGAAGCATTCCTTGGACAGTCTTGTGCTATGTCATTTTGGTGCGTGTTGATGCTGATTTGTATGACTTGAATTTGGTCACTACTGTTTTACTGCGTCTCTCGCTGCCAATCTCGCTGTTTTACTGTTCTGCTTCTGCTACCTTTGACAGCTTGGGTATGCATTGCTCTGCTGGGTATTGCACAAATCCGATTTGTTTGGCTCTGTCTGTCAATATTGAATCTTGGTTCGGGTTGTCCTAACCTAGAAATCGACTGCGTTCTTAGCTACCGACTTGTACTAGCTCCTTTCGGCAGTTGTCTGTTTGTAACTTTATATTTAGTCTATACTCGAGACTTGTGTTTGAGAAATGAGGAATCAAAGAATTGTCGTCTCAATCTTCCGATTTTTTGTATCTGCCTTGCTTGTAATGACCGGGTTCTTTTGCGAGCTGTCTGTGTATTCTGAAAAGGAGGTGTTGTCTAACTGCTTTAGGTTCCGTTCCGTAATTGATGGTATTTTTCAATTACTGTACTTTCCGCTGTAGGTAACGCTTCCTTATAAATCTGCCCTTTTATTATCTCTTCTTTTTTACCTTGCGGTAAAAAACTCTTCCCTTTACTTGCAAAACCCTAACTGCCGCCGCCGCTCTGGTTGTCCTTGATCCGCCGGATGGTGAAGAAGAACAAGAATAAGAACAAAGAATTTGTTGACGAAGACACCGTATTGGATCATATAGATAATCCTGAGTACGTCGAGATGTCTCGTCAAATGAAGCATTCTCCTAAGCCTACGACTCAGGATGCAGATTTGGATCTGCTAGTTGCTCATGGTCTGCTTCAGGCGCGGATTTTTTCTCAATACTCTCTTCCTGGTGAGCACGTCATCCCAGGTCCCTCCCCTGATTAGACTGTGCTCTTTGTTCCTTTTGTTCACGCTGGGCTTTGCTTCCCTCCCTCTGACTTCTTGATGGAGTTTCTCCGTTTCTATGGTATCTAGCTCCATCATCTGGCCCCTAACGGGATTCTTTTCCTTGCCTCATTTGTTCACTTGTGCGAGACATTCATTGGCATCCCTCCTTGTATTCTTCTCTTTCGTCATTTCTTTCGTCTGCGCTTCCATGAGAGTAAGCCGAGTCGCTCTTTTGGCTGTTGCGTTGTTTAGTTCTGTCAGGGGGTGAAAAATAACTATTTTTCGTTCACTCTATGATTCTGTTAAGGATTGGGCGGATAAGTGGTTTTATATTTCCAAGTCCGATGCTTATTTCTCTTCCAACCTTGCTGCTCTTCCAACTTCCCTTCCTTGTTTGAATGATTCTTTGTCTCCTTCTGAGTCTTTGGCTATTAAGCCTTTGCTGACTCGGATAAGCTTCTTGAAACAATCCGGATTGACTGGCAATGGGTTGATTGCTAGTTTCTATCGTCGCCGGGTTCAACCTCTTATGCAAAGGGAGCATCTTGGCTTTGAGTATACTGGTTCTTCTGATCCATCTTGGATTATTCCTAATTCTAAGTTGTCTGATGAAGATGTATTTGATCATTTGGGGAGGGTTTTGAGTGGTGTATCGACTCTCCCTCCCCAAATTTCAGAATACAATGCTGAAAATCCTCCTCCTCAGGTTAGTGAACTTTGTAGCTCATCCTGACTTCTTTTTTCTGAGTTTTTTGCTTGTTAATAGCTTGCTTTGTGTTTCAGGATTATGGTCATTCTTTTAGGCTTGATTTGCCTTTTGGGCCAAATGCCTTTGACCTTGCCGAGACTGCTGCTGAAGTCATCGTTGCTTCGAGTTCTGCTTCCAGGTTGATCCCCGGATTCTGTGTTACTGGTGGGTATGTGCTCTATACTCCTGATCCCGGATTACTCAGCTTCTGTTATTTTCTAGGAAGAGGAAGCTTGAGCCCTTTGCTCAACCTCCTCCACTTGCTCCTGTTACTCGTCGTCGTACTTCTCGACCGCGTACTCCCACAGGTAACATTATTGTAGGTGAGCGTTTTTGCTTTTAGCCGAGTTGTTCTATTTACTGCTTTTCCTTATTCTTGTGCTTATTTTTTGTCAGGTGTCCAATCTATCCCTCTTGATGAGGAGTCTTCTAGTGACGATCCTCTGCTTATTCGTTCTCCGTGAGTTTCTTTCTTTGATGTCCTTTTTGTCTTTTTTTCGTAACTTTTGTCTTATTGTGAGGTTGTTTTAGACGTAGGTTGTCTGTCAGTCAATCTTCTGGCGAAGCTGCCCCAATCCCTTCGGCTGTTCCGATATCCTCTTCTTCATTACTAGAGGATGATTTTTCTTTTGTTATTCCCGAGCTTTCATTTGCTCAAGTTGTTGCTTCCTTCAGCAAGTCTGTTAAGTAAGTTAGATTTGTTGTATAATGCTTGTTTCTTTAATTGTCTTTGCCTAATATTCTTGCTTTTGCTTTCTTTAAGTCTTCCTCTGATGCTCCTGCTTCATCCCAGAGTGGTAGGGTTCTTTTTGTTGAATGAAGGTTTTTGCCTTTTGCTTCTCTCTTAACTTTTCCTGTTTTATCTTTTGTGGGACATTGCACTCTTGATGTTGGTAATATTGCTGATACCTCTGAGTTGGTCGGTGCCTCTCCTCCTGTCGGCGTGCCTCTCCTTGAAGTACCTGAGTTGAATATCTCGGGTAAGGCTCCAATGACTCCTTTGCTCCTTCAAGGGCCAGAAGTCCACCTTAGCCATGGTGATTGAGTTGAGAAGCTTGTTTCTTCTTGGAATGACTTGTCAAAGTCTTTTGGTATTGAGCTAAAGGTATTTGCTCCTGTTTTCCCTTCTTTTGTTTTTTGGTTTGTACTTTTGTTTCAATCGTTATCTCTTGCAGGAAGCCTGTCAGGAATTGGTTCCTTCTACTTCAGAAGTTCAATCAAGAGGATGCTAAAGTCGGAGCAAGAGTTGTTTCTTAGCTTTCTGAATTGTTTGTCTTTTCCAGCTTTTGAAGTCAGATCAAGAGTTGCAGTCTCAGCTTTTGGGCGTTCATGAACGATATAAGTCTTTGTATGCTACTGTGAAGCCTGTCATAGCTGCCGTCTGTCATGAAGAGGATGCTAAAGAAGGCTTGAAGACCTTAATTCCTGCACTGCCTCTTCATTTTCGAGAATTTGTGGGGAATGGGTTTGAGTGCTGTATAAACAATGTTGTTTCTTTAGTTCGAGCCCTTGCTCCTGATGTGCCTTTGGATCAAATCCTTGAAGATCCGATGGACGCCAATCTCTTGGCGAGGTGGGAACAATCAAAGCCTGAAGTCCAGGAGCTTTGTCGCAAGATATTTGGTCAAATGAAAGTGTTGCCTTCTTCTTCTTGATAAGAAACATTTACTTGTCCTTGGGTGATGATCTTGTAATATACTCTAAATGATACTTTTGCTTCAGGCTTCATCTTGATATTGTGATGCTTTTGTCTTGCTTTGTCTGTAAGTTGTTCTCTAGTCGAATTGCTAGTTGTCTTGATGAGTACTTTATTTTCCAGGTCTTGTGAGTTATTGTCGAGTTCTTTTGATCGAAGTTTGTAGTATCATGCCTCTGTCTTGGGCTTTGAAGATGGTTCTGGATCCCCGAGTTCTTTCTGGGTAATGTTATTGGTCTTTATGCCTTGGTGACTATACTGAAGACATTGCTTGTAGAATGCCTTATGCTTCTGAGCCAAGTTTTGTATATTTTTGTCTTTGCGTCTTAATAACTTCCGAGTAGTTTCGAGGTAGCCTTGTCGTTTTTTGACGAGTAGTTCTTGCTGTTGGGATGCCCCTTCTTGATGTGAGAACATTTGGCTTGCAGCCTTTTTGTGCCGAGTTCATGCTGCTCTTCCAGCAGTTGATGTATTGTGTCACTTTGTACGAGTGATTGGTGTCGTCGAGGTAGACTGATACTTTTTGTTGCGCTGAGTAGTTTGATATTTGTCATGCCGCCTCTCGAAACTATAGACTTGTAGATATATGAACCAGACTGTGCCGCTCATGGTGCAAAGCAGTCGGTTTATCATCGAGGTAAGTTGATACTTTTTGTTACGCCGAGTAGTTTGATGTCATGCTGCCTCACAAAACGGTAGACTTGTAGATATATGAACCAGACTGTGCCGCTCATGGTGCAAAGCAGTTGGTTTGTCAAGTTGCCTCACGAAACAACCGACTTAAAGATGCTAGACAGTGCCGCTCTTGGTTCAAAGCTGACAGCTTGTCATGCCGCCTCACGAAATGGTAGACTTATATATATGAACCAGACTATGCCGCTCATGGTGCAAAGCAGTCGGTTTGTCGAGTTGCCTCACGAAACAACTGACTTAAAGATGCTAGACAGTGCCGCTCATGGTGTAAAGCTGTTAGCTTGTCATGCCGCCTCACGAAACGGTAGACTTATGTATATGAACCAGACTGTGCCGCTCATGGTGCAAAGCAGTCGGTTTGTCGAGTTGCCTCACGAAACAATCGACTTAGAAAATGCTAGACAGTGCCGCTCATGGTATAAAGTTGTCAGCTTGTCATACCGCCTCACGAAATGGTAGACTTATATATATGAACCAGACTGTGCCGCTCATGGTGCAAAGTAGTCGGTTTGTCGAGTTGCCTCACGAAACAATCGACTTAAAATGCCAGACAGTGCCTCTCATTGTGCAAACTGCCGGTTTGTTCTTGATGTTTTGTATCTCATATCTTCAGCTGTAGAATTTCTTGAGTTGGCTAATATGCCAAGTATTGCTTAGTTGAATTCCATCTTCTGTCATAAGCTCATAAGTTCTGGGTTGTATTGCAATTTTGATGTTGAAAGGACCCTCCCATGGGCTGAGTAGTTTGTGTCTTCCGTCTTTCTTTTGAGTTAGCCGTAGTACTAGATCTCCAGGTTTTAGCGTTCTTGGATGCATACTTCTGTCCTAGTGTCTTCGCAAGCCTTGTAAGTATCTTGCATTTTGTATTACTGAACTGTCTCTTATTTCTTCGATTGAGTCGATCTCTAGTCGTCTTGTCTCTTCGGCTTCTCCTTCATCATATTGTTCGATTCTTGGTGATTGCCATATCAAGTCAATTGGTAATACTGCTTCTGATCCATATACCAGGAAGAAAGGTGAGTAGCCTATTGCTCTGCTGATTTGGGTTCTTAAGCCCCATACCACTTTTGGTAGTTCTTTTATCCACTTGCCTCCGTAGTCTTTTAAGTCTTCATATAATCTTGGTTTTAGGCCTTGTAATAATAGCCCATTGGCTCTTTCAACTTGTCCGTTTGCTTGAGGGTGAGCTACTGATGCATAATCTATCTCTATTCCGCAATCTCTTGCCCAATATTGGAATTCCTTTGCTGTAAATGGTGATCAGAGATATGTGATTATTCTATTGGGCATCCCAAATCTGTGCATGATGTCTTGTATAAATTTTGTTGCTTTTTCTGCACTATATTTGACGAGTGGTTTGTATTCAATCCACTTGGTGAATTTGTCTACTGCCACAAATATGTATTCAAATCCTCCTTTTGCCTTTTTGAGAGGTCCGACTTGATCTAGCCCCCAACATGAAAAAGGTCAGGCTGGTGGTATGCAGATTAGATTGTGTGCTGGAACATGTGATTGTCTTGGATGCTGCATGATTTCCACAACACCCCGAGTGGATTTCATCCAATATCTCTTTTCCTTCCTGCGTAGATACGTATTTTAGTAATACTCCAGAAGATTCTGCTCTTTTGTATAATTTATCCTTTACGAGGACGTAAGCTTTGCTTTTTCTTATAACCCTTGTTGTTTCTGCTTTGTCTCCGGGTAGTTTGTTTTCATTCTTATAATCGATGAATGGTTGTCTCCAATCGCTTTCTATGTTGAGGATCTGCCTTGAGGTGTCGGGTTCTTTTATCTTGTCTATGTCCATTGGGTCTTCTTTTTGTTTACTGATTTCTTGGATTGATGGCTTTGCGAGTTCTTCTACAAATATTCCTGGTGGTACTTTTGCTCTGTCTGATCCCAACTTTCACAAGATATCTGCTGCTACATTTGAATCTCTCAAGACGTGGTGGATTTCTAATCCTTCGAAGTTCTTTTCGAGTTTCCTTACTTCTGCACAGTATGCATCCATGTTGTTTTTTGTGCAATCCCACTTTTTGTTTACTTGATTGATTACTACTGACGAATCCCCATAAGCGAGAACTCTTTTGATTCCCAGGGTGGCTGCTACTTTTAATCCGTGTATGAGTGCTTCGTATTCTGCTTCATTATTTGTTGCTTGCCATAATATTTGTAGTATGTATTTTAATTGTCTTCCTTCTAGGGAAATTAGTAGTACGCCTGCTCCAGCCCCTCCAAGTTTCAGAGAACCATCAAAGTACATCTTCCAGTGGTCTCTTATTGGTTCGGGTTCTTTTTGTGCAATTTCTATCCATTCTGCAATGAAGTCGGGTAATATCTGTGACTTGATTGTTGTCCTTGGTTTGAAATCTATATTTAGAGATCCGAGTTCCACTGCCCATTTAGATATTTGGCCTGTGGCGTCTTTGTTTCTGAGTATGTCTTGTAACGGGAAGTTGGTTGCTAGTGTTACTTTGTGCTCGTGGAAATAATGCCTCAACTTTCTTGATGATATGAGTGCTGCATATAGTAGTTTCTGTACGTGTGGGTATCTGACTTTTGATTCCGTGAGTACTTCGCTGATGTAGTATACTGGTCTTTGTACTTTGTAGGTACATCCGGGTTCTTCTCTTTCCACGATGATTGCTGCACTTACTATGTTTTTTGTTGCCGTGATATACAGCATCATGTCCTCCTTATTTCTTGGTGCTGTCATTACTGGGGATGATGATAAATATTCTTTTATCTTGATGAAAGCTTGTTTTGCTTCTTCTATCCATTCGAAGTTCTCTTTTCCTTTTAGGAGTTTGAAGAAGGGTAGTCCTTTTTCTCCCAATTTTGATATGAATCTGTTGAGAGCTGCCATACATCCTGTGAGTTTTTGTATGTCCTTGATCTTTTTTGGTGGCTTCATATCCATTATTGCTTTGACTTGTTTTGTGCTTGCTTCAATTCCTCTGTTGCTGACTAAGAAACCGAGTAGTTGTCCTGATGGTACGCCGAAGATGCATTTTGTGGGATTGAGCTTCCACTTCCAGGCTTTGAAGTTTTTGAAGGTCTCTTCTAAGTCTTCCAATAGTGATTCAGGTTCCCTTGTTTTGACTACTACATCATCAATGTATGCCTCAGCGTTTCTTCCGATTTGATCTCCTAGATAAGTTTGTATTGCTCTTTGATATGTTGCTCATGTGTTTTTCAATCTGAATGGCATTGACTTGTAACAGTATGCTCCAAAGGGTGTTATAAAAGATGTTTTGCTTTGATCTTCTTCTCTCAGTGATATTTGATGGTACCCCGAGTAGCAGTCGAGGAAAGATAGTAGTGATGATCCAGCTGTCGAGTCTATGACTTGGTCAATTCTTGGTGGGCCATAGGATCTTTCAAGCAATGTTTGTTAAGATCTGTGTAATCCACACATACGCCATTCTTTCGTGTTCTTCTTCTCCACCAATACTGGGTTGGCTAACCAGTCCGGGTTGATTATTTCCCTGATGAACCCTGCTACTAGTAATTTTGTAATTTCCTTTTTGATTGTTGCTTTCCTGTCTGGTGCAAATCTGCGTAGCTTCTGTTTTACTGGTCTTCATCCTTTGTTTGTGTCAATTTTGTGCTCAGCCAACTCCTTTGGGACTCCTGGAATGTCTGCTGGTTTCCATGCGAATATATCTTTGTTGTCCCTTAGAAAGTTGGTGAGCGCGAGTTCCTATTTGGGATCTAGGCTTGCACTGATTATTGCTATCTTCTCTGGATCTCCGGTTAGTAGGTCGATTGTGTTCATGGCTGCTTCTTTTGGAGGTGTAAAATTGCTTGGCTTCTTTGCCGGTATTTGGATTTCGTCCGGGTTCATTTTCTCAACCTTCTTCGCAATATCTTCTTTTTCCTTGTAATCTTGTAATTTTTCTGATATTTGTATGGCTTGTACATCACAATCATATTCCTTTTTTAAATATCCTTTTAGTGAAAGAACTCCTTTTGTTGTCGACATCTTGAGGAGTAGATATGGGTAGTGGGGTATTGCCATGTATCTTGTTAGTGTTGGTCTTCCAAGGATTGCATGATAACATGATTTGAAGTTGGCTACTTCAAACTTGATGAACTTGGTTCGATATTTGTCTGGTGTTCCAAAGGTGACTGGTAAGGTGATTTGTCCCAATGGTATGGAAGCTTTTCCGGGTATTATCCCGTAGAAGGTAATACTTGTTGGTGTGATCATGCCTTCATAGTCCAAATTCATCTTCCTCAGGGTATCTGTGAATATTATGTTTAGTCCTGCTCCTCCATCAATGAGTACTTTAGATTATGCTACCCCCGCTATTGTTGGTCCCAATACTAGGGGGTAATAGCCAGCATTTGCTGCACTTGTCCATTGATCTTCTCTTGTGAATTGAATTGGGTATTCTGACCAATCCAGATATCTTGGGGTAGCTAGTTGTGCTGCCATAATGGTTCTGTGTGCTAGTTTTTCCTGCTTTTTATTTCTTGTGTATGATGCTCCAGAAAAGATTACTGCTATTTGTCGTTGGGGTTCTTGATAATTCCCCTCCGCTTTCTTTGTGTGTTTCCCTAATTCATCTGTTCTTTGTCCCGAATCTTTTGCTCGTGTCTCTTCTTTCTTTGTGAATCTTCGTTGAAAGGTGTCGCATTCGACTAGTTTGTGGCCTGCGTGAGGATGTATGTAACAGGGTAAGTCTTCTATTCTTTCTGCTGGTCTTTTTGCGTAGTTGTTGCCCTAGTAGTTGTTGTTTGAGTATCTGTTTTTTCTGTTGTTGTTGTAATTGTTGTATCCTCCTTTATCATTATCGTTAAACCTTCTTTTGTTGTCTGTTGCTGCTACCATGTTGTCTTGTCTTGGCCTTTTATCACTTGGTCTGAAATCTGGTCTTTTGTTTTCATGAGAATCTCGGGTGAATTTGTGTCGAGTTCTTTCTTCTGATGATATCATCTTCTCGACAGCTCTTTTGAAGTCTTCGTTGGATCTTGGGTTCTCATTGAAGTAATCTTTGAACTACCAATTTGCTATGATTCCATCTGCAAACGTTTCTATTACTTCTCTATCGGTGATGTCATGTATTTGAGCTTTGAGTTCTCCAAACCTTCGATAATATCCCTTAATGTTTCTCCTCTTCTTTGTTTCAAATTCTTCAATTCTGCCGCTGTCATAGGGTGCGTTATTATTCCTGCAAAGTTGTTGCAGAAGACCTCTTGCAAATCCTCCCAATATTTGATTGATCTTGGTTTTAACTTGTCAAACCATTGCAAAGGCATGGCTTCAAGTGCCATTGGGAAGTATAAGGCTTTGATGCCACTGTTTCCTCCTACGAGTTCGATGGATTGGGAATATACTCTTATCCATTGTCTGGGTTCCACTTTTCCATTGTATTTGGAGTGGTTTGCAGGTTTGAATTTGTGTGGTAATTTCAACATCTGCAGTCTTCCTGCAAAGCATGGGAATCTGTCGTATTGTTCCATTCTGTTGAAGTCTGGTGACCAATCTCTTCGGTAATAATCCCTGTCCCCCCTGTATTCGGATTCACCGTAGTCTTCTGGATAATGTTGGCCCTAGTCTGGTCCGTTTTGTTTTACTAGTCCGAGATGTTGTTCCTATCTTTCCGATGGTTGTGGTATCTCTGTTTTCCCCAGTCTGTGAAATATTGATTTCTTGGGTAGTTGTTCCGCATGTTTTTCTCCTTATCCTTCTTGAGGTGTGTTGTCGTCGGGTTGTTTATTGGGGTCTCCGTCTTGTTTGATTGGCTCGTCTGTGATTCTTTCCTCTTTAGTGAGGATGTTTAGTTCTTTCGTCAGTTCCTCGATTCTTTGTCTCTTTGTATTCCTCATGAATTCTCTTTCCGCCTTCTTTTTGTTGTATTATGTCAATTCCGCTTTGTATTTGTTCCAGATTTGTTTTCTCTAGGTGGCCTGATTTCTTCTCCCTGCTCTAGCTTTATTCTTTTTTTAGTCTTGCAGCCTTGTGATCATTGGTTTCATTGTCATTGCCTTCTTCATCATCTGAGATATCCCCTTCTGATTCATCTGATGATTTTAAGTCGGGTATTTGTGGTGGTTCTAGTGTCGGTGTTATGACCCGGGGGTCAAGTCCACCGGCTAGTAAATTTGTATATTGCGTGTTCCCTCTCCCAGATGTGATGCAAGAAGGACACAAGATTTATCCTGGTTCGGGCAAAGAAGGCCCTACGTCGAGCGGGGGAGGATAGATTGTATTATCTTGTACCGAAATGCTCGTACAGGGGGGGTACAAGCTGGTTTACACGGGGTTGCTCAGAGTGAGCTGAGGCCTAAGGCTAGCAGGGCTATCCTAGGCGGTCGGTTGGTTGCTTGAGGGGTCGAGCAAGCAACGGGGTGTGTGGAGTGTGAGGATCAGAGCCGATGTCTGAATGCGAAGCGTCCGAGCGGATGTGGGTTTGTGCGAGAGTTTCCCAAAAAAAGGTCGGGTCCCTTTCTTCTATCTCGGCGTCCCCTTTTATAGACCAAGGGGAGACCCGAGGGTACAGGGTCTTAAACTGTTGTAGCATGGGAGGCGTGTCCGCAGCATAGTGTTGGTGAAGGGACGTCGATCACTGTGGCGGCGTGGCCTTCCCGTCCTTCCGGTGCTCCGGGGCATGGTGACAGTAGACTAGTCGTTGCTGCACATCACGGCACAGTAGGGTCGACCTTCCGTAGACGGGCGCGAGTCCCATAGTTGAAGCGGGACGGGGCGGATGGGACGGGCCCCATACCGGAGTGGTTGGAAGTAGGGGTCGAGCCCCCCAGTCGAGGGGAGGGGTCGAGACCTGCGTGGCCTTGTCGTATCCCTGAAGACGTCGTCGAGGGCCATCCTGTTCACGTCTCGAGGGGTGCCTCTAGAGTTCGTACCCGCGGCGTGGTTACAGCGGCAACATAGTTGACGGAGATCCGGGACATGACGGTGAGCTGATGGATTTGACTGCGGTCGTGGACGCCCATGGCATTAGGCGGATTCCCTTTAACCCATACCGGGGGCAGGTGAGCTGATCGAGCTTCCCGTCCGGGGGTTGTTCGTTCGACCCCTGGTCCGTCATTCGGCGTCGAGGTAGAGGCAGAGGGGTCGTTCGTTCGACCCCTGGCCCGTCATTCGGCGTCGAGGTAGAGGCGGAGGGGTCGTTCGTTCGACCCTTGGTCCGTCATTCGGCGTCGAGGTAGAGGCGGAGGGGTCGTTCGTTCGACCCCTGGTCCGTCATCTTTCTAGAAGCTGGCCGGCCCACGACTGGTCGCTATTGCCGGTGTAGGGGGCCTTCGTGTGATGGGCCCTTCTTTGCTGACTTGAGCGGTTGGTTGGTTCCTGTTTTAAAAATGGTTGCTATGTTAAGAGTTAAATTATCGAAGGGTTTAGGGTACCCCTTACCTTTGTACCCGACAGTAGCCCCCGAGCCTCTGTGCGGATAAGGAGAATCTGCATAGGGGCTTTTGGCATTGACCTGTAGAGTTAGTAAGAGATTCGATTCTCTGTGGGGTGCGCGCGAGCGCACCCCGCGGGGGTAGCCCCCGAGGCCCCAGAGGAGTGATTAAGAACTCCTCTAGGGGCTATGATATGTGTTTTCTCAGGGGGAGTAAGGATTACCCGGAGCTTTTGCCCTTGACCTGCAGGGTCAGTAAGAGGTTCGATTCTCCGTGGGGTGCGTGTGAGCGCACCCCGCGGGGGTAGCCCCCGAGGCCCCAAAGGAGTGATTAAGAACTCCTCTGGGGGCTATGATATGTTTTATTGAGGGGATTTAAGGTTACCTGGAGATGTGGCGCCCTACCGAGGGGTCGATTCCGTTTGCGAGGCTATGAGCGTTCCTTTCCCTGAAAAGAGGTGCTAGAGGGCGGCTGTCGAACCCTTCCGAGGGCCAGCCTTCGCTCCCTCGAGCGTTACTAGAGTCACAGCGCCCCTACCGAGAGGTCAACTCTGTCTGTCAGGTCACGATTGTTTTCGACCCTCTTTCGTCGAGGGGTGTCGTGCGTAGTCGGGCCCTCGAGCCCTGCGTGGCTGGACTTTCACTACCTCATAGCGTCCTTCCCACGGATCCTTGCGTTCGGATTGTGGGGCGAAGAGCATCGTGCTATCCCCGTTAGGACGAGCCTCGAAGTCCTCTGTGAGCTGGTGTCGGGCAGGTATCCATAGAAATGGTGCCCGGTACAGGTAAAAATCCAAGTGAGAACTCGTGCCCTATTCGATAGGGGTCGATTAGGAGCCCGGAGGCGTTCTCATTAAGCAAGATCGTATGGCCTACCTAGGTGCCAGCTTCGTTCGATGGAAGCTGGTGGCTCGATGCCTCCCGATGTAGGGATCCTTGGGTATTCCGTGGTTATGCCTCGGATATGTCCCAGGGGACCTCGAGAGTTTGTTCTCGAGCTAGGGGCACGCGCCTGGCCCCCCCGGGTCATGCCTGACTCGCATACTCAAGGGCGGCTGTCGAACCCCGTTCGTAGGGCCAGCCTCCGCCCCCTCGAGATTTTAGGGGTGGACCGGAGTCCGTAACCATGGGTCCTTCCTGACCTCAGGTACTCGAGGGCGGCTGTCGAACCCTATGCAAGGGCCAGCCTTCGCTCCCTCAAGATTTGACGGATGGTTCGTCATCCGCCGCTAGCCTCCGAAGGTGAAGTCCTACCCTGTGGAATGCAGAGGGGGGGGGAAGTGGGTAGTTGTATTGAACATGGGGACATACCTATGCCTTTGTTGGATCTGCCCGTTGGGCTCGAGTCCTCGAGGGAGGCTGTCGAACCCTGTGTAAGGGCCAGCCTTTGCCCCCTCGAGACTTGGGAGCGGACTGGAGTTGATAACCCGAGGTCCCCTCAGACCTCAGGTACTCGAGGGCGGCTGTCGAGCCCCGTTCGTGGGTTGGCCTTTGTCCCCTCGAGATTTTGGGGGTGGACCGGAGTCCATAACCCAAGGTCATTTCTGTCCTCAGGTACTCGAGGGTGGCTGTCGAACCCCTTTTGAGGGCCAGCCTTCGTTCCCTCGAGATTTTGATGGACTGGCCGTCATTGGTCGCTTACCTCCGAAGATAACGCTTACCGCCGCACGCCTTTTTAGGAGATGTCCGTTCGGTCGCAACAGTAGCAGGCACAGGATGCAGCGCGGAGTGCGGTGCGGGGCCCGATGATGAGACAGGTGCGCCTTACCCTGGAGGAATACGAGGAGGCGGTATGCATGCGCTGTTGACACCGTTTTTTCGGCATGTGTCAAATAAGCTAGGACTTGCATGAATCGGTGGCCATTTTCTATCGGCATCAAGAAGTCATCGGGAAAAGTGTGCTGATGGGAGTGCGTTTGTTGCCGATGAAAGCTAGATGGTTCTTGCCAATAGAGGTTGATTTTTGAAGTCAGGTCACTAGGATTGCAAAGTTGCCGATTGCCGATGAGGAGATGTTGCCGATAAGGGTTGATTGGTGAGGACAAGTTACCGGTACCAGGTTGCCGATCGGGAAGTATTGCCGATGCTGATGGGCATGGAGGGTCGATGGGTACAGGGTGACTTAGCGTTTGATGTTAGCAAGGGATAGCTGATGGTGGAAAAAGGAAGTAGCGGATTGAGGGAGTCTGCCGATGGAAAGTTTTCATCGAAAGAAGGATATAAGGAAACTGGTGATTTTATACCAGTATTAATATAGTAGTTTGAATCTGACTCTTGCACGAGTTGTTTGTTTTCCTTTAAAATAGGTGTGTTTGTTTAGGAAAATAATATTGTTATTTTAGATCCGACTCCTGCGCGAGTCAGTTTCCTTAAAGTTAGGAGATTGTTTTAGGAAAGATACAGGTCGTGTCTCTGTACAACTCTCTATGCGGGAGTATAAATATGTGCCCAAGGGCTGCGTGTAAAAGATGAATCCAATCAAAATCAAATCAATTTACTATTATTCTACTTTTACTGCAATTTACCCTTTTTGCATTAGTCTTAGTTTATCAACGAGTTCTTCAAGCTTCGACGGGCTGCATCACCTTGATCTCCGTCAAATCCTTGTAAGTTCCGCTTGGGAGTACCTCTGAGCTTTGACATCCGGGCGTATCGCTGTTGTCTCATTCAGCTCTGCTCTAGTTATCTTGATCAAGTCTCAATCTTGGCATCCGGGCGCATCGCCGTTGTCTTGATTGAATCTTGTTCTAGTTATCGTCCTTGTCGATTAACTGGTCAAGTCGACTGGCACACCTCCGGATATCGAATTTCAGGTATAAGCCCGAGGTGTTCGCAGATCCTGATGCTTTTTGTGTCAACGCCTCTTTTGGCACGCTCGGTGGGACCCGATTATACAAATTATACATCTATCATGGGTGATCATACCGACGTTAACTAGAGGAATGTCATTGAAGTCTCCGAGGCCGATCTAAAAGATGATCAGAGGCTAGCCATGGAGTGGGCTATGGAGGAGTACAAGCAATTATATCTGAAATCCTTCAGCCTAAGCAGGAGCGGCGAAGCAATCCAAAAGCAAGATCCGCCGTTGCCACGGCAGGTCATGTATGACGTCAATCCTGGTAAGTTACAAGAGATGGTTAATTCTGCTCTAAGTCAAGCATTAATTAGCCACTCCAGTGTGCTATCCAATATTGTCTACAATGCTGTCATGCAATCATTCAAAGAAGGACATGCGCCTCAATATGTTGGTCCAGCGTATCATCAACCTGGATCGGCATCTATAAGCCCATCGGTAGCCCCAATGACGTCTTCCACTCCTGTGGAACCGTCTACCGATGTGGCTACACCGCCAAGGCTGAACCCTGGCAACGTCACCAAGCTCAATGCAGATCCAGTGGTGTCGGCAATTTCAGGACCTCCTATCCAGAGCCAATTAGCTCCCACTAACTGGTGGGGATACGGTATGCCTCCAAGTCTATCTGTTGGTTATAATCTGGTGCAGGGAGATAGCTCAGCTTGGAAGGGCTCTATGGCATCGGCAACACAATCACAGCCGGTGGCCGCTATGATGCATTACGTTGCGTCCTCTCCAACTGTACAAGTGCCATCAGAAGATTTTCAAGCGATTCCTAAAACACCTCTGATGCCACCATCGGCAAGCCCTATGCCGATGCAACACGCTATAGTGGCTGGAACCCAACCTCTGGTGGCAAGTCCTCAAGCCGGAGTACTAGCACATCAAGGTAACCAATTTGTTGATTACTCCAAGGTGCAGGAACAGCAGATGCCAGTCAGTTATCAGCCATCGGTAAGCCACATGCCGATGATTTACAATCCTGGATGGGCCAACCAACTGTCAGCTCAACAGCCTGGCGTATCAATGTATCATTATGGAAGCCCAGCAAGCACTCAGAGCGGACCATCGGTACTGCAACCGATGAATACAATGACTCAACCCAACCTGCTAAGTGTGCAAAACTATCCATTGGTAAATCAACCGATGCATAGTGTTCAGATGACTGGTGTTGCGCCCGTGACTACTCCGCATCATCCTCAAGAGGCGCATCAGCCGGCTCCACTAGTCAACAACCAGCCAATGAGTCGGCAAGAGCAGGATGCATATTGGGCCGATAAGATCGCCGAAGTAATGAAAGAGCAATTCGGCATCAAACCCAAGGTCAACACATATTCTTATCGGACCCCGTATCCTCCAGCGTATGACTTGATCCTCTCCCAAATCGGTACAAAGTACCTGATTTTACCAAATTCTCCGGCCAAGATGACACATCAACGATGGAGCATATTAATCGCTTCATTATCCAGTGTGGAGAAGCTGCCAGTAGAGAGGAACTCAAGGTGAGATTGTTTTCTTCATCGTTGTCTGGATCGGCATTCACATGGTTTATATCATTGCCTCCGAACTCTGTAATTACATGGGCTGATCTAGAGAGACAATTTCATAAAAACTTCTTCGTTGGCATACATGAAAAGAAGCTTACCGATCTGGTCAAAATGAGGCAACGCAATGACAAATCGGTAGAAAGCTTTGTTCAGAGGCCGCGAGACGTGAAGAATAAGTGCTACAGCCTGGTACTTGACGATCGGCAATTGGCAGATTTGGCCTTCCAAGGATTACTGCCGCACATCAAGGACAAGTACGCGTCTCAGGAATTTGAAAGCCTAAGTCATCTGGTGCAAAGGATTGCCGATCAAGATATCAAAACCTTTGAACCCCGGAAGACTTGGAATAAGAAAGTGACCTTCATCGGGCAAGAAGAAGATTTTGGGTCACATGAAGAGCTAAGTGTCGGTGCGGCCGAATGGGCGAAGGATAAGAAACCGGTGTCTTGTCCATTCGGGCAGAAAGAGGCTGAAAGATTCACCTTTGATATTACCAAGGCTGATAGGATGTTTGACTTATTACTTCAAGAAGGGCGGATCAAGTTGGCGCCTAATCAAGTAATTCCATCGGCCGAAGAGCTCAAGAAGGTCAGGTACTGCAAGTGGCATAATGCAACTTCGCACAGTACCAATGACTGCAAAGTATTCAGGCAGCAGTTGCAGTCAGAAATTGAATCTGGACGAATCAAATTTGAAAATTCTAAAGTCCAGAAACCGATGAAGATTGATCAGCATCCGTTTCCAAATAATATGGTGGAAACCAGTGGAAAAACCAAAGTGCTGACATCGGAAGCTGCCAGGAAGAACGCATTGGTAGATCCTAACCATCAAGTGACTGAGCATGATGAGAGGAGGGTCGCCGATGACAGGAAAGGTAAGAAGGTTGCCGATGAAGGTAGCAGCGCCAATAAGGCTCCTGGTGTTATAATCACGCATAAGCAGCCAAGGCGAGACTATCGGCAATCACGTGAAGAGCGATATCGGCAAGAGGAAGAGGAGCACCAGGAATGACTTCGACATAAGGACCACTGGAAGTGTCACTTCTTCGTTCACTATTGGGAAGAAGGCATCAAGCTGCCTACTGCCGATAATTGTCCCGAATGCAATGGGTACTACACTGCCGATCGGTCAGGTAAGAAGCCTTGTCTTGATGATCGGGCATCCAGGTACGCCAGGCCGCTCAGAGAGAAGAGGTCAGCGCACAACCGACTGGGGGGCAAGCTTAGTGCCCATAACAGGCTTGGCAGACGTGTTGATCAAAAGGAGCTGGAGGAGATGGCCAATGCAAGAGTGCCTGATGAAGAAATATTCTCCAGGGATCCCAACATCGGAAGAAGTACCGATGCAAGCGATGGAAAGCAGCACCAGCCTATCTGGAAAACTAAGCTTCCTCAGTGGTGCCCTAAGGGTCTAACCAAGACTCAGAAGAGAAGGATCCAACGCGAACGCCAAGGCGATCTATATGATGGTGAGAATCCTCCAAGGGAAAAGCAGTGGAGGCCAATGCGCAAGGACAGGGATCCATCGGCAGAAATCAATATGGTCGTCATGTTGCCGATGGAGTTCATGGCACCTGTCAGCGATGATGAAGAGACAACAGAGATGGTGCAATTGATCTTGGATCCGATGACAGCCGTCTTTGAGAAGCCTGCCGATGATGAAAGGCAGCACCTAAGGGCTTTGTTCGTTAAAGGCAAAGTGGATGGGCAGCCTGTGACAAAGATGCTGGTGGATGGCGGGGCGTCGATAAATATAATGCCCTACGTCATGTTCAGGAAACTTGGAAAAGGCAACCAAGACTTAGTCAAGACGGACATGAAGCTCAAAGATTTTGAAGGCAACGTGTCGACAGCCATGGGAGCTGTATGTGTTGATTTAACCATCGGCAGTAAAACTTTGCCGACAACATTTTTTGTAATCAGTGGCAAAGGCACCTACAACTTGCTCCTAGGAAGGGATTGGATCCATGCCAATTGCTGTATTCCTTCCACCATGCATCAGAGCCTTGTACAGTGGATCGGAGACAAGATTGAAGTCGTCCGCAGCGAAACCCCATCGGTCGTTGCGTCGGCAGAATCGGAAACTTATGAGCAAACCAGATGTATATCAGGTGAAGCTTGGGACACGGAGTTCCTCAAAGTTGCCGATTACCGTATCACACCGATCCAAGCAGTCAGTTCGGAAGAAGAGTTTTAATGGATCGGTTCGCTGATGATGGAAAGCTGGGGCAAGGCTTCATGTCCGCCGATGATCTATTCGAGATCGACATCGGCGATGGTAGTAAACCTAGGCCTACTTTTATTAGTGCTAAGTTAGATTCCCAATGTAAACAACAGCTAACTGATTTATTAAAGGAATATAAAGATTTTTTTGCTTAGGATTATACAGAAATGCCTGGTTTAGACCGATCGATAGTTGAACATCGGTTACCCATCAAGTCTGGTTTCCAAGCACATCGGCAACTTGCGTGCCGATGCAATCCTACTATTTTACCCGACATCAAGGCTGAGATTACAAAGTTAATCGAAGCTGGATTCATTCGGCAATGCCGATATGCCGAATGGATTTCTAATGTGGTTCCTGTGTATAAAAAGAATGGAAAACTTCGTGTTTGTATTGATTTCAGGAATCTCAACAAGGCTACGCCGATGGATGGTTATCCAATGCCCGTCGCCGATCTGCTGATTGATGCTACTGCTGGACATCAAATCATTAGCTTCATGGATGGTAATGCTGGATATAATCAGATATTCATGGCTGAAGAAAACATATCCAAAACTGCCTCGCCGGGATCCAGCTGTCTGCTCGCTTGAGGGCGATGCTGCAGCACCCAGTCCTAACCATCTTGTGGTTGCCGAGGTCGGCCGACGCGTGGAATAGGCTCGCGTCGAACAGGTGGAGCCACAACTCCCAGTGCGGCACGATCCCTACGTACCCTTCACACACGGCGGTGAAAACCGCCGCATGACAGATACCGTTGGGGGTGAGGTGCTGGAGCTCCACGCCGTAGTGGTGGAGGATCCCGCGCAGAAGACGGTTGGGAGGGGTGCCTAGCCCCGCCCGGTGGAAGACCTCGAAGCTGACCACGTAGCCCTCCAGAGGATTGGGCTCGGCGTGCTCCTGCGGCGGCACCACCCACTCCGGCCGGTCGACGGAGGGGATGGGCCGGAGGAGGCCGCTCTCCACCAGGTCTCCCAGACGCGCGACGGTCGCCGAAGACGGGAGCCAGGCATCGGGGTCGTGCAAGCTGTACTTGGCCATGGGGGCAAGGAGGCTGACACGCTCGGACGTAGGGGCGGAAGGTACGTTCCCAATCTCTCCTCTCCTTACTCTCGCGCACGCAGAAGTCCGGCTCAAAGGGCGTCTAAGGCAACGGTGGGGGAAAGGAGGCGGGGAAGGCGATGGCAAGAAGGAGGCAGGGAAGGCAAATGCGAGAAAAAAGCGGCCGACTCCTCACTTTCGGTATTTATAATCGGGAGGCCAACGAGTGGATCCAGCAAACAGGCAAGTGAATCTCTGCATTTAATGCGCGTGTTGACACAAAAAGCCTCAGGATCTGCGTTCACCTCGGGCTTATACCCGAAATTCGATATCCGGAGGCGTGCCAGTCGATTTGACCAGTTAATCGACAAGGATGATAACTAGAACAAGATTCAATCAAGACAATGGCGATGCGCCCGGATGCCAAGATTGAGACTTGATCAAGATAACTAGAGCAGAGCTAAACGAGACAACAGCGATACGCCCGGATGTCAAAGCTCAGAGGTACTCCCAAGCGGAACTTACAAGGATTTGACGGAGATCAAGGTGATGCAGCCCATCAAAGCTTGAAGAACTCATTGATAAACCAAGACTAATGCAAAAAGGGTAAATTGCAGTAAAAGTAGAATAAGAGTAAATTGATTTGATTTTGATTGGATTCATCTTTTACACACAGCCCTTGGGCACATATTAATACTCCCGCATAGAGAGTTGTACAGAGACACGACCCGTATCTTTCCTAAAACAAACTCCTAACTTTAAGGAAACTGACTCACGCAGGAGTCGGATCTAAAATAACAATATTATTTTCCTAAACAAACACACCTATTTTAAAGGAAAACAAATGACTCGTGCAAGAGTTGGATTCAAACTACTATATTAATACTGGTATAAAATCACCAGTTTCCTTATATCCTTCTTTCGATGAAAACTTTCCATCGGCAGACTCCCTCAATCCGCTACTTCCTTTTTCCACCATCAGCTATCCCTTGCTGACATCAAACGCTAAGTCACCCTATACCCATCGGCACTTCATGCCCATCGGCATCGGCAATACTTTCCGATCGGCAACCTGGTACCGGTAACTTGTCCTCACCAATCAACCCTTATCGGCAACATCTCCTCATCGGCAATCGGCAACTTTGCAATCCTAGTGACCTGACTTCACCAATCAACCTCTATCGGCAAGAACCATCCAGCTTTCATCGGCAACAAACGCACTCCCATCGGCAAACTTTTCCCGATGACTTCTTGATGCTGATAGAAAATGGCCACCGATTCATGCAAGTCCTAGTTTATTTGACACATGCCGAAAAACGGTGTCAACACATGCCCCCCAATTTCGGAGTGTAGAATATTTTACGCGCCGAAATTCTCTCTACTGTAGCCATTTTCTCCGAGATAACTGCACAACTTCCTCGATTCCCGCGCGTAGAACTGCAATTTATTAATAAAATCCCTCGATCATAGCGCAAACAGTTGCAAATCTGACAATATCTCCTTGATTATTGCGCACATCCACCGCAGGCCTCTCCACATTCCTGCACAACATGAACCGAAATCCCAAAATACCCCTGAGTAAGCATATAAAAGTTACCAGGATCCAATCTGCCTTTTTACCCTAGGCCCACTTTCACTTTTTCATCTGCCTTCGTCTTCAACCTCCGGCGG
Source organism: Microstegium vimineum (assembly GCA_022036555.1). Classification (NCBI taxonomy): domain Eukaryota; kingdom Viridiplantae; phylum Streptophyta; class Magnoliopsida; order Poales; family Poaceae; genus Microstegium; species Microstegium vimineum. Next base: position 17,586,288 of record CM039119.1, read on the forward strand.
CGTCTCCGAAGAACACCCTCTCGAGCTCAAGCAACAGTGCTTTCCGCAAGAACTTTCTCAGCTACAATGGCGATTCAAGTCGACATCCCTAAGGTAAATCCACTTTCCTCCTCATCCAATCTTCTGCTAATTCTTTTCCCGTATGAATCCATAATCTTCCCCTTTCCTTCTTTGATTCTTTCCTCTCTTTTCTTTTCGAAACCTAGGAACTGTACAACAAAGTAGTGATCCCTCTCGAGCAGTCCAGCTTCACCTGCTTAGGCCCAATGGGGAATCTTGATCCTAGTTACATGATCAACGCAGAAACCAACCGTATTCCTTTTAGATCTGAATGCTTCGGTTTAGGATTATGGAAGGACGCCTTCCGGTCATGGTCCAAGCCCACCAAAGGGTGGAAGAACTGGTACCTAAGGATCGTTAGAACACATCAAGTTTACTGGTCAGAGCGCAGTCTGGATCAGTGCATCAGGCTCTCCATTGCCGATATGGAGAAAAACGAGAATATGTTGATAGCTGCCTCCTACTTCTAGTCTGACACCATGAACGCCTTCCTATTCAGACATGGACCAGCTACCCCCACACTTGCCGATGTGCATATGTTGACTGGTCTCGATGTCTCCTCTGCCGATACCTTTACTCTATTCAATAGGAAAGCTGAGTATAAAGTGAACACTCGGAATATCGGCGGCTAGACTGGCTATATCCAGGAGTATCAGAAGACTGGATCGGTAAACCAGAGAGAACACGCCATATTTCTGAATATGTGGCTGGAAAAATTTATCTTCTGTGGCAGAGCAGTCGGACCTACCACTATGCATCTTCCGGCAGCTGAACTCCTTGCCGATGGAACAAGACTTCCTCTAGGCAGATATCTTCTTGGATCGGTATACTGTCTTCTACACCAAGTATCCAAGAAGTTACTGCTAGGCGAGCCCATCGGCAACCTCGGGGGTCCCTGGTGGTTCATCAACATGTGGCTGAACGCACATATGTACAAAGTCCTTCAGTTTGACCTGTTCGCTCAACAATTCCCAAGGGACATATCAGAAGATTACAAATATAAAGATGATGAATCGGCAACTCGCCCTCCACTCAACTTTGGAGAGGCCATCATAGTGTTGCCAGGGACCGATGCCGATGCAGAACAGTTTGGCTTATTCTTCCAGAAATTCTACAACGGAATCCCTGCTTCAGAACGGCTCTGGTGGCCATACATTGATGAGAACAATCAATTTCCGCTGCTGTTCAATCTTACCGATGGGAATGTGCCTCAAAATCTAGCAATCATGAAGGCCAGCATTGTTCCCCAAGCTATCCTAGTCAATATCTTCGGAACCGGGAAGAATGCCCCTTCATCCTTTGAGTTCTACTACCCATCGGCAGCTGCGAGACAACTGGCATTTGACCAACTGCCGATCAAGCTCTGCTACTCCAAGGTGGTAAAACCAAGACAGACCATCTCCAGTGCCATAGACTGGAACAAAATCGTCAATCTTCCTCCTAATGCCGATACATCAGACATTAATCTGTCTTCCTGGGCACCAACATCCTTCATCACAAATGAATACAAATTCTGGTGGCAAGAATGGAGATATCAACTATTTGCCAAGTCATCACACTACTATCGGAATATAATTGACATCAATCATGTCATTCCCGACGATGCAGTAAGTTTTTCATTCCGATGTATTTCTCATTACTTTACTCTTATCATCGGCATCTGACCCCCTTATGTTTAACAGGTTGACGATCCGATTCCCAAGATGAGTAGGAGTGGCAAGCCTTTTAATCTCCGAATGATGAACCCCATATCACTCATCGGCAACAATGCCCCTACACTAGCTGCCTTCACCCCTCAGAAGGTACCCAAATCGACGCCTGCAAAAACCAAGGCTACATCGGCTGCTGCTGCTGCTCTGACACGGGTTTTTGCAGTAAATCTCATTTTTACTTATACCGATCACATATTGTTTCATCGGCAATAGTTTACTTCGTATAACTTGTACTAACTATTTTCAGGCAATGAGTTCATCGGTAGCTGCTCCAAGTACACAAGCATCTCCAAGTCCTGCTGCCGATGCCCCCCAGGCTTCATCGAAACGGGCTGGATCTCCCACTGCCACGCCAAGGAAGAAAAGGCGCTTGAGATTGGCCACCCCATCTTCGCCATCGACTCTAGTCGCATCACCAACTGCCGACGCGCCAACGGCAGAACCATCATCGGCTCCTATCCCTGATCATCCGCTGGACGACATCCCCGATTAGGAGATAAGACCACCCGCTGCAACAGCGGAGGCGACATCAGCATCGGCACCTTCACCAGCCAAAATCCCGATGAGAGAACGATGTCACCACCACGGGAGACAGCTACTACATCGGAAGCAACACCAGCAACAACGCCACCAGCACCAACGGCGTCCACTGCTTCCCCAACAGAAGCTCACTCATCGGCAACTGCCACCGATCTCCAGGATGAGGCTGGACCATCCAACATGCCAAGTCCTAGGTAAGAAATTCGCTTTAAAATGGTAAGTTGGTCACCTAAAACCTGTAACATAACCTTATAATCGACATATCATAACTTCTTTTTCAGGCCCAAGACTCCCAAGACATCTTATTCTCCTTCGGCGTCAACCCCCAGGAGGATGAAAACCATGAAGGCCCTGCTCGAGCAGACAGCTTGTTCTCCTTTGCCATTAACATTCCCGATGAAGATGAGGATGAAGAAAGCTCTGCTCCAACCTTATCGGCAGAGGTTAAATCCAAGCTCGAAGCACTCCTCTCTCTGCTGCAACAAGATACATCCCAGCTCGTCTAGGATTCAACTGCAGCAAGGGCAGCTTTCAAAGACATCCAAGGCCAACTCCCTACCGATGCAGAAGAGATCCTCCTCCAAGCAGCCTTCCTTGAGAGTCGCCGACTTCAATATCAACGGGTCTCATGCCGTATTGCCAACAGGAATGCTCAATCCAAACTTACGGAAGAAATACTTAAGTTTAAGCAAATTGCCAATGAGAAGCACAAGAACATCGGCCAAGTGGAAGCTTCCGACACTGATCTTGAACAGGAATTTATCCAATTATCGGCAAGAAAGGAAGAGTTGCAGGCCGAGCTGAGAAAAGTTGAAGAAGCCTTGAACGCAGTCAGCCAGAAGAGAGCCCAACTTCCCGATACCATCGGAGCCCTGCGACAAGAGAGGGACAGCAACGCCCGACAAGCCATCGCTCTGAAGAGAAAGATCAAGTCGGTTGAAGGATCTGCCGATGAGGATGCTAGGGAGATGGAAGAGATAGAGCAAATTCGTCTGCGTGCGATATTAGTTATTCAATCCCTGTTGTAACTTGTTAAATTCCATCACATCGGCAAATGTAATCAGTAATACTTGATTTCGGCTCTGTAATATAACGTCACGCTTTTACCGATGCGTATATAACTTTTTCCTTCATCGGCATTCAACTGAGCACTATGCGTCTACCCAAATACTAGGGTAATATTTTTTCAAGTATTTACCATTAATTGCTCTAGAGAATGCAACTCCTTCGAGAGTTTCTAGAATATAAGCATTGCCAAGAGCAGACTGTTTTATCCGATAAGGACCTTCCCAATTAGGAGACCATTTTCCAAACTTAGAACTCTTAGTCCCAATCGGTAAGATCAACTTCCATACCAGATCGCCATCGGTAAATTGCTTTGCCTTTACCTTTTTATCATACCATCTGGCAACCCTCTTCTTATTCTCCTCAATGCTAATCAATGCCCTCAATTGATGACCTGCTAAGTCCTCCAACTCATCTTTCATCAGAGTAGCATAATCATCGGTCGTTAATTGATCTTGAAAAGATAATCGCCTACAGCCAGTTTTAACTTCCCAGGGCAGGACAGCATCGTGTCCATAAACCAACTGATACGGCGAGACTTTGGTTGCACCATGATATGCCATTCGATATGACCACAAGGCCTCATTTAACACCACATGCCAACTTCTAGGGTTCTCTTCAATCTTGTGCTTGATAAGCTTAATAACTCCTTTATTAGTAGCTTCAACCTGACCGTTAGCTTGAGCATAATAAGGTGAAGAATTCAATACCTTGAACCCCATACTAGCAGCAAATTCATCAAACTCTCCCGATGTGAACATAGTTCCTTGATCGGTAGTAATAGTTTGAGGAATACCGAATCGGTAAACAATGTGTTCTTTAACAAAATCCACCATGTTTGCCGATGTCACTTTCTTCAAAGGAATCACTTCAACCCATTTAGTGAAGTAATCGGTAGCAACAAGTATAAACTTATGCCCCTTACTTGATGGTGGATAAATCTGGCCGATGAGATCAATAGCCCATCCTCTGAACGGTCAAGGCTTGATTATAGGATTCATTGCCGATGCAGGTGCTCTATGTACGTTACCAAACTTCTGACAATCCTAGCATCCCTTAAAATAGTTGAAGCAATCCTCAAGAATTGTTGGCCAATAATATCCATTCCGCCTAATCATCCACTTCATCTTGAATGCCGATTGATGCGCTCCACACACACCTTCATGGATTTCGCCCATCAACTCTTTTGACTCCTCTTTACCAAAGCATCTGAGCAAGACTCCATCAATCGTCCGATAATACAATTCATCATCAAGGAGCACGTACTTGGTGGCTTAGAACCTCAGATGCCTTTCAACCTTCTTGGACGGGTTCTTTAAGTAATCGGCAATTTCACTCTTCCAGTCATCGGCAACCATTACCGATGTCATGACTTCTTGAATCGGCTGATATCCTGAAGCATTCTGTGCTAACCGATTGGCCTCTTCGTTATGCAATCTAGGAATATGCTCAAGGCGGTACTCTTTGAATTCTTTTAATAACTGCAGGCACCTTTCATGGGCTGCAATTAAAGCTTCACTTCGGCATTCATATGTCCCAATCAATTGGTTAATCACCAACATAGAATCACCGAAGATTTCAACAGCATCGGCACGCACCTCCCTGAGTAATTCCAACCCCTTTAATAGAGCCTAGTACTCAGCCTGATTATTTGTCGAAGTAGCAACAATCGGCAACGAAATTTCATACTTCCGTCCTCGGGGTGAAATTAAGAGGATACCGATACCTGCTCCGTCCTTGCATGTAGACCCATCAAAGAATAAAGTCCAAGGAGCAATCTCCACAGAGCTTACCACATTGCAATGCTAAGTAACAAAATCGGCCATCACCTGACCCTTAACAGCCTTAGCCGATTCATACCTTAGGTCAAATTCTGAAAGTACCAAAATCCACTTACCGATTCATCCACTTAACATCGGCATTGACAACATGTACTTAATCACATCATCTTTGCCAATAACAGTGCATTCAGCCAACAACAAATAATGCCTCAATTTTATTCAAGAGAAATATAAACACAAGCATAATCTCTCTATGGCCGAATACCTGGTTTTAGCATCCACCAACCTTCTGCTCAGATAATATATTACACGTTCCTTTCCCTCAAATTCTTGAATTAAAACCGATCCGATAACGCTGTCATCGGCAAACAAATACAATCTGAAAGGCTTCCCGTGTTGAGGTAGAACCAAGACTGGAGGGTTTACCAGATATTTTTTGATCTCCTCCGAGGCTAATTGCTGCTCTTCTTTCCATGCAAACTCTTGATCGGCTTTCAGCTTTAACAATGGACTAAAAGATTTAATCTTACCAGACAAGTTGGATATAAATCTTCTAATGAAATTAATCTTGCCGATCAAAGATTGTAGCTCAGCCTTGTTTGCAGGAGCAACCACCTTGTTAATTGCATCAATGAATTTCCTGCCGATTTTGATGCCTCTTTGATGCACCGTGAAACCCAGAAATTGGCCTGCCGATACACCAAATGCACATTTGTTAGGATTCACTTCAGCCCGTGCTCCCTTGTGCATTCCAATATTTTTCGCAAATCGGCAAGATGCGTCCCAAAATCTCTAGACTTAACCACTACGTCATCAATATAGATTTCAACTATCATGCCGATATACTTATGAAAAATGAAATTCATATATGAGGAACGACGACGACTTGCTCCCCACCTCCACCGGGAGGACGATCGACTCGAAGCCCGACCACTGGAGGTACGGTGTCGAGAGGAAGAAGCAGTCACGCCTCACCCACCTACTTGGCGCGATCGACCGTCTGAAGAAGGCAGGACTCACGGCGGCGATCGTCGCGTTGGCTTTCCATCAGCGGCGGGTCGTGCCGCTGATAGCTCGACCTCTACGCCTCGACGAGATGTGCCCGGGGGTCGACCTCACGGGGTGTCGCCTCATGGGAGACGAGCTACCCCCCGAGAGGGTGGCCCGCCGCGTACGTGCCTCCTTCGCGGGCGTGTTCGAGGTCAAGGGCGTCGCCAGTGTCCCCATGATGCCGGACCAGGGATACGTCCAGCTGGTATGACTCCCTTTCTCTGTTAGTGTTCTCGTGTTTGTCTTGTTCACCTACTTTGCTTGCGTCCTAACTGCTTTGTGTTCCTCAGGGGGACGTTGTCTTCCGAAAGTCGCCGCCGCCGGGGACAGAGGAGCAGGGCGACTCCCAGGCGAGGCGCCTTCAAGATGAGCAGGACAAGAAGACTAAGGACAAGGCAAAGAAGGACAAGGGCAAGAGGGCCTGAGAGAAGCAGGAGCGGGAGCAATGCCGGGCCCGGCAGAGGCGGGCCGGCCTTTCTGAGGAGGAGTCGCCCTCGGAGGAGGATGAGGAAGAGGAGGAGAGCAGCGAGGGGGAGGCCGAGCTGCAAGGAGGGCTCGAGGAGGAACAAACGGCGCCCGAACAGCAGAGGGCGGCTGTTGGAACCAGAGGAGGAGAGGGGTCGACGTCGAGGTCGGCCCTTACTGGCGAGGTCGAGCCGCGGGGGGAGCGCCCCGCGGTTCCTCAAGGCAAAGTGCCGTGGCTGACGTGCGGGCGATCATCACGATCCCCGTCAGGGGGTTGGTTGAGCACGCCTCCAGCGCCTACCCGGTCAAGTGCACGGGTGCCGGGCCCTTCGGCGCAGGAGGAAGCCTGCAGGGGGACGACGGGAGCGTCGTCGGCCCCTGCCCAGGAGACAGCGCCGAGGGCGGCCTCGACCCCCGCCGCGGACCGCGCGGGAGGAGTGGCTCCCGGCGCGCTCCGTTCAAGCCCCCGAGCGGTTCGAAGTCCGTTGGCCGGAACCCCATGACCCCGAAGGGGTAAGTTGCTTTTCTGCCGATCGAGTGGCTCGAGTGGGTCAAGTGTTTTTTCGTTGGTTATGACCTGTGCTTACCATTGCGCATGGGTCTCTTTTTCAGGTCGAAGCGCTCGACCGAGGACGCGTCCCTCGCCCTGGCCAAGAAGCTGAGGACGGAAGCCGCGGTCGAGGCGATCGTAGAGGCCGGTCCTGCTGCCCCGTCCTCTTCGAACCCCACCCCTGAGGCGACGTGGGCGGCCAGGGCCCGGGAGGCGATGGGGCGAGGGGCGGCGTGGACCGCCGCGAAGCTGGCCCAAGCGGGGCAAGAGACGGGTCCGCCCGCCGCGCCGGTGAGGTCCGCCGAAGTGGCGGGTGAAGCCGTGCCCACCCACCTGTCGAAGGGAGGCGCACCCAGAGCCTCGGAAGGCGCGGGCCCGGTGTCAACGGCGATCGTGACCGAGGGGGTCGAGCCCCAAGCCGCCGCGGAAGTGGAGGTGGTGGACGTGGCCTCCGAGGACGAGGAGGAGACCCCGGCTCGCCCGACGCTGGGGCAGTGGCCCGAGAGCCTCGCATCGTGGGAGGCGCACCAACAGCATGAGCACGGGGGTGCTGCTGCTGCCGCACCGGAGGTGACGTCACCGGTGGAGGAGCCCACCACTGAGGAGGTGGCCGAGATGGTGGCCAAACTGGTGGGCCTGGGGGAGATGGACGTTGTGGCAGCCCCTCGGTCGGAACCGGAGGGGGCCGCCAGCTCGGTCCACGGGCGCAATGCGCCGGGCGCGACGACGTCCGTGGCGGCTGCTCAGCCTCGTCTCGAGGTCGGGCAATCGTCATCTCGATGTAATCCGTCCCCTAACTTGGTCGACCCGCAGTGAGCCTGCGGGATTAGGTACTAATCGTTTTGTCTTTTTCACCGCGCAGGGTTGTTCTCCCGGCCGGGACTTCTCCTGCCCAGGGGCGATGGCTCGGAGGGACCGGCGGCGTCCTCGCAGGGTGGCCCCGAGGTCGGGAGAGCCCAGCTTGGGGGGGGCTCCTCCCTTCCCTACTCTAACGGAGAGGGTGGCGCGCCACGGGGTTGGTCCCGAGATGCGCCAGGGCATCATACGGGAGGTCCAAGAGAGGATCGATCGTCGCAGCGGGTTCTGGGGACAGGAGCCCCTCGAGCTGGCCGGCCCCCGAGACCCCGGGCGCACCCTCCTCAAGCTCGACGACCAGGCCGAGCTCGGGGAGTGGGAGCACCTGGAGGAGTTCCGGGCATGGCTCGAGCACGCGGTGCGCCTGGCCGCGGAGGTCGCTTCCGTAGACCTGCACCGGGGGATGGAGGTGAGCTTCGCTCTTTTTTTGATTTTGCTCGGGTTACCTGATTGTTCTGTTCTGATGACCTTCCTTTTCATCCCTGTCAGACATTGAGGGCGAGGTCGCACAACAAGTCCCAATTTATCCTCCGGACGCAGGAGCAGGCCCCCGCCCTCCGCACTTCGCTGGAGAAGGCGGAGGCCGAGGCCGCCCAGGCAAGAGCCGAGGCGGCAACCGCGCGAGAGGAGGCCAAGGCCGAGGTCGCCCACGCAAGGGCCGGGGTGGTGGCCATGCAGGAAGCAGCCCGGGCCGCCCAGGAGACGATGCAGTCGAGGGTCAATACGGCCCTCAAGGCGGTCATCGATGTCGGGAAGCTGCGGGATGCTGCCCGGGAGGCCCAGCGCAAGGCGGAGGAGGAGGCCGCCCGGCTGAAGGAGGAGCTGGCCCGGGCAGCGGAGAGCATCCGGGGGCTCCAGGGGGACGTTGACGCCATCTCCCGCGAACGCGATGCGCTGGGCGTTGAGGGGGAGAAGGCTCGGACCCGGATCGCCTCTCTGGGGGTAGTGGCGGCCAACCAGAAGAGAGCCCTCGATGACGCTGGCAAGGTCATCGAGGACCTCCAGGCTAAAGTCGGCGACCAGGCTGCAGAGGACCGAGCAGGGCTACGCCACCCTGGAGGTGCATGCCCAAGGTAAGTTTTTTGAAAGTGTTGCTAAGTTTGCCCGGTCTCGACCTTTTCCTTACTTTTTTGGTTTTGACCGTGTTATGCGCTCATTTTGGCAGAGCTCACAGCAGAAAACGCCCGAGCCCACGAGGACCTGACCAGTCTTCAGGGCCTCCTCGGGGCGGAGGCGGGCCTTAATTAGAGGATCGAGGGCGCCATCTTCTCCTTCTGCGACGACCTCGGGGTCGAGCCGGAGCCGGCGGTCGAGGGCGACGCTCGAGGAGACTCCCTGCTGCGCCGCTTCTACTCCATGACGCAGGAGGTGACGGAGCAAGTCCGTGCTGCCCTGCACGTGGGCGTGAAGCGGGCGCTCGCGATCGTCCGCTCGGGCTACGTCTATGACCTCAGCGTCGTCGCCAGCGGGTTCGTCACCGACCCGAGGCTGACTAACGAAGAGAATGAGGTGAGGTGTCATGAGCTGATCGAGGCCGCGGAGGTGCCCGGAGGCGAGCTGGCGAAGCTCTTTGAGCTTGAAGGGCTCCCTTCGGCGGACGGAGATGGCGCCGAGTAGCCCTAGGCCTGCGAGCAAAATCTGGACAAGAAGGTCCATGTAATAGTTAGGCTTTTGTAATGATACAATGCCGAGCCCCTAAGGGCTTCTTATATTTAATGCATTTTGTTTGAGATGCGTCTTGTTATTTTTATTTCTCGAGTTGTCTCTGTTTTTCTTTGCCTGAGTCGTCGCTTGTGGACTAAGTGTTCGACGCACGCTCGTATCCCTGGAAGGGGGGGAGCGAGTGGGGATACCGTAGCCCTGAGGCGTAGGAGAGTCCCCGGCTCGATGGCCCGCGACCCTTAGGGAGTTCGAGGCGTCTTTACTTAGTCATGAAGCGTACTCGGGGAAAAGATCGAGAGGGAAAGCCAAGTTTCGAAAAAACGTTCGGGTTTTTAGGGGACTTAGGAGGGGGGTCCCCCTATCAGCCCCCGAGGGAGGCTTGACTTTGCCAGAGCAGAGTCAAGGCTACCTTAGAGTTATGAATGAATGTAGAATGTATTTCGAGAACATTTTATTCATCCATGATGTGATAAGTGTACATAATGCGGGAAATGTACAAGGCGTCGAGGCCTTAGGGATAGAAACGACGTAGCTGTTCGATGTTCCACGCGTTGGTGAGGATCTCGCCCTTTTCGTTCTTCAGTTTGTAAGTGCCGGGGTTCAGCACCTCTGCCATGATGAAGGGTTCCTCCCAAGGTGGCGTCAGCTTGTGACGTCCCTTGTTGCTTTGTCGGCGGCGTAGAACGAGGTCACCAACGTCGAGGTCCCTTTTGCGTATGTTTTTGTCGCGGTAGCATCGCAGCGTCTGCTGGTACTTTGCCGACTTGAAGAGGGCCACGTCTCAGGCTTCCTCGAGCTGGTCGAGGGAGTCCTCTCGGGCTGCTGTGTTGGCTTGCTCGTTGTAGGCTTTTAGTCGAGGGGACCCATATTCGAGGTCGGTGGGGAAGACGGCCTCGGACCCATAAACCAAGAAGAATGGGGAGAACCCTGTGGCTCGACTTGGTGTCGTTCGGAGACTCCATAGGACAGCGGGCAGCTCATCGACCCATCTCTTGCCATGTCTGTTCAGCCGATCGAAGATCCTTGGCTTGAGGCCCTGCAAAACCATACCATTGGCGCGCTCGACCTAGCCGTTAGTTCGAGGGTGGGCGACTGCAGACCAATTCACCCTGATGTGACGGTGGTCACAGAAGTCCAGGAACTTTTGGCCGGTGAACTGGGTGTCGTTGTCGGTGATGATGACGTTGGGGACCCCGAAGCGGTGGATGATGTCGGTGAAGAATAGCACGGCTTGTCGAGACTGGATGTTGGTGATGGGTCGAGCCTCGATCCACTTCGAGAACTTGTCTACAGCCACGAGGAGGTGGGTGTGGCCACCTTTGGTTCTCTTTAGGGGGCCGACCATGTCGAGCCCCCATACTGCGAAAGGCCAAGTTATGGGTATCATCTGAAGAGCTTGGGCGGGTAGGTGGGTCTGCCTGGCGTAGAATTGACATCCCTTGCAAGATCGGACGAGTCTGGTGGCGTCGGTGACGGCTGTCGGCCAGTAGAAGCCTTGTCGGAAGGCGCTTCCTACCAGCGTTCTTGGCGCCGCGTGGTGGCCGCAAGCCCCCGAGTGCAGATCCTTCAGCGATGCCCTCCCCTCCTCGAGGGTGAGGCAGCGTTGAAGGATCCCGGAAGGGCTACGTCAATACTGCTCGCGACCGTCCCCATACAAGACGTAGGTTTTGGCGCGTCGGGCTATACGGCGGGCCTCGGTGCGGTCCTCTGGGAGCTCGCACCGTGTCAGATACTCGAGGTAGGGTGCGCGCCAATCCGTCAGGGGGGGTTGGCGCCGCGGCTGCCCCATCGATCTCCATGACTTCTTCCCCGTTCGAGGGGGGATCAGTCGAGGGGGGTGGATCAACCCCTTGCTCGAGGGCGGGAGCCCCCGAGCCTAGGTCGATGAATGACTCATGAAGGTCCCTCGAAAAGACATCGGGAGGGACTGTTCCTCAAGTGGACGCGATTTTGACCAGCTCGTCGGCAGCTTTGTTGTATCGGCGGGCGGTGTGGTTGAGCTCGAGGCCGTAGAATTTATCTTCGAGCTTTCGGACCTCCTTGCAGTAGGCTTCCATCTTGTGGTCGTGGCAGCTCGAATCTTTCATCACTTGGTCGATACCAACGCGAGTCCCCCCGCATGTCGAGGCGTCGAACCCCGAGCTCGATGGCGATGCGCAGGCCATTGACGAGGGCCTCGTACTCGGCTACGTTGTTGGAGGCGGGGAAGTGGACACGGATGACGTAGCGCATGTGGACCCCTGAGGGTGATATGAATAGCAATCCGGCGCCTGCCCCCGTCTTCATCAACGATCCGTCGAAGTACATGGTCCAGAGCTCGGTCTGAACTTGCGCCGGGGGTAGTTGGGTGTCGGTCCATTCTGCAATGAAATCTGCCAATACCTGAGACTTGATGGCCTTCCGAGGGGCATAGGAGAGGGTTTCCCCTATGAGCTCGACCGACCACTTGGCGATTCTTCCAGATGCCTCCCGGTTCTGGACTATCTCCCCGAGGGGGAAAGATGAGACCACAGTGACTGGGTGGCCCAGGAAATAGTGTTGGAGCTTGCGCTGAGTGAGGATGATCGCGTACAACAGCTTCTAGATGTGGGGGTATCTCGTCTTGGTCTCAGAAAGTACCTCGCTCACGAAGTAGACAGGCCTCTGAACCGGCAGCGCGTGTCCTTCTTCCGCCCTCTTGACCACTACGGCAGCGCTGACTACCTGGGTAGTTGCTGCGACATAGAGCAAGAGGGGCTCAGCCGGGCTCGGGGGTACCAAGACAGGTGGCGAGGTGAGCAAGGCTTTAAGCTTCGAGAGCGATTCCTCGGCCTCGGCGGTCCACGCGAAGTGTTCCGTTTTCTTCAGGAGGCGGTAAAGGGGTAGTGCCTTCTCTCCGAGCCTCAAGATGAACCGGCTGAGGGCGGCGAGGCACCCCGTGACCCTTTGTACGCTCTTAAGGTCGTTGATCGAGCCCATCCTTGTGATTGCGGTTACCTTCTCGGGATCGGCCTCAATCCCGCGTTGGGAAACTATGTACCCTAGGAGCATGCCTCGAGGAACTCCGAAGACACACTTCTCAGGGTTTAGTTTTATACGGTTTGCCCTGAGCCACCCAAACGCGATCTCGAGATCCCCGACCAGGTTTCCGACTATTTTGGACTTGACCACGATGTCATCGGCGTAGGCCTCGACGGTCGGCCCTACGTGTTTCTCAAAGACGTGGAGCATGCATCGCTGATACGGTGCCCCGGCGTTTCGCAAACCTAAGGGCATGGTGAGGTAGCAAAACATGCCAAAGGGGGTGATGAAGAAAGTCGCGTGCTGATCGGATTCCTTCATCTTTATTTGGTGGTAGCTAGAATACGTGTCAAAGAAGCAGAGAGTTTCACATCCCGCAGTGAAATCTACTATTTGATCGATATGTGGTAATGGAAAAGGAACCTTTGGGACATGCTTTATTTAAACTAGTGTAGTCTACACACTTCCTATCCTTCCCATTCTTTTTCTTGACAAGTACCGGATTCGCTAACCACTCGGGATGATGTACCTCCTTGATGAATCCGGCCTTCAAAAGCTTGTCGACCTCCTCCCCGATGATCCTGCGCTTCTCCTCGTCGAAACGGCGCAGCCGTTGCTTCACCGGCTTGGACCCGGCTCGGATGTCCAAGGAGTGCTCGGCGACCTCCCTCGGAATGCCCGGCATATCCGAGGGGCTCCATGCAAACACGTTGGCATTCGCACGGAGAAAGTCGATGAGCACGACTTCCTATTTAGGCTCGAGGGTGGCGCTGATCGTCAGCACCTTCCCATCCGCATGGCCGAGGTCGAGCGGGACAGTCTTGGTGTCTTCCGCAGGCTTGAAGTTGCTGGCGTGTCGCTTGGGGTCGGGGATCTCCCTGGACAAGTCATCGAGGGCCGCGAGGACGGCCGACTCTTTGACAGCTTCGGCGTTTTCCACGCACTCGACGTCGCAGTCGTATGCATGCTCGTAGGAGGTGCCGACAGTGATGACCCCCATGGGCCCTGGCATCTTCAGCTTGAGGTAGGCATAGTTCGGGATCGCCATGAGCTTGGCGTACCCTGGTCGACCGATGATGGCATGGTAGATGCCACGAAACGCAACCACCTCGAAGGTCAGCTCTTCCTTTCGGAAGTTCGAGGGGATGCCGAAACAGATGGGTAGTTTGACGTGGCCGATCGGGAGTGCCTTCTTTCCTAGGACGACCCCGTGGAACCCTCCCGCGCTGGGCAAGAGCTCGGTCCTCGGGATCCCCAGGAGGTCGAGGGTCGCGGCGTAGATGATGTTGAGGCTGCTTCCCCTATCCATGAGTACCTTTGTGAGGCGGGTATTGAGTACGATTGGGTCAACGACGAGCGGGTAGACCCCTGCGTTGGGGACGTGCTTGGGGTGGTCGTCCTGGTCGAAGGTGATCGGCGTGTGTGACCAGTCGAGATATCGAGGGGCTTGGGCTCGAATGGAGAAGACCTCTCAACGCTTCCTCTTGCGCTGGCGCGTGCTGAGTCGAGTCGAGGGTCCCCCATAGATCATGTAGCAGTCATGAATTTCGGGGAAGCCCCCGTTCTTGCCGTCGTCCCCGTCGTGCGGATCCCCCTTCTTGTCGTCTTTCTTGAAGCCGGGAGGGTTGAAGTGCTTTTTAAGCATGCGACAGTCCTCGAGACGGTGGTTGGCCGGCCCCATATGATAGGGGCAGGACTCCTTCAGCATCTTGTCGAAGACGCCCCCGTCAAGAGGGGGCCCTCGAGGCTTCTTCTTGTCCACCGCAGCGACAAGATCGTCAGGCTCGACTTCGGGCTCGACGTTACGTCGACCCGGCTGGTTCTTCTTTTTCTTGTTCTTGCCGCCGTTGTCGTTGTTATTCCTTTTGGGCCCATTGTTCTTCTTGGGCCCGTTGCCCGAGCCCCGGGCTCGTCCGCCTTGCCCTTCCCATTGTCTGGAGGTATCTGGAAGAACGCACCAACGGCTTCCTCGCCAGCTGCGTAGTTGGCGATGATGTCCATGAGCTCGTTGGCGGTCTTGGGGGTGTTCCGTCCCAGCTCCCGCACCAACTCCTTGTAGGTCGTTCCGGCAATGAACGCCGTGATGACGTCGTGGTCGGAGATGTGGGTTAGCGTGGCACGCTGCCTCGAGAACCGACGGGTGAAGGCGCGGAGGGTCTCCCTGGCTTCTTCTTGCAGCTGTGGAGATCCCAGGAGTTTCTTGGCCGCTCGTAGGTGCCTTTGAAGTTTCCCTCGAAGATCCTGACCAGGTCGGGCCAGTCTTGGATCAAGTCCGGGGGTAGCTCCTCGAGCCATCTACGAGCGGTGTCGGAGAGGAAGAGTGGGAGTTGCTGAATGATGACGTGGTCATTGTCGGCTCCTCCTAGCTGACATGCCAACCTGAAATCAGCAAGCCAGAGCTCCGGCTTGGTTTCGCCGTTGTACTTGACCAGGCTGGTGGGTGGACGGAAACGGACAGGCAAGGTGGTTCGCCGGATGGTTCTACCGAAGACTCGGGGCCCTGGTGGCTCCGGAGATCGACATCGATCTTCGTCGCTGTCGTAGCGCCCACCTCAGTGAGCGCTGTAACGTCGAGCCTCGGCGTCGCTGTACCGGCGTCGATTGTTCTCCAATGGTGGTCGATCGTCGATGATGCGGTCCCGAACTGGTCGTCGCTCTACTCGGCCTTGGGGCGCCTTATCCTGGTGGACAGATACCTCTCGATTTTGTCGAGGGGGTACTTCCTGATGCTCGGAGGCGGCTCCTCGACGCCTCAAGGCCGAGCTCTCCGCCTGCTGTACGGCCACAGTTTGGAGAAGCCCCTATATTTCGTTCCTGATGCGTCGTGCTTGGGGTGTCGATGGCGCCGGCATGTCGCGGAGCAGCATTGCGGCCGCAACGACATTTTGGCTGGCGCGGTTGTAGACGCGGGGCTCGTTTGCCCCGTCCTCGATGATTTGTCGATGGACTTCCCGGGCCCGCTCGCAAGCACCTCTACCCTGTGGGCGCCCGCGATCTCGCTCGAGGGCGTGCTCGAGTTGCTGAAGTCGTAGGCGCTCCTCCTCGAGCTTCCTGAGCAGCTCTCGGACTTGCGTGATCTGGACGTCCGGGGGTGGATTGTCTTTGTCAGGACTCGGGGGGTTGGCGTCTCGTGCTGGTGTAGCGTTGCCCCCTCCTCCTTCATCTGTGGCCGCGGTGTCGCCGACGTCGTCCTGGGGGTCAGTCTGACCGTCGAGGTGGAAGCATTCCTGGTGGGATCGTAATCCTCATCGGGGGAGTCCGAGCCAGGCTCATCGTGGTAGAAGTGGGGGAAAGATCCCCTGCGCTCCTCCGCCAGGTGTCGCCGCAACATGCCCCAGGTCGGGGGTCATCTTGGCTCCGGGCGCTCGTCCGGTGGATAGGTGGTGACGGGGTTGATCGTCGCACGTGGCGGGCTGCCTAGAGACCCGCAACGTGTCTGTATCTGCAAACCTGCGAGGGCAGAACAGAGTCTGGCGTTGTTGTGGAGCCCATGTGGAAACGGGTTATGCGGTTGTGGCGGGGTCGAGTGTGTCGGAGAGGCCACGGGGACCCTCTGGGATGATGATATGGCAGAGACAAAGTCACGCTCAGAGAGGTGCCCGCCCCCGACCCACAAGCATGGGTCAAACAGGCTCCCGAGGGGAGGAACTGTGTCGCCAGCTAAGGCCGGGGGAACGGCATCCGGCGTCTCGGGATCCGCACGATGATGAGTGCGACGGAGTCGTTCGCACCTCCTCCTGATCGCAGGCAAAAGGCGCAAGCGGAGGGACCGTCGCCTGATCCTCCTTGGCCCTGGCGTACTGGAGCTACTGCCGTCCATGCCACCAGCTCAGAGTAGGACCACGTAGTGGCCCTGGCCCGTGGACATGAACCCTAGGCTACCGAGCCAGATGATGGTGACGAATGGAGGTGATGGAATCGTGGAATCCATCTGAGAGAGTAGTTCGGAGTTGATCGACACGCAAAGCCCCCTACCTGGCGCGCCAACTGTCGGTGTTATGACCCGGGGGTCAAGTCCACCGGCTAGTAAATTTGTATATTGTGTGCTCCCTCTCCAAGATGTGATGCAAGAAGGACACAAGATTTATCCTGGTTCGGGCAAAGAAGGCCCTACGTCCAGCTGGGGAGGATAGATTGTATTATCTTGCACCGAAATGCTCGTACAGGGGGGGTACAAGCTGGTTTACACTGGGTTGCTTAGAGTGAGCTGAGGCCTAAGGCTAGCAGGGCTATCCTAGGCGGTCGGTTGGTTGCTTGAGGGGTCAAGCAAGCAACGGGGTGTGTGGAGTGTGAGGATCAGAGCCGATGTCTGAATGCGAAGCGTCTAAGCGGATGTGGGTTTGTGAGAGAGCTGCCCAAAAAAAGGTCGGGTCCCTTTCTTCTATCTCGGCGTCCCCTTTTATAGACCAAGGGGAGGCCCGAGGGTATAGGGTCTTAAACTGTTGTAGCGTGGGGGCGTGTCCGCGGCATAGTGTTGGCGAAGGGACGTCGATCACTGTGGCAGCGTGGCCTTCCCGTCCTTCCGGTGCTCCGGGGCATGGTGACAGTAGACTAGTTGTTGCTGCACGTCGCGGCACAGTAGGGTCGACCTTCCGCAGACGGGCGCGAGTCCCATAGTTGAAGCGGGACGGGGCGGATGGGACGGGCCCCATACCGGAGTGGTTGGAAGTAGGGGTCGAGCCCCCCAGTCGAGGGGAGGGGTCGAGACCCGCGTGGCCTTGTTGTATCCCTGAAGACTTCGTCGAGGGCAATCCTGTTCACGTCTCGAGGGGTGCCTCGGGAGTCCGTACCCGCGGCGTGGTTACAGCGACAACACAGTTGATGGAGATCCGAGACATGGCGGTGAGCTGATGGATTTGACTGCGGTCGTGGACGCCCATGGCGTTAGGCAGATTCCCTTTAACCCATACCGGGGGTAGGTGAGCTGATCGAGCTTCCCGTCCGGGGGTCGTTCGTTCGACCCCTAGTCCGTCATTCGGCGTCGAGGTAGAGGCGGAGGGGTCATTTGTTCGACCCCTGGCCCGTCATTCGGCGTTGAGGTAGAGGCGGAGGGGTCGTTCGTTCGACCCCTGGTCCGTCATTCGGCGTCGAGGTAGAGGCGGAGGGGTCGTTCGTTCGACCCCTGGTCCGTCATCTTTCCAGAAGCAGGCTGGCCCACGACTGGTCGCAATCGCCGGTGCAGGGGGCCTTCGTGTGATGGGCCCTTCTTTGCTGACTTGAGCGGTTGGTTGGTTCCTGTCTTAAAAATGGTTGCTATGTTAAGCGTTAAATTATCGAAGGGTTTAGGGTACCCCTTACCTTTGTACCCGACATCTAGATAGGGTTCTATTTCCGCTATGTATATGGTATGCATCCTCCGAGTTCTTCTCACTTGTTGTCTTCTTGTCCTGCATGATATTTCCCAGTAGAGTCCGAGTTCTTTTCCCACCTGAAACAGTAGTTCCATATTCTGGTCTTCCATCCTTGAGGTTTGGTTTCGCCAGTGCACGATACATCCCTCTGGAGTTGTTGACATGTCATTCCCTCTTGGGTGCCTTTCAGAGTTATGTTTTTTGTCATCTTCTTCCGAAGAAAATTTCCATATGTATATGCACAATTGGGTAGCCCATATAAATTCGAGTTCTTGATTGCTTTCGAGTTGTTCTTGTCTTTGACTGGAGCTCGGTTGCGTATTCCGACTGATTTGTATCAGCTTTTCGTTTTGGTCTCAGAATTGTCATACGTTGATGTCTCTTTTTCCGAGTCGGTTTCGTATCCCTCCTCGTCTGCTTGTATGGTTGGTTCCGAAATCGTGAGATTTTGGGTCCTTTGGTTCAATTCTCAAAGATCTTGATCTACTCCTTCTTCTCGGAGTCGGCTTTGAATTTTTCCGTCGTCGTCGATCTTGCAGATCCATGATCCGAAGAAAAATGTGGATTCCGTCGTTTTCATCGTCTTGAGGTCGTGGTCCACCAAGCTTTCAAGAGAAAAATCGTCGAAAGCTCCTACCTGGCGCGCCAGCTGTCGATGTTTTACCACCGATAGCCTGCCACGGGGTTACCCGAGACAGTAGTTCGTGCCTCGGCAAATAGTGAAACCTTGGTGGTTGGACACGCAGAGACACACGGTTTATACTAGTTCAGGCCCTCGACACAGTCGAGTAATAACCCTACGTCCAGTTGAGTCGCTTGTTATTGCTCTGATCTTGTAATACAAGGTGTTTTGTGTCGCTCTACATATCGGGTGTTACGTAGTATGTTCAGATGATTTTCGGGTGGTACCCTCACCAGCCCTTTATAGTCTAGGGTCTGGCTAAGGATTGCTCTAACCCTACTCGGTTACAAACTTCGAGTCCTAAGCTGCGCTTCGGTCTTGTCGTCTTTACCGAGTAGAATTCGGTTTCGTTTGTCTGCCTTCCTTCGTGGGCCGGGAGGAAACAGGCCCAGAGCTCAGTGTCACACCCGGTTTTAAGAACAAAACCAGATATACCCTATATGTGAGCCCAGGAAGTCAAACTCACATATAGGCACAGAACAAGGTAATATCAAAAGACAATACTTAAATACATAACATATAAGGTCAAAGAAATAACCTTAAGAGAGCAAATAGTGGAAAGATAGTCCGATCTTCAGGTGAAGACTCCACTCCACAGGGACCAACTGACTGGTTGATCACAAGCCTAATTTCTCCAAACTCTTGCAATCTGGTACCCATCCGGGATTTTTATCCAAGTATTGAAAAGTAAAGCAAGCGTAAGTACATCTCGTACTCAACAAGTATATATGGGGTTCATGAGGCTCAAAAGTTGACATTGGTTTACTGCGATAAGTATTTTTAATTGATTCAAAGCTTTATAATTGATGTGTCATAAGTTATGCTTAAGCTCCCAAATTAAACCACATGATCATATAGTAATTGAATGAATAACACAAATAGCATGATAAAGTGATTCAAAAGTAAAAACCAACATGTAAACATTGTTTCTGTGAGTTTTCCGTGCCGCTCGTGTCCGTGAGCACGGCTGATATATCAGTTTTTAACACTCTGCAGAGGTTGTACATCTTTACCCACGAGACGTGATTTGCCCTTTCGCCCGAGGTAGCGAACCTCTTAACCCACTTCCAAGGAAGGTCGGCAGGGTTCACTATGAAGTCTTTCAAAGGGGCTCGTTGACAAACAACAGACACTACGGATCCACGGGCAAGGGGTATACGGGAGCCCCTCAATGGTACACACACACGCAGCGGTAGCCACTCCGGCCGCAACCCGCAACCGCTCATCAATGGCAACTTTCGTGAACTGCCACATGCGAGAGAGTTACCCTCATACTTAACTAAAGCTAGAGCCATGTAGCCCTCATGGTTGTACTGTATGTCCCAGCTTTTGCTGACAGATAGGGTCCTAAATCCATGTTGCTAAAAAGTCAAGTTTTACGTTATCATTCCATATAGTCATTAATCGAGATTAAAGATCATGTTTTGTTAAAGAGTAGCACTAGCATTAACTACCCAGATGCAAGTAACCCATAGGATTTCAAGGTTCAAGGTAACAATTCTAGGTAAACCCTATGGTAACAAAATTAGACACATGCATATGATTTGATTTAAAACATCATGAATAGGACATCAAGGAAGATCCCATATAATACTTGCCTTAAAAGTTTAGATCCTTTGCTCAACTGATTCTCAACTTCAGACGACTTCTTATTGATCTCCACGTAAATCTCACCGATTGGACAATAATTAATAAATCACTACACAAGCATCTGATCATACAAAGCATGCAACCATGGGTAAATTAGAACAATACACCAATCAATGAAAAGGATTTCCCATGGTTGGTGTATTGTTCTAATTTACCCATGGTGAGGAATCATACACCATATGAGCGACTCGAGAGTACCATTTGAGGAACACTAAGTTTTTCTTTTTCAAAAACATTACAAAACCTTCGATATGATACTTGTGAAAGAATTAGAAAACTAGTGCTCAAGTCAAGTTGTTCTATCTCTCAACCACCCAAGACAAAGGATAAAGCTATAACCCCATGGAGGACTAAGGTAATATGGGTGAGTTCTTATTGCTAAATTTTCCATTCAAAAGAGAAGTATATTGTTGTAGATTTGGTACTCTTGAAATATGAAGCATAGTACCAACTCCTGATCCACCAAGGCTAAGTTTGATTGTTTGCTCGGGACGACCAAAGGTTAAGCTTGGGGGATCTTGTTGACACCAAAAATGGCACACTTTTTTATATCCAAAATAGTGTCAACAACCTCAGGATCAAGGATAAACAATCACATCATAAGCATAATTTATAAAATAACAAGTTCCACATGTCCATGAAGTATTTGATGCAGATTTAGATTAAATGGAGCAAGGAGGGCCAGTGGGACCCACATAGTGGGTCTGCCGACCTCATGCTAGGCCCACCAGGCCTCTCACCCTGGCCATGATCTAGGGGAAGCACTCCCAAGTGATCCTCAGCCCTTGGATCAACTTGTGCTTCCTCTCAACGACTCAAATGCACCTCACATGTATCCATGGGCCCACATCAAGGAGATCAACGTGACAAACAACTCAGAAGAACCAAGCAAGCTGTATGACAAGTGGGGACACCTTCTGGAAGGCCGAGGTGGGCCCTAGAATCCTTCAGAGGGTCAATCGATCCTGTACCTGGGGGCACCACCCCCGACTTGGTCCCTGACCAGTGGGGTATGCTCTAGAAGACCAAAGTAGGGCCCACAGCCCATAGGGGGGGGCCGGCCGATCACCCCCTAGGTCAGTGCTGCACCTGGTGACTCCCTACACATTAAACACATGTTGAAGATCAAGACCATCCATCCTAAGGCGGTTTAGAGGTGGTGGATCCAAGGGTGGAGAATTGAAGCCTCCTGGATTGATGACGTGGCGATGGAGTAGCCCCTACTCCACCTCCCACTATAAATAGAGGCTCATACTCCCTTATTCACTCATGGTGGACAAGCCTACAAGCTCCATCACTTAGAATTCTCTTAGTAGTTAGTCTAGTGTGGGAGTTAGAGTTGAGTCGAGCTGTGCTCGGGATTTCCAGAGTCGTCTTCGGGAAAGTCTGGTATAGTTCTTGTATCTTTCCTTCTTTGTAGACTTTACTTTATTCAATATATTACTTTTCCTCTACTTTACTTAGTATTTACTTTGAGCATTACTATACTTGCTGTAGTATTGTTGTGTGCTTTTGTTTATTACTAGCCTTTACATTAATAGTCTATGATCCTTGTGGCCTTTCCTTTATGCGATCATTGCCTGTCATAGGGTGCTTTGGATATAGATCATAGTCAAAGTAGTAAGTTGTGTGTAAGCGTGGTGCTTATACATCATCTTACCCTTAGTTACCGCTTGCTGCACGGATTATTTGTGGTAGCTAGCAAGAGAGTGACAACCTTGTCTAGTCTTTGTATTCCACCACGTGTTCTTAGGCAAGTTCTTAAAAGGTAAGGCCCCCATAAAAAGAGAGCGTAGTCTGGTAGGAGGTTTGCCCTCCTACTGATCTATCCTCTCACCTAGCATACTTGTATTGAGGAGGCAAACTATTGTGTTTAGACTAATTAATTGGCTAAGTACACTAAAGTAGAAGTGAATTACATAGGAGTCCCTATCTCTCTCGTTGTTCTCTCACCTAGCTATACTTACTAGTTATCCTAAGCTATCATTTACCTTGGCATGTTCATTCATCATCCCTTCCTATCACATATATTGTTTACCCCCTATACTAGTTGATACTAAGTTGAGGTGCTCTCTAGGATCTCTATCTAATTATCATTTCTAGCTCAGCTTTCCCTTGGGAAAATATAAATTACGATATCCCAGAATACTCCTGGGTGAAGTGCTACAACGGTATAATTTGTGCGCTTGCGGATTTATCCAATAGTCATAAGAAATACCAACATTTACCTTGTGTTCTTTACCTCTCCTAGCTTAGTTGATAGGCTAGTTGGTAGGTTTGGAAACTAGGTTGCATAACTCTTTTTGTGTTAGAGATAGCAACACTTAGCAAAACCGTAGTTGCACTACTAGATATTTTATCTTTTACATAGGTTTTGCTAAGATTAGAAAAAGAGGACATAGTTTAGAGAGTAGTTTTTAAGTGACCTAATTCACCCTCCTCCTCTTAGGCATCATGGTCCTTTCAATTGGTATCAGAGCTGGTTGGCTCATCTTTAGACTTTAGGCTTCACCGCCTTCGAGTCGATGTCTCTAGGAGTGGGAAGGTTGGATACCTCTAGGCCTCCGCACTTTGACGACACAAATTTTCCCTACTATAGTGCTAGAATGGCTTGCTACTTAGAAGTGGTTGATCTAGGTGTTTGGAGAGTCACTCATGACGGTATGAAACCCCTAAATAATCCCATGAAACCCACCGCGAGTGATGAAAAGGAGATCCATTTCAATGCTAGAGCTAAAAATTGCTTGTATGAATCATTTAGCTTGGATGTTTTCAATCAAGTTTTTACCTTACAAACATCCCATGAAATTTGGCTTAAATTGCATGAGCTCCATGACGGCACAAGCAATGTCCATGAGCAAAAACATTGTATAACTAAGTCAACCTATGATTCTTTTAAAATGAATGAAAATGAGCTTGTTAAGGACATGTATTCTCGTTTGAATCTAATTGTCAATGAGCTCAATTCCATAGGTTTGACAAAGCTCAAGGATGTGGACATTGTGAGGAAGATCATCTCGGTGCTACCACATCACAAATATGCAAGCATCATCACCATCCTTCAAAACTTGGAGAATGTGAGCAAGATGACCCCCGGCCATTCTCATTGGCAAACTTGTGGCATATGAGATGTCATGCAAGATGGGTCAAGAAGAAGCCTCTTCATCAAACAAAGCAATTTCTCTCACATGTGATGAGCATAAGAAGATGAAGGCAAAGAAAGTTGAGAGAAGCTCAAGCTCAAGCTCCTCAAGTGAAGATGAAGATGAAGAAGATGACGATGATGAAGAATCAAGTGATGATGATCAAGCCTCCATCCCCTCTGAATCCTCCATTGATGATGAAGAAACAATGAAGCTTGTACAAGGAGTGGAGAAGATTATTCGTAAGCTCAATGCCAAGGGAGTTCCCATCCAAATTGAAGATTGCATCTTCAAATCAAAGAAGAGAGAAAAGAAAGAAAGGATGCTATGGATGTGGCAAGAGAGGGCACTTTGTTGAAGATTGTCCAAGCAACAAACCCACGCCCAAGACAAGAAAGAAGGGTTGCAAGGTCAAGGCTCTCACTGTTGGTATTTCTTATGACTATTGAATAAATCCGCAAGCGCACAGATTATACCATTGTAGCACTTCACCTAAGAGTATTCCAAGGTATCATAATTTATATTTTACCAAAGGTTTCGGATCAAAAAAAAATTCCCAAGGGAAAGCTGAGCTAGAAATGATAATTAGAGAGAGATCATAGAGAGCACCTCAACTTAGTACCAACTAGTATAGGGGGTAAACGATATATGTGATAGGAAGGGTGATGAATGAACAAGCCAAGGTAAATGACAACTTAGGATAACTAGTAATTATAGCTAGGTGGGAGGACAACAAGAGAGATAGGGACTCCTATGTAATTCACTTCTACTTTAGTGTACTTAGCCAATTAATTAGTCTAAACACAATAGTTTGCCTTCTCAATACAAGTATGCTAGGCGAGAGGATAGATTAGTAGGAGGGCAAAACTCCTACCGGACTATGCTCTCTTTTTATGGGAGCCTTACCTTTTAAGAACTTGCCTAAGAACACGTGGTGGAATACAAAGAGTAGACAAGGCTATCACTCTCTTGCTAGCTACCACAAACAATCCGTGCAGCAAGTGGTAACCAAAGGTAAGATGATATATAAGCACCACTCTTACACACAACTTACTACTTTAATTATGATTATAACCAAAGCACCCTATGATAGGCAATGATCACATACGGGAAAGGCCACAAGGATCACAGACTATTAATGTAAAGGCTAGTAATAAACAAAAGCACACAACAATACTATAGCAAGTTTCATAATGCTCAAAGTAAATACTAAATAAAGTAGAGGAAAAGTAATATATTAAATAAAGTAAATTCTTACAAGTAAGGAAAGATACAAGAGCTATACCAGACTCTCTAGAAGACGACTCCGAAAATCCTGAGCACAGCTCAACTCAACTCTAACTCCCACTCTAGACTAACTACTAAGATAATGCTAAGTGCTTGAGCTTGTAGGCTTGTCCACCATGAGTGAAGTGGGGTGAGTGAGCCTCTATTTATAGTGGGAGGTGGAGTATGGGCTACTCCATCGCCACGACATCGATCCAGGAGGCTTCACTTCTGGTCTCTTGGATCCACCGCCTCCAAACCGACTTGGAATGGAGGGTTAGGATTTCCATCATGTGTTAAATGAGTAGGGGAGTTGCCAAGCGCAGCAGGGGGTCTAGGGGTTGTCGGCCGACCCCCCTATGGCAGGTGGGTCCTTCCCTGGACTTCTAGAAGCAGACCCCACTGGTCAGGGACCTAGTGGGTGGGGTGTTAGACCCTTTTCTGTATCGGTCGACCCTCCTTGGGGTCTAGGGCCCACCTCAGTCTTATACATGGTGTCCCTACTTGTCATGGAGTCTTGGTTGCTTCGTCTAAAGTGTTTGTCACATTGGTTCTCTTGATGTGGGCCCATGGATCCTTGTGCACTTGATCTGGAGCATTGAATGAAAGCACAGGTTGCATCCAAGGGTTGGAATGGCTTTGTCATGGATCCTACTGGCTTGGCTAGCCAGAAGGGTCCAAATGAGTATCGACCGATCTTGATTTAACTCCTTTGGAGACAAGATTTCTTGTGGGAGCTCCTAGACATGTCAGGAGTCTCATGGTATGTGCATTCTGGAGTTTGGCTCAAATCACACATCGGGAGATGTGCAAAAGAAGCTTCCAGCATTGCTGATTTGGCCTGAAATGTTATTCCCTGCAAAACAAAGCCTTCCAACTACATGTGGAACTTATTAGTGGTAACATGTTCATGTAATGTTATTCTTTCCTTGATCCCGAGGTTGTTGACGTTATTTTGGATATGTAAAAGTATGTCATTCTTAGCGTCAACACTCACCTCCATCAAGAGTTGGAATGATTCATCAAGTGATGATGAAGTCCAACACAAGAGGCATGACCGCAAGCGATCATCATCAAGCACTTCACAAGTGTGCCTTATGGAACGAGGTAACAAAAGTTCTAGCTCAAGTGATAGTGATAGTGATGATGATCTACCTTCCTATGAGCAACTTGTGCAAGATAACCTTCAATATTCTAAAGCTTGCACTAGTCAACAAAAGAAAATCAAAGATCTAAAAGCTAAAGTAGATAGCTGTCAAAATGCTTACAATGTTATGCTTGAGCAATATGAAACATTTGCCAATCTCAATGTTGAGCTAACTACTAAAATTAAACTATTAGAGGCTAGTGGAAGCACAAATAAATGCACAATCAATGATGAGCAACTAGTAAAGAAAACTAAAAAGTTAAAAGCAAAGTTAGCTAGCACACAAGATGCATACAATTGTTTGATTGCTAAAATGGAAACTATATGCAAACATTGTGATGAGCTAACAACTAAAGTTGCTAATCTTGAAGCCGCCGGTAAAAGCCAAACCGAGGCACCTAAAAAGAAAAGTTCTATCTTTGATATGACTAAAAAGGATGCCTCAACTTCTTGCATTTATTTATTAAACTCACCCCATGCAACCAAGCTTGTTTTGAGGATGTGTTTGTAGAAACAAGCACATAAGAGGCTGCAATGGAGAATGAGCTACTTAGGCAAGAAGTGGACCGCCTCACCAAGGACTTGAAACAAGTCAAAGGCAAAGAGAAGCAAGCCCAACCTCATCAAGATAACACCATTAAGGGAGTGAAGAAGCTTGATGAGGGAGAAACCGTGGTTTGCTACCTTTGCCATAAAGAAGGTCACAAGTCCTATATGTGCAAGATGAAGAATGGGGGAGGAGCTAAGAATAAAGAGAACAACAAGAAGCCAATAAGCAAGTTCTCCAACACCTACACCAACAAAGTGGACAAGAAGGCCTCCACACCTTATCTTTTGAATAAGAAGAAAAATGACAAGGTGGTGGCCATCAAGGTGAACAAGCAAGCCAACAATAGAGTCAAACGCTTTTGGGTGCCAAAGGAAATCATTTTCAACATGAAGGGGACCAAGAAGGTTTGGATTCCAAAGGCAAAGTGAGAAACCAAATGAACATTGGGGAATTTGGAGACTTGGCAAAGATTGGGTGCATTACATGGGATGCATCATGATGACCATTGGTATTATTGCCAAGTGGGTTAGTGAACACTACTTACCCAAGTTCCCCTTCCCATGTTTAGGTAACTAGATTTAAAACTTGCAATTTCAATTAGCATATAGTTCCCTTGATGCCTAGGTATTGCATTTTCATATCTAAATACTTGTCATGCATACACTAGGAGATCATATGGTAGGATTGCTCGGTATCACTCTTACCCTTGGAGCAAACCTACATGTTTTTAAATTGTTTAGGAGCAAGGCACATAGATCTCTTTTCAATTGATTTATATTATATGTGCCAAAGTACCAAATTGTAGATGGATTACCCCAAATACCAACCATAAGTAATGTTCACCTTCATGTGACATTATCTTTCATTTGATATCTTGACCTTAAAAGTCAATGTGCATATCTCCTACAAGTATTCTATGCTTGTATGCACACTTTTAGGGGGAGCTAATCTACAAGTTGGAAGCTTTGAGACTAACACCTCTTTCAAGTCTATCATGTGTGTAGTAGTCTCATTGCAAGGAACATGAAGTCCCCAGAGCTAAGCAAGGATTAACTTCTATAAGTATCATTGCATTTCAGTTTGTTATTTTTAGAATGCTTTCTCCATGCACTATATGGATTAAACTCATTTGCACAAATTGTCGGTTATGCATATACTTTGCCATCCACTATATGTATGCATACACTTAGGGGGACTTTTAGTCTATCTAATGTGAGAGTCAAGTCTTGTGATCAACTACACTCAACATGCAAAGGATCACAAAATTTGACCCTCCCTTGTGCTACTAATGTCTTCCTTTTCGGTGTTTGATTCCAAAGGGGGAGAATTTGTAGGACCAAAAGCAAGCCCAACACATGAACCAAATTTGGGATTGGTCCAAGATAGGGAGGAAAGTGGATTATGGAGTTAGGGGGAGTATAAATCCATAATACCACAAGGGGACATGTGCAAGGGCAAGATAAGTTGTTATATTGTGTGTTTCTATTAGTATCATTTAATACCATATAGACTTGCCTTTGCATTGCATCCTAGCAAGTAGATTTGTTTTCATTTGAGCATCTTATATTATTTGCTTGTTTTGGTGTGTGTTGTCATCAAGCACCAAAAAGGGGGAGATTGTAAGGAACATGGACCCATGGCCCATGTTGTTTAGATTTTGGTGTTTGATGATCAATATGACCGAATTGGACTAATGTTGACACCAAGAATGAACACTTTTATATAACAAAAACAGTGTCAACAACCTCAGGATCACGGATAAACAATCACATCATGAGCATACTTTATTAAATAACAAGTTCCACATGTCCATGAAGTATGTGATTGTAGGATTGAACAAATGAAGCAAAGGAGAGCCAGTGGGACCCACATAGGGGGTCGACCGATCCCCTATAGAGCCCACCAGCTCTCCCCTCTGGCCATGATCCAGGAGAAGCACTCCTGAGTGAATCTCAACCCTCAGATCACACTGTGCTTTCTCCCAACGGCTCACATGAAACTCAAATAGATCCATGGGTCCACATCAAGGAGATTAACATGACAAAATAACTTAGAAGAACCAACCCAGCCATATGACAAGTGGGGACACCTTCTGGAAGGCCGAGGTAGGCCTAGACCTATATAGGAGGTCGGCCGACCTACTACCAAGGGATCCAACCCCCCTGGTCAGTGACAAGTGGGGTATGTTCTAGAAGACCAAGTCATGGCCCACAGGTTGGTGCTGCGCCTGGTGACTCCCTACACATTAAACACATGTTGAAGATCAAGACCATCCACTCTAAAGCGGTTTAGAGGCGGTGGATCCAAGGATGGAGAATTGAAGCCTCCTGGATCGATGACGTGGAGATGGAGTAGACCCTACTCCACCTCCCACTATAAATAGAGGCTCATACCCCCTCTTCATACATGGTGAAAAGCCTACAAGCTTTATTCCTTAGATTGTTCTTGTAGTTAGTCTAGAGTGAGAGTTAGAGTTGAGTCGAGCTGCGCTCGGGATTTCCGGAGTCGTTCTTCTTTAAAGTCTGGCATAGCTCATGTATCTTTCCTTCTTTGTAAGACTTTATCTTATTCAATATATTACTTTTCCTCTACTTTACTTAGTATTTACTTTGAGCATTACTATACTTGTTATAGTCTTGTTATATGCTTTTGCTTATTACTAGCCTTGATCCTTGTGGCCTTTCCCGTATGTGATTGTTGCCTATTATAGGTTGCTTTGGTTATAGATCGTAGTCAAAGTAGTAAGTTGTGTGTAAGCGTGGTGCTTATATATCATCTTACCCTTGGTTATAGCTTGTTGCATGGATTGTTTGTGGTAGCTAGCAAGAGAGTGACAGCCTTGTCTAGTCTTTGTATTCCATGTGTTCTTAGGCAAGTTCTTAAAGAGGGCGCGGTCTGGTAGGAGTTTTGTCCTCCTGCTGATCTATCCCCTCCCCTAGCATACTTGTGTTGAGGAGACAAACTATAGTGTTTAGACTAATTAATTGGCTAAGTATATTGAAGTAGAGTGAATCACACAGGAGTCCCTTTACTCTCTCGTTGTCCTCCCATCTAGCTATAATATCTAGTTATCTCTAAGTTATCATTTACCTAGGCTTATTCATTCATCACCCTTCCTATCACTTTATTCGATTACCCCCTATACTAGTTGGTACTAAATTGAGGTGTTCTCTAGGATCTCTCTCTCATTATCATTTCTAGCTCAGCTTTCCCTTGGGAAAATATAAATTACGATACCTTGGAATACTCCTAGGTGAAGTGCTACAATGGTATAATTTGTGCGCTTGCGGATTTATCCAATAGTCATAAGAAATACCAACAAGCATTTCTGGCGTCGTTGCCGTGGAAAGCATAGCCTAGAAATTTTAATTAGATTGAATCCAGAGATTCTTGTTAACTTAGTTATCAATTAGTCATAGGGGCTTACCCTTGTCTCTGTCTTCCTTTCTTGTGAAGACAGACAATGTATGAGCGGCTTCCAACTACTGGGAAATTATCTAGAAGATCCCGAGCAGTTGTTGAGGAGGACTAGACATCGTCAAGTTCCCCCTCAGAGGATCATCTCGACCCTGAATCCGTTCAAGGAAGGAGGCTCTACACCACCACTCAAGGAAGCAATGGCCCAGAAGGCGATGTTTGACTTCTCGGCTCCGTCCGCTATTGTTGGTATTTCTTAACGCACACAGATAAATCTGTAAACGCACAGATATCGTTGTAGCTTTCACCCGTGAGTATTCCAAGGGTATCAATTTCCACGAGGAACATTAAGTGTACTAGATAGAAACTAAGAGCGTCCAAGGATAGATAAGATAACTGGGTAGAGAGAGATTTTAGAGTTTTCTAAGGGGTTCTATCTAATCAAAGGTCCACTATACTCTACTTACTTTGGAGCAACAGTACCTTCACGACTCTAGATAAAGACTGGGAAAAAGGTAGTCGGGAGAGGCTGCCAAAAGCTCTACGAAAACACCAACCCGAACGTGGTGGACTACAAAGGCCTTACAGAGCTGTTACCCCTTGGGCTACCACAACTATCCGTAGGATTGGGCGCAAACTCAGGTAAACTCTAGTCTAGACACCACGTCTACACTATCGCTTACTACTCTAATTCCAATTGTAAACTAGAGCACTCAATACGAGCGGAGATCCCGTAAATAGAATAAAGTAAGAAATAAACTAAGATACTTAGAAATAATAAATAAAGAACCTGGAGATTGCTCCGAACCAGATGATGCAAATGTACAATGTTGAGGAAGATCCGACAGATCCGGCTCCTCCTAGCTCTCTCCTCCTCTCTCTCACCTCTAATTACAAGTAGATGAACTAGAACTAGAAGAACTAGATCTAGACAACTAGAGGGACCTCTCTCCTTCTCTACTTCAAATTGAAACCCTAGCTTTTGCTCTGGAGAAGAATAATGAGATGAGATGATCCTCAGGGGATTAGGGGCCTTGCTTATATAGCCTCCTCAAATGAACGTGGATCGTTGGATCAAACCGACCTATATGAAGGGTTTAGATTCATCCTCAAAGGCGGTGGAAAACGATCCGCGAAGCAGAGCCTGATTGGCTGCTGCCTTAGGGCGGGCGCCCTAGGGGTTAGGGCGGCCGCCCTGACTCCGGGCCCGATCCGCCTCCCATTCGTTCTCGTGTCTCCTAGAACCTTCTAGAGTATAGAAAATTGTGTGGTTGATAATTATCTCTATGTAAACATGGCATGTGGGCCTTTCCTTGGTATTTCCTGATAACCCCCTACAGAAACAGACATTCACCAAAACTTGTGGAATTCTGTTAGTATAAACCCTAATTCTAGCTATTGGTTTCATTTAGATCCTTTTCCTTGTTTAGTTGACGGTTAAAATTGGTACTTAAGGACCATCAACAACTACCCATGTAGCTCAGGGCCCTGAAGTCAACTTCGGGGATGCCAGTTTCGAGCTGAAGCCCGCCTTGATCCATATGGTGCAAGCCAACCCATTTTGCGGGAAGCCCCATGAGGATGCCAATGCTCATCTCCAGCACTTCATGGAGTTGTGTGGCACCTTTACTATCAAGGGAGTGGCGTCTGACGCCATTCGCCTTTGCCTTTTCCCATTCTCGTTATTGGGCAAGGCGAAGCAATGGTTCTACGCCCACAAAGAAGAAGCCACTACATGGGAGAGGTGTGCCAATGCATTCCTCAAGAAGTTCTTCCCGACGGGCAAAACCAATGTCCTTCGTGGAAAGATTTCGAGCTTCCAACAACAGTCTAACAAGACGATTCCCGAAGCATGGGAGCGTCTCCAAGAGTATATTCGTGCCTGTCCTCACCCCCACCTCTAGATACGCTTTATTTCTATTATAGATATGTTTGACAAAACGTGTCTAAAAACATGAGACGCTCTCTACAGACGATATCAGGCGTGTCTAAAAGACATAATATGCTTCCTTGAGATGGTGTCAAACGTTTCTACATCCTATAAAACATTTTAAATTTCATATCAAGAAAAGTTGATACGCTTTTGAGTTCTCTGTTTTTTATTATAGCTAATATAGTATGTAGAAATGTTTTTTAATACACACATACTCATATTTACTTGGATGACCATAGTATAGCAGACCAAAAACCACATGAAAGGTTCATAGTATTAGAGCAAATAGAGTCAATCATCCATAAACACCATGTAGATATTACATAATCCTTAATTCTTATACATTGGGATCTATTCTATTTAAAAAAGCTTTGCGCATGCAGATACTTGCACTTCAATTCTGAATCTCCATTCTTCAATCAACAATTTTTCTTGACATGATTCCATGACCCTACATGTTAAATAAAAAATAGATTAAATAAATTAACTCGATATAAGTTAAAGAAAATACAACACCCAAAAATTTATGTGATAAAATAGAAAGGTCTTAGGTAGAATATTGACTCTTTTTTATTTATATCGAATACAGACACTAAAGGACTGCATGTATATAAGTTATAAATACTTACACAGGGATTTTGCTAAAGACATATTGTTGTCAACATCTCTCAGGAACCAGCCAAAGCAGCTTCTATCTCAGGTAGATATGGTATTTCAGTATTTGGTTGTCATTCAACTACCTGTCCTCGAATCCAGCCTACATAGAAAGTTCAGATGAAAAAGAAGAGCCAGTAATAACCATTTTGTCCGGCTGCTTATATTCTACCATGGCCAGAAATAGATGTATCGGAGATAGGATGGCAATATGGCATTGTTGTATTAGTCCAAGCTCAAAGCAATGTTTTCCAGCCATTGCTTTCCTAATAAGGTCGGCATTTCTTGACTTTTAGACATTATATAAGTGAGAAGAAACGAAATATCCAATCCATACTACACCTAGCAAAATATTCTTTATTCAGCCATGACACACAAAAGGTTATCATTATGGATAGTTTCATGTGGACGTCAATCATTTGAATACTTGTGTTAAGATTGACTACTCTCTATCTGCAGTCCCAATACTAATTAGTACGGAGTACATGAAGCAACATTAATCAATATATATGCCACTGAATTAAAAAACGTCGGCTACCCAAATTTTACTACCATGTATTACTAAACCATGGAGGAGTTATACCTGCAATTTAGCTTCATTGACCTAATCACTTATATAGGCCCGTGGCTTTTTTCTTCCATCTTTGTGATCTCATCATCATTAAGAAGACAAATTCAAGCAATTCATTAAGGAAACTAGAAACAACAAAAATTCAATTTTGTATTAGGCAATGCAAAATACTAGAAAAAATTAACTAGAAACCACAGATCAATCCACGATTGAGTCTTGACTCCCTGCAAATTAGCAGACAACAATTCAAGTGATTTCATGATTAAAAAACATGTTCCTTGTCAGAGATCAAATTACCTGACAATATGATGTTGTCTGCTTGCCTTTCCGCTGTCGTTGGCTTCCTGTTGCGCCACTACAACCTGCAAAGCTCTGTTTACATTCCAGGGTTCACAATAGTTTCAGAAAAATAGCTAGAATGGAAGTAGTACACATAGGAGCAGTACAAATAACTAGATAGATAACTGAAATAATAATCAACAGGACTGCTTCATACATCAACTTAGTTACTTACCTCCATACAACAGCTAATTTAATTGAAAAAAATGACAGCAGATCTCAGTCCTTATCCAATTCTTGATTCCACACAGAATCAAATATCTTACAGTTTAAGACCAACATTCAGTTACCAAGTCACCATAGTACATTCAGTTACACTACTTCCTGTATGAACAACTGCAGTTCATTACAAATGAAATGCACAAGTACAGCTACGAGCTGTCATCATTCAGTCCAATAGAAACTGGCATTTCACATTCACTCACACTAGTTTTCAGAGAACAGATAATCCAGTGAGATATGTAAAAGATAGATTGCAGTTCAGTTCACGGCATCCAGACTCATACTAGTAATCCAGAATCATACTAGTAAATCAGTTGAAGTATTAATCAAGTGAGATATTTTTTCCTCGTTATGTTTCCCCAAAATGGCTGTACATAGACCAATATTTAACTCACGCTAGCAAAAAAAAACTGAAAAGCATTGTAAACACTGCCATTTGTAAGCTCTGGTGCATCATACACGTTGGATCTGAACAGGCTCACGATGAAGAGGCTCATAAGTTCTCTTACCATGTTGCATCTGAAAGCCGATAGGTGAGGATTCAGCACCAAACGGAGCCATGGATGTGGACGATGTTGATGTTTCACCGTTGCCGCCGACCGCTGATGGGGAAGAGAGGCGCCGCCGGGCTAGATCCGCGGCCAAAGGGGAGGAGGCCGGCCGCCAAGCAGGATCTGCCTCCATTGGGGAAGAGGCCCGCCGCCCTTCTGGCTCCACGACCAATGGAGGAAGAAGCCCACCCGTTGTCGACCTTGCCCTTCTGCAGCCGCTGCCGCCGCTGTCGTGCCCGTACTCTTCTGCCCTGAATCCCGTGGTGTGCTGCAGTGCTCCATCTTGCTGGTGCTGCCCTGATTTGGTGGTGGTTGGATTAAGGTCCAAGCCCGATACAGTTTTTTTAACCCAAGCCCGGTGCAGTTGGATACTTGGAGGCGAAGGTGGATGAATAGACACGTTTCTAATACCGTATTAAACATCGTATATACATACTAAGGGCGTGTTTGGTTCTGTGGGAAATTTATTTACCGTGTCACATCGAATCTTTCGGCACTAGTTTAGGTATTAAAAATAGACTACTTATAAAACTAATTACATGCCCCGTGGGAATTAACAAAACGATTCTATTAAGCTAAGTTAATCTATAATTAACAAATGTTTACTGTAGCACAACATTGTCAAAACATGAATAAAATAGGCTTAAAAGATTCGTCTCGTGAAGTTGCCTTCGACGGACAAATTACTTTTTTACTTAGCACATTTTAACTAGACGAAACTAGGGACGGGAGATTCGATGTGACGGGGGCAAAAGTTTTGCCCTGTGAACCAAACAGGCCCTAAATCGTGCTTAGCATAAACACGTTTTCTTTAGCGTAGCGGTGAAAACGTATCTATACTGGGGTGTTTCTTGTAGGGGTACCATGGGATAGACGATTAGCTCATGATTCAACGATTATACCACGGGTTGTTTAGCATGGCACGTAGTCACCTTGATGCTGCCACTGGAGGGACATTCCTCCAACACACAGTGAGGAATGCCAAGGACCTCATCGAGAAAATGGTGATCAACCAAGGATAGGGTGAGGAACGTCTCCAGCCGAAGAGGAGATGTATGCACACTGTCAATGAGGTGGACATGCTCTCTGCAAGATGGACCTCTTAATGAACAAGATAGAAGAAGATTCCAAGAAGGAAGAAGAGACCGTCTGCCCCACTACCACCGCACGAGCTATTGAAGTTGATCCATGGTGCAAGGTGTGCGGGGGAAATGATCACTCGGGCAACAATTGCCCTGAGACATCGAAGGAGGACGTGAACTTCATCATCATCAACAACAACAACAACAATGGGTATCAACCCCAACAACAAGGAAATTGGAATTCACGCCCCTTCTACCAAGGTAATGCAGGTAATAGCAATTACAATAATTACAATTCTTATAATAATCAGCCTTCATTGAAAGATCTTGTTCTTGGTCAATCTAAAATTAATAATGGTATTAACAAAAAGATGATTGCCACTGATAAAGTTCTTGAAACTCTTGGTGAAAAAATAGATAGCTTTGCCACTACTATGAAAAATCAATTGAGTTTTAATAAAATGCTAGAAACTCAATTAGCTCAATTAGCAGCAGCTATGTCATCTATAGAACAAGGTAAGATTCCTAGAAAACCAGAGGATCCAACTGAGCATGTTAATATGGTCACAACGAGGTTCGATAAGCCTCCACTTCGCTCCGATTGGGGCTATCTTCTCGATCCTCCCTTCATCATGAAGAAGGAAGATCCAGGCCATCCGACGATCAAGTGCTCAATCGGACAACAAACCTTCCATAATGCCTTCTGCGACCTTGGATCGGGCGTCAACATCATGTCCAAGGTAACTTACGATAATCTACTAGGGAGGCCTTTGGTCCCCACATGTGTTCGTTTGCAGATGGCAGATCAAACGATGCGGTTTCCTGAAGGACTTGCTAGGGATATCTTGGTGAACATCCAAGATGAGTACATCTCCACCGACTTTATCATCCTGGACATGGGAGCCAATGTGGACGTTCTTGTCATCCTAGGAAGGCCCTTCCTCAACACTACCAATGCGGTCATCTACGTGGGATCGGGCCAGATCCACTTCCAGTTCCCAAGTCACAAGGAAAAGTGTGCTTTCAATGGTTATAAACTTAACAAACAGGTTAAAGCGCATCCACCAAGAAGAAGAGTTCGAGCTCCGCGCCAAAAGAAGCAGTACCCGAAGGCCAAGATCAATGAACTCAAGGAGGATGAACCTGCCAATCCAAGGCAGGTTTGGAAAGTGAAGGAGGTGCACACACCACGGTCTCCATCTCCGGAGCCATCAAGTGCACCCAAAGAATAAATAAGAAGGACAAGTCCTGCTCCATGGACTTAAAATCAAATAGCCCTCGCTGAAAGATAAATCGGTAGTTATCTTTTATTTCCCTTTACATTTATTTCATTTATTTAATTTTCACCATGCTTAAAAAATTAGAAAAATAAACTTTAGATAAAATAAAACCTTGAGATTAGTTTAGCACTAAAATCTGACCAAGGATAGGACCTTAGGGGGGTCGGCCGACACCCCTATGTACCCTA
The DNA here is from genome assembly GCA_022036555.1 of Microstegium vimineum. NCBI lineage: Eukaryota > Viridiplantae > Streptophyta > Magnoliopsida > Poales > Poaceae > Microstegium > Microstegium vimineum. The sequence goes on from CM039119.1 coordinate 17,623,054, forward strand.
TCCCTGCTTTCTTAAATGGGGAACACAATGTGACCTTGTAAAAGAAAAAGAAAAAAGAAAAGGAGACCTAGGGGTCCCTTGGTCACCTCTCTCTCTTCCCCATCTTCTTTTGTCTAAGAATCTCATGACTTGAGTAGAGTGAAGTTTAAATTTCAGATTTTGCTTTAGGAGACATCACTTTAACTTTGTCATGCTTTAAAAAGAAAACACATCAATCACTTTTTGGTTAAAGCATGACATACTCTTGTCTCCAACTACTCCTTGTTCAAAGTGGGGAATCATGAACACTTTTTCTTTAACTTTGTCATGCTTTAAAAAAGAAAATACATCAATCACCTTTTGGTCAAAGCATGACATGTTTTCGCCCCCCACTACTCTTTGTTTAAAGAGGAGAATCTTGAGCACTTTAGCTCAGCTTTTGATCACATCACATAGCATGCCTTACCCTTCACCAAGCACTAGGAAAAGTGTGACTGGAATCTCCACTTTGGAGTTTTTATAGGGGGTCGGCCGACACCATGTGTCACCTCCTCTCTCCCCTTTTGCTTTGTGTAAGGCATCTCTAAAAGCTAGTGCTCATGACACCAAAGGGCATGCCCATAGGGGGTCGGCCGACCACCCCTAGGTGCCTCCTTGGTGCCATCTTCTCCCCCTATAAAAGGCCATGCAAGGAAAGCTCAAATCCTCACACTCCAACTAGAATCCAGTTCTAGCTCAAACCATGTCTTCCTTGCCTTTGCCTTGCTCTCTCATCTCTTCTCTCAAGTGAAGTTCTTAGCTCTCAAGAGAAGTAGTGCTAGTCTCTCTCAAGTCTACAAGAATATATCTTCATCAAGCTTCTCTTAGCTCAAGCCTCTCCCCACAAGGCAAACTAGGAAACCCACTCTACACTAAACCTTGTCCTAGTCTTGTCCTTGTGTCTGTCTTCCTCTCTAGAAGATGAAGAACCCTTTGAGATCCATACTGAAGAAAGCAAAGCAAGTCCTAAGTGTGACTTCATCTCGGCGCTCCCACCAATCTGAGGACACTTCTCAAAGGAGAAGGGGTGGTTCTACCTGATATACTTGGGAGAACACCCCAATCAAAGGACAACCTCGGGAGGAGGAAGAATCACCGATGTAGATGCCTCATCTGGGTGCATTCATGGTGCCCCCGATGAGGACATATGACCAACAAAGTGGTCTCTGGTTTGATCAACTAGAGTACCAGAAGTATCTCTCTCTTCGGGATCAATCTTTTGAGCATACAAGGACATTGAATCCAACTCTTCTCTCCAACGCAGGTATGAACACCGAATTCGATACTATCTTTTCTACCGTTGGTTGGTCTAGCTTTTGGCAAGTAGATGAACTTGGAATTAAATTGCTCACCATAGAATTCTTGTGCTCTTTACAAGTTTCTAATGATGAAATATCTTTCCACATGTTTAATCAAAGCTTTAGTCTCACTTGGAGTCATCTAAATGTTGCTCTTGGTTTTGATGATTCATGCTTGCTTGACTTAGATCCTGCCATGAATAGATTCAACAAAAGAAAATTTTGGTTGTCTATCTCTGCCTTGAATGATTGCTCAAACCCCAAAACGGAGGAAATTCATAATCCAACCCTTCGTTTTATTCATCTTTGGATGAGCATGACTTTGTTTCCTGGAAATAATGCTAGCATGCTAAGCACCATAGAATTAAAATTGCTATATGCCATGGTCAATAAGATTCAACTCTCTCCTGTAAAATGCTTAGTAGAATTTTGGCAAAGATTGATTGAAAGTAATGAACCCATACAATTCACATCCTTAATCACTCGTCTTGCTGAATCCATGAACTTGTTAAATGGAACCTACCCGTTTGAATATCTCTCTTCACCCAGAGCAGTAATTTCGGAAGAATATCTTACACATGCCCAAATGCTAAAAAGAGGTCCCAGGGGTGGACTCAAAATGATCTATAGTGGCCATACAACTGAAGTCGCTATTCTAAATAGGCAACATCAGTTGTATAGGACCCGTAAGCTAACCCTTGATTTGGATCAAGGAAATGGGCAAAGAGGTTTTGTAGGTTGAAACAGGAGAGCTCAGGAGGGGCTATACTTTGTTCACCTTGAGCAAGGTGGTCCTTCCCACGGAGTTGTTGGCGAGGAGGAAGATGATGCATCTTCCGATGCCATGGACACTTCCAGTGGCATGCCTCCTCGGCCACCACGTCTGCAAGGACCAAGAGAATCCTTCTCGTCCCCACGAGATAGGGAGCATCGGGACCGGCGGCAACAAATGGATCATCTCACCAATGCTTTAGGCGAGCTTTGCATTGAGCATGGTGTGACAGCAGGCATAGTCCAGCAAACTGCCGAACAAATCCAAGTATTGCAAGAAGAACAAAACCAGTAGTGGACATTGTGGTGGCAACAACATCCATATCAGCCACCACCATATTGAGCAAAGGATAAGCTTGGAGTTGGTTCCCTCCCCCACTAAGGTAAGTGTTTAATTCCAGCATTTATATTCATGCACTTTCTTGCTTATCTTTGTTTGCATCTAAAAAAATCTCTGAATATGATAAAAAGAACAAAAAGACTTCCCTCTACTCTCACATGTTCCATGAATATTAATATCCCATATGGAAATGATGAATAGTTGCTCTGCTAAATGTTTTTCTAGTATTCAGTTTACAACTCGATATTTCTCTAAGTATGGATTACTTGGCTTAAAAGAAACCATCATGAACCTAAAACTTTTGTGGGTTGCAAATGTTGTAACTAAGTTTAAGTTGTTGTGAGACACGATATAACAAGACAAGAGCTGCTATAATATTGTTCTAAACAAGAATGACTATCGGAGTTTTATTTATTAAAATGATAAAAACACTTCTTGTTCCTCAATGGTGAAAATTCCTACCAAAGTCATATATGCTCGTTCATGATAGAAGCTTTCTACATAAGCTACTTGCTTTGTGTTGAGTTTGGTCAAGTTTTGTGACCCTTGTTGAGGGATTTATCATGCTCCCAAGATCAAGATCACGTACACACCACATATATATGTTGTTTCTACACTGGAAGTACGTAGAAACATACCTTACATTTTCCACATAAGTTCATGCTCCATGTTCTAAAATAATTCTCTCTCTAGTATATTGCTAGTAAATGAGGCATAGACTATGCAAAATTATGAAAAAAATATATATAGGGGCACATGAAGGTCCCAAATCTTAGAAAAAAAATGATGAGCAAATCAAAGCTTATAGAAAAATAAAAATAAAGATAGCTATGTCTCATAATAATAAGTTAGAAAGAGAGATCATATCAAATAGAGGAGTATTGATGATTTGCCATGTTCCACACACTTGCACATCTTGATCTAAGAGTATGACACTTCTCTCCTTGGATCCGGAATTTGACTTTACAACATATGCAAGGTAAGTTTGTTACATTCTTTATCCTACCCTATAGCTCCACATAAGCCTTTAGAGATAGGATGAAAAGAAGGCAAACTTCAACTAAGTGCCTTGGTGAGGAATCATACACCTTATGAGCGACTCGAGAGTACCATTTGAGGAACACTAAGTTTTTCTTTTACAAAACTTTACAAAACCTTTGATATGAAACTTGTGAAAGAATGAGAAAACTAGTGCTCAAGTCAAGTTGTTCTATCTCTCAACCGCCCAAGACAAAGGATAAAGCCATAAGCCCCATGAAGGACTAAGGTAATATGGGTGAGTCTTTATTGCTAATTTTTCTATTCAAAAGAGAAGTATGATTGTTGTAGATTTAGTACTCTTGAAATATGAAACATAGTAGCAACTCCTGATCCACCGAGGCTAAGTTTGATTATTTGCTCGGGACGAGCAAAGGTTAAGCTTGGGGGATCTTGTTGACACCAAGAATAACACACTTTTATATAACCAAAATAGTGTCAACAACCTCAGGATCACGGATAAACAATCACATCATGAGCATACTTTATTAAATAACAAGTTCCACATGTCCATGAAGTATGTGATTGTAGGATTGAACAAATGAAGCAAAGGAGAGCCAGTGGGACCCACATAGGGGGTCGACCGATCCCCTATAGGGCCCACCAGCTCTCCCCTCTGGCCATGATCCAGGCGAAGCACTCCTGAGTGAATCTCAACCCTTAGATCCCATTGTGCTTTCTCCCAACGGCTCACATGAAACTCACATGGATCCATGGGTCCACATCAAGGAGATTAATGTGACAAAATAACTCAGAAGAACCAACCCAGCCAGATGACAAGTGGGGACACCTTCTGGAAGGCCGAGGTGGGCCCAGACCTCTATAGGAGGTCGGCTGACCTACTACCAGGGGATCCAACCCCCCCACCTTGGTCACTGACTAGTGGGGTACATTCTAGAAGACCAAGGCGTGGCCCACAGGCCATAGGGGGGGTCGGCCGACCTCACCCTAGGTTGGTGCTGCACCTGGTGACTCCCTACACATTAAACACATGTTGATGGTCAAGACTATCCACTCTAAGGCGGTTTAGAGGCGGTGGATCCAAGGGTGGAGAATTGAAGCCTCCTGGATCTATGACGTGGCGATGGAGTAGCCCCTACTCCACCTCCCACTATAAATAGAGGATCATACCCCCTCTTCAGACATGGTGAAGAAGCCTACAACCTCTATTCCTTAGATTGTTCTAGTAGTTAGTCTAGAGTGGGAGTTAGAGTTGAGTCGAGCTGTGCTCGGGATTTCCGGAGTCGTCTTCTGGAAAGTTTGGTATAGCTCTTGTATCTTTCCTTCTTTGTAAGACTTTATCTTATTCAATATATTACTTTTCCTCTACTTTACTTAGTATTTACTTTGAGCATTACTATACTAGATATAATATTGTTATATGCTTTTGCTTATTACTAGCCTTTACATCAATAGTTTGTGATCCTTGTGGCCTTTCCCGTATGCGATCATTGCCTGTCATAGGGTGCTTTGGTTATAGATCATAGTCAAAGTAGTAAGTTGTATGTAAGTGTGGTGCTTATACATCATCTTGCCCTTGGTTACCGCTTGTTGCATGGATTGTTTGTGGTAACTAGCAAGAGAGTGACAGCCTTGTCTAGTGTTTGTATTCCACCACGTATTCTTAGGCAAGTTCTTAAAAGGTAAGGCCCCCATAAAAAGGGAGCGCAATCCGGTAGGAGTTTTGCCCTCCTACTGATCTATCCTCTCGCCTAGCATACTTGTATTGAGGAGACAAACTATAGTGTTTAGACTAATTAATTGGCTAAGTATATTGAAGTAGAGTGAATTACACAGAAGTCCCTCTACTCTCTCGTTGTCCTCCCACCTAGCTATACTATCTAGTTATCTCTAAGTTATCATTTACCTTGGCTTATTCATTCATCACCCTTCCTATCACTTTATTCAATTACCCCACTATACTAGTTGGTACTAAGTTGAGGTGCTCTCTAGGATCTCTCTCTAATTATCATTTCTAGCTCAGCTTTTCCTTGGGAAAATATAAATTACGATACCTTGGAATACTCCTAGGTGAAGTGCTACAACGGTATAATCTGTGCGCTTGTGGATTTATCCAATAGTCATAAGAAATACCAACAACTAACATGTTTGCAAGTGCTTGTTTTCTAGTCCAATAGGGTGCAAACATGATTTGCACAAAGGCTACATGGTGATCCAAGTGATCAACACATCAAGCAAAATATTTGAAGCATGAAAAATGACCTTCAAGATCAAGCAAAGTCCAAGCAAGAAGGATGGAACCAAGCCGGAAGCAAAGACCGCGAAGACACGAAGTTAAAAGTGCTTCAGAGAACCGTCAAACTGTTGCAAAGAGGCTCAAGACCATATGTCAATGGTCCTGTGCTAAACAAAGAGATTCCAATAAGGCCTGGAGGCGTCGGACCATATCGCATTGGTCCTGTGCTAAACAGAGAGGTTCTAGTAAGGTCTAGAGGCGTCGGACCAGACCTGGAGGTGAGCGTTGGACCATTGCAAGTGGTCCTGTGCTCTTTAGAGTGAAGGCAACAGGGAGCTCCGAACCAGACAGGGAGCGTCAGACTATATGAATAGTGACTGGTCCTATATTTTGGGCATAACTCCTAGCTCTGAACTCCGTTTTGGATGAACTTGGATTTTTTGGAAGGCTTATGAAATGCTCTATAGCCCTCAACTTATGGAAATCAAGTTGGAGAAAAAAATATGTGTTAGGCCAGGGGGGAATGGTCCAGAGCTCCTCCCAGAATCTGGTCATGTGCTACGCAGAGTTGCTCCTTTTGGTTCCAACGGCTAGTTTCATCATGGGGCTTATAAATAGACCCCACACCAGCCATTTGAGGTGTGAGAGACCTGAGGAAAAATTCAACGGTGTTGGTTCATCATTCTAGTGCTCTCCACTTGCATAAGTGCTTAGTGATACACTTGGTGACTTGCATAGGTGTTTTGCGAAGTGCGTAGGTTAGTTAGACCACTCATATGCGCTTGCTCTAGATGTTGGCCTAGTGTTTAGTGAGGTTTGCATACCTCTTGATCATAGGTGCTTGCGTGCACTAACGTTGTACTCGGTGGGGCTTGTAATCTTGCGCGATCACCCCAACCTCGTTTGTGGTGTGGCCGCCACCGGTGTACCAAGGGAACAAGGCCCGCGACGTTTTGGCCGAAAGCTTGATAGTGAAGACGGCAGGGAGCATCCGGGAGAGGCTTGCCGGAAGGCACATCAGAGACCCACTTACGCGTGGGGAGAGCCCGAGGATATCCACGGACTTACCCGACCGGGAGCTTGACCCTTGCGTGGGGTTCCTCGCGAGGGGCTCATACAGGTATTTACACGGCGGTTCATAATGTCAGCCGCCTGTGTAAATGGTTTTACACAGGCGGTTCTCTTGCTGGGCCCACCCTATTTTTTGTACTGGCGTCATGAAATTGTGAACCGTCTGTGAAAAAAAAATAGCGTGCCAACAAAAATGATTTTTATAGTAGTGTAGATATAGTGCAAAATATAATGTGTTGAAATAGTAACACAGAGTTTTTTGTGTTCTTTACAGTAGGTTGATTCTTGTATAATTAATATGTGTCGATTCTTGATTGACAGTACAACGACAATTGGTGAATATCTTAGCTAGCAAACCTTGGAGATGTCCTAGAAATAATGTTCTAATTATACTCAGTCTTGCTAGATATGAACAGTTTTTTTTTCAACTTCTTACTAGTAGATACCGGTCACAGAGAACATGGTACGGTGCCACGTTCCGCGTCCCAGGAACGTGCGTTCCCGTCCTGAGAACTTGGTCCAATTTCTCCGTATAGTGTTAAAATCACCCTTAAATAGCATATCATGTTCCCCGATCCAGGAATTTTGTGACTGTGGTACAAACTGTTGAAAACTTCTTAAATGTACAAACTTTAGAATGTAAAAAAATAGCTACATTTGAAACCATGAGCATGGAATTCATTGTTTACATATACTTCATAATGTATCCATCTTCACACATGTCACACGCTTCTTGTGCGCATGAATGCTATCTTTACTCCATGAACAAAGGCAGCTGCCCATTGAAGTACATTTTACATGTGAAATATATGGATTCTGCAGTTCTTTGATGCTAATGGCTACCCCTGTCCTATGAGAAGGAACCCTTCAGATCACTTCTTAATGATGATAAACAAAGATTTCGAGGTATATATTTATAGTATCTGCTGGAATTAAGACCATGCTTTGTTCTTTGTTTGCATGTTTTCCTATGCTTACAAGAAAATACATTTGAATAGGAACTTGAGGAAGGGTCCACCCTTATGTCACCATGTGCGACTGAAGTCATACAAACTTTAGTAGATTCTTTAGCATCTCAGAATAGTTTGGCAATGAGAAATGAAGCATTCACGACGAAGCTGGTAAGCCTCTATGTTTAATTTAGCAAGCTAGAATGACCATATTACCAATATTAATTGTTATACCACTTTTCATTTCATGGTACAGGGTGCACCTTTCACTAAGAAAAGGCAAGTTACTTTCTTGACCAAATGTGTAGTGTTAACCAAAAGATCAGTAATTAACATGCATCGAGACCTGGGCTATTATTGGTTGCGGTTTGGTATCTATATAGCCATTTGCGTAAGCATTGGCACAATTTTCTTCAATGTTGGCTATAGTTTTGCATCAATCCAAGTAAGTAAGCTTAATCATTTATATGCTTGTAAAAGCATTGGAAAGTATTTGATGCCATCACACTCCTTGAGGATTTCAGGCAAGAGTGTCTATGTTAATGTTTACATCAACTCTATTGACAATGATGTCAATTGGGGGATTCCCATCCTTTGTCGAGGACATGAAGGTACAAATGTTAATACCAATAGAAATATGTCTTTGTTCTTTCTTGGATGTATTTTATGTTGTATATTTGTCTTTCATTCCTTTTTCTTGAACGCAGGTGTTCAAAAAAGAGCAGCTGAATGGTCATTATGGTGCTACTGTGTTTGTTATTTCTAACACACTCTCATCAGCACCATACTTACGAATAATCTCCATAATACCAGGTGCAATATGCTACTACTTGACTGGGCTTCAAAGAGGCTTTGATCACTTCCTCTACTTTTGTGGCAGTGTTATGGGCTTGCACAATGTTGGTTGAGGGATTGATGATGATTGTTGCGGCCATTGTGCCTGATTTTCTTCTGGGCATAATAACTGGCTCTGGTGGAATGCAAGGGCTGCTAATGCTCAATGCTGGTTTCTTCAGGCTTCCAAATAACCTCCCGAAACCCTTGTGGAAGTATCCAACATACTATATCTCCTACCACAAATATGCTACACAAGGACTTTATAAGAACGAGTTTATGGGTTTAGTGTTTGATGATTTAGGAAGGGGACTCACTGTTAGTGGTGACTACATACTGAGGACCAGTTTACAAGTGGAGATGTGTTACTCTAAGTGGGTGGATCTTGCAATATTGCTTGTGATGGTATTGATCTATCGGGTCCTTTTCTTAGTCACTATTAAAGTAGGTGAGGTAGTGAAACCCATGATTAAATGCATGTCAATTAAAGTCTAAGAAATACTTTTTCTTTTGTACTTAAGCCAAAGATATGAGGCAGTCGTCAGTTGGTTATTATCAATGTATTGTAACCATATAACCTTGTTCAACCTCCAACAAACAATGGTTGTTGACAAAGAAGGTTTGTAAATATATGGACGCGACCCACGCGGACAATGTAATCGCATTATTGATACGACACTTTTGGCTCACCACTACAGAATAAAAATTCCTATCGGAGCATCGCTGCTGAATATGTATGAGCCTTAACTGCCGGGCCATAAGTCTAGGATGCGAACAAATGTTTGGGATCTTAGAGACTCAGCAGCGAAGTCCAGTGGCAGAGCTGGTGAAACTCCACTCCTAGGGCCACTGTCTGCAATCTATAATAACTAAACATAGCGATAGTTTGCAAAAAGAATGGATAAATACTCATATTTATATAACAAACATGTTACAAACATAATGTAGTACAAAAATAAGTAACTAATTATAGATGACTATTTGGTTCATCCTTTGCCTCTCATATCATATACATTAGCAAGTGAACCAAATTCTATACATGAAAGTTTGACCATTTGAAATCAATAGGGCATGCAACATAAGAATAGAGTTTATCAGCATAAATAACTCATGAATTCATTATATGTTTAATTGAAAATTTAAAATAGAGAAGATTGGACTTGGACATAGGAACAATCTGATTTGGGGAAATCTGGAGAATGAGGAATGAAACATTCACATGCTCCACTACTTGGTTGGCCCTCAAGCGCCATGTCGAGGTTAATTAGTCCACCCATGCTAAATGTCTAGTCATGTATGGTTGGCTAGCACTTGCCACTTGGCGACTAAGATTGACCGAGGGAGGGAGTCGATCAAGAGCCGAGCAAGAGGACAAAGGCTATGACGTGGCAGCTGATTTTTGGATGCAAGGACACAAGGGAAACATGCTCCTGGGTGAGCCACAAGTGGGTCCAATTGCTTGAATTATGATAGGACTTGATGACCTGCACATGACCGATTTACCTTTACTACTATGCAAGTGTTGTTCATGGGTTTGTAACCATGATAGTAATTGAGAGTTGTTCGACGTGGGACGATGTGTGTACCTCCGACTGCTAAAGCACTCAATGCATAAGTGTTTTTATAGACCCAACCAACTCAACTAGCTGTTGGACCCTTGGGCTTCTTTAGTAGCGAGCACTTGATAGCATTAGTACACAAAAGCACTGTACAGTCGGTTGGCAACCTATTTCTGTTGACTTTTTTTTTAGAACCAGTAGAAATGGACCAACTATATAGACGGTCACATGAGAATCGCCAGTGGAAATTGATTTCCACAGGTGGTTTAGTTAAGACAACTATATGTGGAAATCGATTTCTACAGGCGGTTCAGTTAAGAAACCGTCTGTATAAATAGTTGTCTAGAAAAGTGTAAATTGGGTTTTTAAAATATAGGAAAAAAAGGAATTTAATTGTAGGAGAGGCCCACCGGTCGCAAGTCCTGCATGTTTCATGTAAAATCGCGTGCTACATGGTCGGTGGGATTCAAACCCACAACCTCACCCTCGCGCGTAGCCTCCTCTACTATTCCACTCATCACTTGTGTTTAGAACCCGTTTTAGTTACCCACATATTATACTAGATAAAATTTGGCATTCTAAATTGACTGTTTGGGGCCATAAACGAACTCAAATGAAAAAGTTGTTGACTACGAAGTTTCATAACTTTTCAAGATCTACAATTTTTATTTTGGTAGTTCCTCTGTCCGAGGTCGTTTACAAAATTTAAATTTCAAATTTGATAAATTCTAGGTAGTTTTTGATGACAAGATGATTTTAGATGAAAAAATTATCAACTATAAAGTTTCATAACTTTTCGAGATCTATAACTTTCATTTTTGTCATTTCTCTATCCGTGGTCTTTTGAATAACTCAAAAAAATGAGTGTCCAATTATTTCTAGTGACAGATTTCTTAAGAAATCGTATGTAGAAGTACTTGATTTCTAGTGACAGTTTTCTTAAGAAATCCGCCTGTAGAAACAGATGTTTTTCTAGAAATACATGATTTCTAGTGGCAATTTTTTTTAAGAAAACCATCTGTACAAATCGATTTCTAGTGGCGGTTCAGAATCATTTTATTTCTACTGGCGCACGTTAAACGAAACCATGTGTATAAATTAGTGCACACCACCGACGTAGAGCTATTTTTACTGGCGGTGTAGCTCTGCTTACCACACAAAGAAATACAAATCCCCTACCACATCGACTAGGCATTGCCTTTTGGAAGCCTATTTATTCAGTGATTTCTCCGGTGCCCCACCAGAAAAATCTGGTGCAATGTACAAAGAACTAGGACCTCTTAGGACTAGAACTTTAATCATGTCCGGTGAACACAACAGAGATCTGATGCTCTCTTCTGTTAGATTGAAATCCTAATCCATTTGGCCCAATGGCTTTATGGGCCTTGGACTCACGCCCTGATCAGGGGCGCCCAACCCTACATGGTTGGTGGGCCCCATCACACTGCGCTATATAAAGAGGTGGAGGCCGGTGGCTCGTGGTACGAGGTTAATTGCGAGCTACAGTACCCACCGACAAACCCGACCTAGATCCAATCTAAGTGAGAGGCGCAGCTAGTGACAGGAAGTTCCGCCACCGCCGTCATCGACCTACATCGATAGTGCCATCTACACCAAACATCGCTGCCCGTGCGCAGAGCTTCATCGACGAACCAGCAATGGCCGGATCCACGTCGTCCACTATGCCCTCGGATGGTCAGTGTCCCATACCTCATCTCTCTCTCTCAGATCTCTCTCTGGTTCATCCCATATGCAAGTGTTTCACCACTAGATGCTGGATCTATGTATCCTGGTTATAACAATGGTATCAGACGTCTCTAGATCTAGATCTAGAGTCGGGGAACAATGAACTCACTGGATCGAAGCGACCCGGGAGTAAAAGAAGAAATACAGAGGGTTTCAGGTTACGAACCCTAACCCTAGTGTAACAACCCGGGTTTTTCCAACAACCGAAAATCCGAACTTTCAAAAACTTTTCTTGCTTTGTGTGAAGCATGTAGTTGCTAGGTAAAACTAAGCTAACCCTAGGAGAGTTTATCGACAAATCATTGCCTTCATATAGAATTGGTTGTAGGTGTGTGCCCGTGCTCTTGAGTTGGCTTTGGGTTTTGAGTTTTGGTCCGAGTTTGGAGTACGCGAATGCGTAGGAATCTTCTCCTTGAATTTCTCGACAATTCTCTTTGAACCCCTTAAATTCCTTGATTCATTTTCTTAGAAGGGAAAACATTTCCTTTTTCCTTCTCTAATCACTTAAGCATGTTTTGGGGAAATCTTTTCTCTCCCATTCGGGCCCAAGCCATCGAACCCTCTTCTCCCTTCCTGGCCCAAGTCGGCCACCTCCCCTTGCTCTCTCCATTTCTCTATTTGTCAAAGCAGCAGTAGCACCCGCATGGGCCCAGCTCAACCGCAAGGCCCGCTCGCCATCCCTCCCTTTCAGCTCGCGTAGGCCCACCCCGCGCGCTAGGCCCACGCAGAAGCGGCAGTAGTGCCCCCTCCCCTCCTTTCCGCCTTGGCCCACTAGGCCCAGCACTGCGCCCCCCAGAACCCTAGGAGCGGGGCGCTCCCAAACGCCGCGCCGCCACCCGACGCGGAGACGCCCACGTAGAGCGCTCCTCCTCGCTCTGCCACGCACGTGGCCCCCGCGATGAGCCTTAGCGCTCCTGTCGCGAACCCCCAGCTACAGCCGGTGCCCGTGCGAGCCTCCGCGTCCCTTGGCGTCCGCGCCCGCACCCGTGGGATGGTCGCCATGCATCCCCTGAGTACGGACGTTGAGGCTCTCCGTCGTCCGTGCCCGAACCCTAGCCGGCCGCGCGCTATAAAGACCGCAGTAGCCGCTCCTTCCTCCTCTTCCTCCCTCTATTCCCAGCCGCGCCGCCGCCATAGTTCCTGCTGTTGCTGCGCCGTGCCATCCACCCGCGGACGCACCGCCTCTGCTCGCCATGCCAACGCGCAACGCGCAACGTAGCGCTGCCGGAGCCGTGACCCCACCACCACTCCGCCTCTGCGTCCCGCCACGCCGAGTAGCCGCGCCGTCGTCTACAGCCGTGAACGTGCCTCGGCGACGCCGCGGTCCACTCCACCTCGGCCTCGACGAACCGCCTTGCCTCGAGCTGCGACGCCGCGCCGGGAGCCTCTCCACCGAGCCGGTGCCGAGCCTCCGACGCCTCGCCCCGTGACCACGTCGCGTCGCAGCGACGTCCGCCCAGCCGCAGCCGCGCCGTCCTGCCCCGACCGCGTCGCGTCGTCACCATGACCGTGGCCACGCCTCGCCACAGCCAGTAGCGCCGGACCTGGCGTGCTCCGGTCATCCGACCCCGATGCTGCTCCTCCACGACGTAGAATTCGGCCACGCTGAGGCCGGCCTCGCGCTCATCGTCATCCACGCGCTGCGACCCGGACCACCGACCATACCAGTCGCCACCGGTGAGCCTTCGCAGCCCATGGCGCATGCCTGTTCCTTCATCGCTGGAGTTCTCCTGAGACCGGCCTTCGTGCCGATGATCGTCACTGTCGCAAGAGAGCTGCTACTCTTTCATCGAGCGGCACTGACCTCGTCGAGCCTGCGCCGACGTCCCGGTTTCTCCCTTGACGCCCTCACCTCTGCAAGTCGCCACCAGTCCATTCCTCCTCGCTGTGGCAGCACCACCGCGTCGCCTCCCTCATCCACTGTGGGTGAGCCACAATGAACCAGACTGTTGCCTCTCTTTTCTCCGGTGTAGTCATCTGTGCCTGAACCGGCCTTTGTACCGTGTTATTCACCGCTGCAGGGAAGTCGGGGATCTGTTGTATCATTGTCGGGCTCCGACGTCCCCTACTCCACCGCGCTGAAGTGCAGCAACCACACCGGTGAGCCTTCTCGGCCCAAAAGCCTCGCCTTTTTCCTATTACCGCTGTACAGGCCTGAGTCCGGCCTTCGTGCCGTGGTGTTCACTGTTGCAGGGGGGCTGCAACCTTCCTATGCTGATTCGCCGGCGCCATCGACCCCGCCACGTCGCCTTCCTCTTCCTTGATGAATAGCACCACCACCTCGCCTCCACCGGTGAGCCTCCCAACACCAAAACCCCACCCTTTGCGTCTCACTGTTGTCCGTTTCTGAGACCGGCCTTCGTGCCGCGGTCTTCACTGCTACGGGTGGCGACGACCTTGTCGAGCCAATTGCCAGAGCTCCGACACCTCATGTATAGTAGCCGCAGCCACGTATAGCCTGCAGCAGCTCCATCGGCCCCCTTGCAACAACCCATCGTCGATCTGCCCTTCAAGGTCGAGTCTTTGGAACTCGCCGACGCCTTCCACAACGTCAGCAAAACTCCTTCTTTTTCAATAGTTGTTCATACATGTCCGTACTCATCGTATACTCATGATATCCATGTCATCTATTCTTGATGTTTATCTATCTATGCATGTGACGTGCCCTCGTGCCATTCTATCTATCTATTTCTCTTGTGCTATGGAAATGTGCTACTCCATTTTGGTGCGTTCTTGTGTGTTATGATTTGTTGTCCTGCGGACTGAGCCTTCGAGCCGGTTGAGAACGATCCGTTTGGATGTTTTGGTCGTGGGTTCGTCCCGCCATGGCCGTAACGCCAAGCACGATCCCTTCTCTCGTGTCTTGTTCGCCCCGTAGAACTACGGTCGTTAGTGACCCTATTCAGCCCTAGGGCATGGCTATTGTGGACTCGACACCGGTGCGCTTCCTACCCGCACATGGCGAGTCTCACGTGACCTAGTCCACTAGAGCCGAACTAGGGGATAACTATCGTGGAAGCTTCGGAAGCCAACTCCTTCAGGTGAAGTTCATGGTCGCGAGTGCCTTGCCATGGCCATTGGGCTCTACCTCTTTTTCTTTTCTTCTTTCTACCCACCTCGTATGCTTGTGCCACCTAGACCATAGCATTTCCTTGGTTCTTGCGGTGACAACTGCACTGCTAGAGTTTGAGGGATTGTCTTGTGTTGTTTTAGTGCACATAGGTCGTGGTGCCCTACGAGTTGGTGTGGTCCGGGGAATCATGAGCTAGCATCCCTCTTCCTTCGGCCTTCGTCTATTTTTCTATGGCGTGTTGGTCGAGAGAATGCGGAGGCTGTTCATCTCTTATCAATCCTCGTCGATCTAGTAAGACGTGGATTGAGCCCTCTTGTTCCAACTTCTTTGGTTCATGTCCTTTGCCATGACATGATGATCGAAGTGTCGAGGAACCAATACCTTTTCGCTTGCTTGTTCCCCTTTGGTCTTTATTTATCGCTCTCTTGATTCTTTTCCTTTGATTGTCGTCAAATGCAATGGCGAGTGGATCAAAGGAAGGTGCATCCTTTTCTCTCCCATTCTCTCTTTTGGCTCTTTCGTGCTCAAGCCCTTGTATGATTGTACCTATTCTAGACTGTGCCGCTTCTTAGGTCCTTGCGGGGACAACCGCATTGCTATGGCCCTAGGGGTGTTTATGTGCCATTTAGTGCACGTAGGTCATGGTACCCTACGAGTGGAATTGGGCAATGTGCTTCTCTCATGTGTCACTCCCTTCCAATGTCTCTCCTTTTTCCATGGCATGTGGATTGGGAGAAGTAGACGACTAGCCGTTTTCTTCTCTCGTTCCAACCTCTCTTCTGGTTAGCGAAGCTATGGTCTATGTCATGTTCTCAAAGCTATGCGAGTCGACTCGATCGATTGTCGCAAAATCTATCTTCACTGAGGATGTGATATGGACGACCTAGCCAACCCTTCACCTATTTTCTTTGTCCCATTCTCTTTTGCTTGTGCCAATTTCCATGGCGTGCAAGTCGAAGTTTGTGGGACCAAGTCGTAACTCTTGCATTTTGCGTTGTTGTTCGTTTCTTCTTGTTCGTGGTTAGTCGTGACTTCTGGGGTATAAGGCTACAAGGGCCGACCCTTGTTGTGCTTCTCTTCTCTCCGCTTGCAATCTTCTCGGTTCCTGTCAATTCCCATGACACCCAGATCGAAGGACCGCAAGCCGTGGTGTGTGTCTAAGTTAAGCTAGAGTCCATGCCCCTTTCTCTCGAAGCCATACAGGTTGACACCATCAACCCAAGAAGTGTGGCTAATTCGAGGCTATGACTCGAGCTTATACTTAGCAGACAACCACTCGTGTTTTACTATGACCCCGAGGAAAGCGGACACCCTCCGTGAGGGCTAAGTCTTTTGGTGTTCTTTTGTCTTTAGCTGCTCTTTCTTCATCTCGCTGTCTTTTGGGAGTTTGGATCTTGGTTAGGGATTGATTGTTTTCTGCCTTGTTTGTCGCTATGCCGAGGTAGTTGCATCGAGGGGGATGTTGATCGGACCGGTGATCTGTTGGACGCAGGAGGCATGAGCAACAAGAGGATGTGGATGATTAGGATCTAAATGAACAGGTGCCACGTCCCACCCAACCTCATAGAATGCTATTAGACATGCATATACATAGATGCTAGTGCTTTACTTTCTGCAATTAAACTGATAGGTTGCATGGTAGATTGCTTGGAAAGCCTATAACTTGTTGCAACCTTACCCCTGCATACCTGCTGTTAGGATAGACACCCGCTTTACTTACTTGCAACTTCTACTTTGCATTATGTCATTGATGTAATGCTGAGTGGAGGATTGTTTGTGAGTGGCTAGGCACTGTGTGTCGTTATAATGATAATAACTGGGGAGATCTTGGCGTGTGTCTTGGGTGTGTGGTGAGGGTTGAGTCGATCAGACAGGTCCTATGATGAGTCCAGGGGACGTGTCTTGCCGAGGATGTGACCTGGGCATCCCCACGAGAGGTACCTGTGGTGGGTACATGTGTTTTGAGGAGATCCCAGGGCGAGCCCCGAGATAGAGGTGCTATGATGGCACGGGGGAGGACCCCAAATTGAGGAGATGACCTATCTGATCCCACCTAGGATCTGGAATAGCAAGGGAATTAGAACCATGAGTTTTATTCGTGCACACCACTCATCCATGAATGGGCGGGGTGCGGATGTCGACCGGTTTGGGCGATGCCATTACTGCCAGGTTGTTAGGTGATAGGGTGGGTGGTACCGGTGTTAGGACCCGTACCATCCTAGATGCGCAGTTTCATGGTGGCCAGGTGCTGCGTCTCCCATTCTCAGTTTGTCGGTGCGCCAGGGAGCCCCAGGGCTGAGTGGCAGGGTGGTATCATTCCGGATCGGGAGATAGCCCGTTGTCGGCCTAGGCATTGTACAACGTCGATGATGGCGATCTTGTGGGTATAGGTGTACACACTCTGTAGAGTTGATTGATCTATACGTATAGCCGTGTCCCCGGTTATGGACGCTTTAGAGAGATGAGTCCCTTCTTTTCTCCCCCGTGGGTTTTGTAGGATCCGGCTGTGAGCCGCTGAGACAAGGACAAGAGGGAGTTGTGCTTGTCGCCTAGAGAGTGTGAGAGTGTGTGTGGTGAGATGTGTGTGGATGGGATGGATGTGTGGGGAACGTGTTAAAACCTGATATACAACTTACTACTATTATTATTACTTAATAATGAACTTGCATAGGAAAACCATAGCCAGATATAGATTCTCTTCTCTACCCCTTGCATACCACTTTCCACAAAGCAAACGCAATGCATAGGGTGGGAGCCAGTGGCTAGTACAAATCGTACTGAAAATTATTTAGCAGGTTTGTATGCCATCTTCGACAACAACATCAAGGATCCGGAGGATTAGGTGGTTTTGTCCTACGCTCAAGGTTGCCTGTGAAGGAGGAGCCTTCACCCGCTGGCGCGTTGCTTCTACTCTGATATCATTTCGCGTGCGTCTTCCACTAGTAGAGTGTTGTAGTAGGCTGTGAATCTCTAAGTTGTGATACTTGTAATTTACGATGTATGACTTTGGTATCAACTGTATATCAATAATGTGATAGCTTGGTATTCCTGGGACTATCACATTATGTTGTAACCTATGGATTTCCCTTCGAGGAAATTGTGGATCGTTACACCTAGCCCGACCAATATCACGAATCTATATCGAGGACAGCAAACCCTAACCCTAGAAAAGCAAATATCACAGTCACATCAGCCACAGCAGCCCAGGGCTCAAGTGGAAAATGATCAGTGTAAGCACTGTCTCAAGAAGGGACATTACAAGAAAGATTGTCCAGAATTCTTGAAAATGATAATGGAAAAGAAAGGTGAGAACATTATTACATTTGTAAATGAATCCTTGTAGATTTAGTATTCTAAATATACATGGTGGATTGACTCTGGTGCAACAATTCATGTTGCTAATTGTTTATAGGGATTCCGTTAGACGAGAACTATGGCAAAAGAAGAAAGTTTCATTAGAGTTGCAAATGGAGTACAAGCAGATGTTGAAGCTGTTGGCAATCTTGCTCTAGAGCTTGCAAATGGCTTCTTGCTTTTACTTAGAGATGTCCTTTATGTTCCCTCTTTACAGAAAAATTTGATCAGTGTGTCACGTTTGGACCATGATGGTTATGGTTGCCATTTTGGAAATGGCCAATGTAAGATAACATTTAATAATACTTGTGTTGGTAACACTATCTTACATAATGAGCTTTATTTGCTATCACTACGCGATGATGATGTGAATGTTGTATGCGATAATGCGAATGATGTGTTCTCGTCAACGAAAGTAAATGGAAAACAAAAGAGAACTCAAAGTGCGTCGTTGAAATTATGGCATTGTCATTTAGGCCATATTTTGAGGGGAAGAATAGAAAGACTAGTAAAGAATGAGATTCTTCCTCCATTAAAGTTTTGGGATTTCGAACAATGCATCGAATGCATTAAAGGCAAATATGTAAAGAAAATAAAGAAAGATGCCAAATGAAGTACATGAATTCTACAAATAATTCACACAGACATCTATGGTCCTTTTCCAGTTAAAATTGTGGATGGTTTTGACTCGTTCATAACATTCACATATGATTACTCTCGTTATGGCTATATTTATCCAATTAAAGAAAGAACAGAAGCATTGGATAAATTTAAGATCTTCCAAGCTGAAGTTGAAAACCAACACAATTTAAAGATAAAGATAGTCTGATCCGACCGTGGTGGGGAGTACTATGGTCAGCATACCCCGTATGGACAGGTTCCTGGACCTTTTTCAAGGTTTTTGCTAGAACATGGCATAGTAGCCCAGTATTCCACGCCGGGCGAACTGCAATAGAATGGAGTTGCTGAAAGGTGTAACCATACACTGATGGATATGGTGCGCAACATGATCAGTTACTCAACATTGCCATTGAGCTTGTGGATGGAGGCATTCAAAACGGCTGTTCACATTCTCAATAGAGTACCAAGTAAATCGGTGCCTAAACCACCGTATGAATTGTGGACAGGCAGAGTTCGTCCCTCATTGAACCACTTAAGGGTGTGGGGGAGCCCTATAGAAGCTATAGTGTTTAACCCAAATATTGGGAAACTGGACCCCAAAACAGTGAGTTGCCATTTTATTGGTTACCTTGAAAATGCAAAAGGTTTTCATTTCTACTGTCCAGACAGATTTACAAAGTTTGTGGAAACGAGACACGCTGTCTTCCTAGAAAATGAAATGATGAGGGGGAGAGTGGTAGCTCGAAAGATTGATCTTGAGGAGAAGCGGGTGTTCGTGCCTACTCCAATGACTTAGGAGCCATTTTTTGAGTTACCTGTTGTTGCTGCACCGATGGTGCCAGCACCTATTGTTATTCCTCCTATGGCAGCAATGGATGAAAATGAGGAACCTATTCTTCAGGAACCTATAGAACATGTTGTCACAGATGAGGGGGGGCAACAACAGCCTCAAAATGAAAATGTGCAAAATGAAGTGGCCCCTCAGAGATCTCAAAGATTCAGAAGGTCTGCTATTTCTGATGACTATGAAGTGTACAATACTGAGGAATTTCAAATGGAGGGTGATCCCACCTCATTTGAAGAATCCATGAGAAGCGATGAATCATCAAAGTGGCTTGAGGCCATGGAAGATGAAATGAAATCAATGAGTACCAATAAAGTTTAGGACTTGAAAACAATTCCTAAAGGAGCCAAAATAGTTGGCTGTAGATGGATCTACAAAACAAAACGTGACTCCCAAGGGAATATAGAAAGATATAAAGCGTGACTTGTGGCAAAAGGCTTTACACAAAGAGAAGGGATTGATTACAATGAGACCTTTTCATTTCTCCAGTCTCATGTAAAGATTCCTTCAAAAACATAATGGCCTTAGTGGCACATTATGATTTAGAATTGCATCAAATGGATGTGAAGACAACATTTCTTAATGGTGATTTGGAGGTGAATGTCTACATGGCACAGACGAAAGGTTTTCTCATGAAAGGAAAAGAAAGAATGGGATGCCATTTAAATAAATCCATTTATGAATTAAAGAAAGCTTCAAGACAGTGGTACTTGAAGTTTGATAAAAAGTGAAGACAACATTTCTTAATGGTGATTTGGAGGAGAATGTCTACATGGCACAACCGAAAGGTTTTCTCATGAACGGAAAAGAAAGCATGGGATGCCATTTATGGATTAAAGCAAGCTTCAAGATAGTGGTACTTGAAGTTTGATAAAAATAATAAAGAATTTTGGGTTTAAAGAAAATGTAGAGGACAATTGTGTTTATGCAAAGTTCAAGAGTGGGAAGTATATCTTCCTTATCCTGTATGTGGATGATATATTACTTGCTAGTAGTAATGTCAGTCTACTACTGGAAACAAAAGAAATTTTTGTCCGCAAAGTTTGATATGAAAGATCTTGGTGAAGCCTCATTTGTTCTGGGGATCAAAATTCATCGAGATAGAAGTAAAGGGGTATTGTAATTATCACAAAATGCATACATATAGAAAGTGTTAAAGAAGTTTAGTATGCATAAATGTTCTCCCTCACCTGCACCAATAGTCAAGGGCGATAGATATGGGGAATTTCAATGTCCCAGGAACCAATATGAGCTCAACCAAATAAAAATGGTTCCATATGCTTCAGCTGTCATAAGCTTACAATATGCTCAAGTATGTACACGCCCTGACATAGCATTTGTTACCGGGTTACTTGGCAGATATCAAAGCAATCCAGGACTAGAGCACTGGAAATTGGTTAAGAAAGTCTTGCGTTATTTGCAAGGAACAAAAGACCTCATGTTAACATATAGAAGATCAGAATCACTCCATATAGTGGGGTATTCGGATTCTGATTATGTGGGAGATGAAAGAAAATCCACGTGTGGATATGTGTTCACTCTCGCAGGTGGAGCTATATCGTGGAAAAGCACAAAACAAACCGTCACTACATCGTCTACAATGTATGCCGAGTTTGTAGCATGTTATGAGGCATCGGGGCAGGTGAACTGGCTGAAAAAGTTCATACCCGTCCGTTTAAAGGTGGTAGATGACATCTATAGACCACTAAAGTTATACTGCGACAATGATCCAGCAATACAATATGCTCACAACAATAGGTCAAGTGGTGTTGTCAAACACATTGACATAAAGTATTATGTTGTGAAAGATAAAATCCGGGATCATGTTATAAGTCTTGAACACATACGAACTGAAAAGATGCTCGCGGATCCGCTTACAAAAGGCTTACCACCCAGCGTGTTTATAGAACACGTAGCCGGCATGAGTTTAAGGGAAAGCCTATGATTCCTGAACAAATTAAAGGGCCCAAAGGTTAATGTATCTGTTCTGATCGGAGATGTGCATTGTAGCTGTTAAATCTATCGGCGATTGACCGTGATGATGAGACATGCTCTATGTATATATCTGTAAAGGAATATGGAAATGTAAATGTGAATAAAGTTTGAAAGTATATAGTGAAATCAAGGGGAGAATGTTAGATTGATCTCCTAATCCATTTGGTCCAACGGTCTTATGGGCCTTGGACTCGCGCCCTGATCGGGGGCCCTCAACCCTACATGGTTGGTGGGCCCCGTCACACTGGGCTATATAAAGAGGTGGGGGCTGGTGGCTCGAGGTACGAGATTAATTGCGAGCTACAGTAAACTGACAAACCCTAGATCCGATCTAAGTGAGGGGCGCAGCGAGTGACGGGAAGTTCCGCTACCGCCGTCGCCGGACTTCCTCGACCTACAACGATAACGCCATCTACACCGAACGTCGTTGTCCGTGCGTAGAGCTTCACGGACGAACCAGCGATGGCCGGATCCACGTCGTCCACTACGCCCTCGGATGGTCAGTGTCCCGTACCTCATCTCTCTCTTAGATCTCTCTCTGGTTCATCCCATATCCAAGTGTTTCCCCACTAGATGCTGGATCTATGTATCCTGGTTATAACATCTTCTTCTACACAGTGGATATGCAACGCCTCTCTACTAAATATTTAGTGCTAAAATCCAGTGCCCACACTAGAATTACGTCATGCACTAGAAGTTTCCATCTCTGGCTCAAGTAGGGCCCACTCTAATTCTTTGTTTCCCTCACTGGAGAGCTCTACTGCACCTCTCTAGTGCGTGCTAGCCTGAGTCTGTTTCTTCACTTTAAATTGTCAGTGTTAATTTCATTTGTAGACGTATTTAGCTTCTGCTATCCCTATGATATTTAATGCTCCTATTTTGAACTTTTTTGGGGTGTTGATTGCTCTTGATCTCCACCTTAGCTTAGAGCAAGGCTAATGGTTTAGCCCACTGCCGACTGAGAGATGTTGTCATGTCACTTACAGCTAATCATACACTCGACCTGTATAGTGAGCCGGCTGAGAGGTGTATTAAAATAAAAGTACAAGTATTTAATGTCAACATGTAGAAGCCGATATACATGCCATCAGCTGTGATCGATGGGAGAGCGAAGCGTCGGCTTCTCGCCGAGAGCGAACTGGGAGACGGCTGGGAGAAATAAATTTTTTCTCGGACCATGAGCTGCAGGCGGGCGAGATAGGAAACGTTTGCTCCGTAGTCTCTATCCGATGTGGCCTTTTTCCGTGTCGACGTGGGCTCCTCCCAGCCGGGTAAAATACCTTATAATACTTGCTCTTAGCTCAAGTCCATCTCTTGAATTCATAAGACTATGTACCTTAATTATATACTAGGAAACATTTGTTAGGATGGTTATGATGCCATTCAACTACCAAAATCTCTAGGGCCTAGCTAGGGTCTATGTATCTTACTAGGAGGCTCCATGGTGGCCATATGCACGAGCCTGTGTGCGCATCACAAAATTAATGTATCTAAAAAAAGTCAAAATATCTTATATTTTGAAACGCGGGAGTATTACATATAAATAAGTGTCGTTAACTATACAACTACGAAGAAGGTGAGTAAGCACTGAAGAACGTACACGGTAAAAGTTTCCTCAGCGTGGCTGACTGAAGGCTGAACCATCGCTGACGAGTGACGACTTTCCTCTAGTCTAGAGAAAAAGTAGATCTTAGTGCTGTTCAAACCTTTCCATAGGCATGCGTATTTTGGTACTGGAAAATATATATATATCTTCTTGGCAATCCGGTCGAAACCAAGTTGATGGAGCAGCATTAAGGATCACTTTGTTATTATATAGCAATAATAATATCTGAAACAGGCATGCGTAGTACGTACAATTTTTCCGCTATACTATAAATAAGACCACAAACCAACGCTGTCCTCACAACTCCGAAGCAGCCAAACCTGCCAACAACCAAGGCCCTCTCCCCTAACAAGTTCCCAACTTCCCAGAGCTAGCTACGGCATACAGTAACTACGTAGCCATGGCAAAGGCAGCGGCAACGACGACGGCCGTGCTGCTGACCGTCTTGGTGGTCCTGGCGGCGTCGGCCGAGATGGCGCACGGTGTCTGCAACCTGTCGAGCGCCGGCATCCGGGCGTGCCAGCCTGCGGCGGCCATCCGCAACCCGACGGACCAGCCGTCGGCTGAGTGCTGCGCCGCGCTGGCTGGGGCCGACCTGGCGTGCCTGTGCCGGTACAAGAACGCCGCCGGCGTGTGGGTGAGGTTCTACAAGATCGACATCAACCGCGCCATGGGGTTGCCGGGCAAGTGCGGCCTCGCCATGCCGGCCAACTGCTGATGGTGGTCAGATCACCGTGTCACTGGCCCAGGCTCATCAAAATGCAACTGCCGTACGTGCTGCGTGCGCCGGCGTTCCATGCGGGCATGTTCTACTGCTATATATGTATCTACGACATCTATCCAATAAATGATGGGACACAAAGATGTTGAGCTGTGGGTGAACTTATTAATCAGTTCAGAAGTTTGTATACTAATTCCCAAAGATGTATTACAGCATTATGTTCTACATGTCTCGTTACTCCAAAGCCTGGACGCATTCATGCATCTTACACTTACAGAGCAACTCACCTTTAATATGAATAATACTTTTTCTTCCAATCTATACTAGATCAACTATTTGAAGATAATTTATTTTTCTCCCATGATATTCAGAACTATTTTACAAATGGAAAAAGAGAGCCTCTAAGCTGAGGGCGGGAGTGAAGGAAAACGGTCGTTTGATATAATCGAAACACCAACCGTCTCTAACAAGCAATTTTTAAAGGGGCTAATGTGTCTATAAAAATATATGGTTTTTTGAATAAAAGAGGGATATAAATGAACTTTATATAAGCTAACTAATATATATACAAAAGCTTCGAAGAAATGTACCCCCTGATTACCATACATTGAAATTTTGTGGAGCCGCCTCCTTAATTAAATAGTTAGACTGGTTTGGGAAAACATGATCTATGTTAATCATTTTCAGATGCGGGCACTGTAAAGTGACTGTTTATGGTAATCGGTGATTAACAGAAGACAACTTCTATTAATCGATTAACAGAGGCCTACATCTTAAGATCGCTGCCTGTAAAAATGATTATTAACAAAGGCAGGCATTATAAGGGTTCGCAAATGTACAACTTAAGTTGTAGAGCTCAACGCGTACAACTTTTATCCTAATAAATTTTTTATTTAAAAATATTTAGAGTCTGTAAGATTCATTTCAAACTCTCAAATTTTGATATTTAAAATTTAGAATATTTCAACAACCGCAAATATTGACGTTGTCTATGCAAAGTTGTAGTTCCCAAAATGATCTAAAACTTTTTGCAGCCAACAAAATTTTGATTTGAAGTCCCATTTAGACTCCTAATCGTAAATATTTGTTTTATGTTGTAAGGTTTTAAAATTTAAACGGCATCAGACGTTGACGTGATCTATATTGAAGATGCATTGGATTGGAATCTACAACTTTCTAGTTAATAAGTTTTTTGTTTGACAATATTTGGAGTCCAAAATATTTGTTTCATAATTCTAAAATTTTGAGATTCAACTCCTTGAAAATTTTAAATTATCTCACACCCTATGTCAAAATTGTAGAGATCATCAAAATCTACAAATTTACAGTTGAAAAATTGTTCATTTGAAATCATTTAGAAGCTGAAATATTGAATACAGGATTTATGAAATGTTGATAAAAAAAGATAGCAACATGTGTGCTCATAATCTTAATTAGATGGAGGCGTGTCCTATATCAAAATTTTACTGCTTAATGAGAACTAAAAGTTTATACTTAAACAATTTAGTTTACGGGCTCTTCACTGTTGTGCTTGTCCCAAGATTAAATTGCCTCCCTATTATCACCTACTACTAAAAATAATGTTATTAAAGTTTGGAATAAATCCAAAAAATCATAAGCATCTACCTAACTAGATTGATTTCACAATAAGAGCAACTCCAAGAGATTAGCTAAAAACTAATTTCTGTATCCATGATTTAGGTGCCATTGTCTAAAATAAAATCTTCTAAAAGAACATTGGGTTCTCCAACAGCCATTGTATTTTCATAGTCAAAACTTGACATGTCATCTGTCCAGCTATTTTTGTTTAAATAAAAATACCATCTTGTCAAGTGGAATATTCTTTGTCGCACCAAAGATAAGTCAAAACTTCGCCATGTTCGCTTGGCTTATCAGCTCGGATTATCAGTTATGGTACAATATTTTTCTTTCACAACAAAACAACAGCTAAAAATAATATCAGTTGACTTAGCAGCAACCGAAACAATCAGCCAAACAGTAAATGATTATTTAAACTGCTTAATGAAGAAGAAACCTGGTGGCCCTGAAATAAATATTTGAGTTTAAAATGTTTTATCATAGGTTCATATTAAACCGGCTAGTCTTATTTTTGGAAAGGTCTCCTAAAGGCTAGGAAAGACTTTTATATGGTGTGGAACTTTTAAACTAGGAGATGGTTCACAAACTAGATTCTGGGAGGATAATTGGGTTGGCTCTAAATCCCTTAGGCCCCTTTTGGAAACTCAAATCCCTTTAAAATTTCTGGCTTTTTCTATTGTGGAAAATCTATGGGAATATTATTTAAATAGTAATTTAGTTAATTACCTTTCACTTACTTTCAAATTAGCCCTTGAAGAACAATTTCCTAGCATGTATGATATAGTCAATAATTACCCCAATGTTATAGTGGTGCATTTTATGAACCAGGCCAGGGCTACTGATATGAAGCTTGCAAACTGAGCCGCTTGCATGTTCCCATTTCTTACCTTCATTCGCGATCTTCAAAAGTGCATTCATTAGCATAATCATTTCATTATTCGTCCTTTCAATAAAAGGTAGAAGGCCGCCAAATGAAACAAAGAAATCTATCGCGTGCATTTGTGCGTCCAGAAAGTGCAATTTCTTAAGGTGACACAGAACTTCGCTTTACGGCGTGGCATGCCAACTAAGCTGTGCTGTGCACGCGCATATCACGAGCTGTGCAGGCAGCAAGCATTATGAAGAAGCGAGGTCGGCATATGTTATCTTGATACATACTTTACGTTTGGTTTTGTTGATTGACAGGGATATTTTCGCTACATGTGGCCGTCCCCATCGTTCAGCACAACATGGTGACTGACGGTCGCAGCGCACACGAGATCTATCAGCACAGCCGCTGCTCGAGATATAAAGAAATAATTCGTCAAGATATGGAGTGCTTCCATGACAGTACGCAGTGATCCTGTATCAGGTGGAATTCGTCAAGGAAAGCTGCACAACCTTGAACTCATGCATGAATGTCTTGGGCACAATCATGTCCAGAGAATGATTGCTCTTAGCCAGGTACTTTTGCCCGCCCCTGGAATGTAGGCCCAATTGGAGATCTAGGTCCGTTTGTTAAATACTCTAGCCATTTGGTCAAGTCGCCCGAGCAAAGGAAATAGCCGATTGGTCTATCCCCGAGCGTAAGAGATAGATGATTCTAAGTTCCACGAACTGATCATAGATCACCTGGTTGGGTTACTTGTGGTGGAACATACTCATCTGGATTCATGTCCTTAACTTCGTACAATTGATCATATTTTTCTGAATTTATTCTGGGATTTAACGACGTTTGTGCTTTCAGTGGTAGACAATGTTCCTATCGACAACAATATGCCTGTGGTGACGGTTGACGCTAAAAATGTCATACTTTTACATACTCAAAACGCCGTCAACAGCCTTGATTTAAAGGAAAGAATAACACTTCTTGAACATATTTATCCATAATTAGTTCCACATGTACTTGGAAAGCCTTTTCTTGCATGAGATGATATTTCAGGAGAAACAAGGGTGCTGGAAGCTCCTTTTGCAGGTCGGCCGACCTGTGATTGGAGCCAAACTCCAGTCCCTCTGCACCATGAGACTCCTGACATGTCCAGGAGCTCCTACAAAGAAGCCTAGCTCCAAAGACCCCAAACACAGGTCGGCCGACCTGGGTTTGGAGTCTTCTGGCTAGCCAAGCCACCATGATCCACCCCAAGATGAGTATAACCCTTGGATGCAACTTGTGCTTTCATTCAACAAACCAGATCAAATGCACAAGGATTCATGGGCCCACAACAAGAGAATCAACGTGACAAATAACTCAGAAGAATCAACCAAACTCTATGACAGATGGGGCCACCTTCTAGAAGGTGGTGGTGGGCCCAAGACCCCTAGGGGGGGTCGATCGACCCCCCTAAGAGGCCTAGAGCCTCTCAGCTCCTCCCTGAGTTGTGGGGCCTCCTTCTAGAAGCTATGGCATGGCCCACATGTTATAGGGGGGTCGACTGACCCCCCTAAGTGCCCTCCGAAGGCCCAGGTGACTCCTTATCACATTTCCTATGTGATGGAGATCAAAGCCGTCCAATCTGAGGCAGTTTGAAGGCGGTGGATCCAAGGGTGACTCGCTCAAACTCGGTAAGACACAAGCTTGAGAAGAGGATGCTACGGGCTCGTGCGTTTGACGCATGTTGCATGACTTGGGCTTGGGTAATCTGAGCGCTAAGAACCACATAGTCCTTATTCTCACAAATCTCCCACATATTCGAATCAACCCCCTGAAGGAAGGCGGACATGCGCACCTTCCAATAGGGGAAGTTCGTTCCATCGAAAAACAGAGGTTTGCCAAGACCTCGCTCCATGTCGCCTTCGCGGATCAAGAACCGTTTAAGGTGGAATGATCATTAACCGGCTCTGATACCAATTGAAGGACCGAGAACGACGACCAGAGGGGGTGAATGAGAGCCTCAAATTTCACTCAAAAATATTCGGGCCACTCTTCCCAAAACACAACCCAGTTGATGGGTGCTCAACCTCCCTCGAGCATCGCGAGCGGGGATTCAGACAAAATCGGAGAATTGAGAGCACACCGGTAGTGGAGAAAATCTCACCGAAAACTCCGAAAAACAAGTTCTCAACCCCTAGGGAAAAGAGGCAAGAACCCAAGGCAAACAGACTAAAACAGCAACCAACGGACGCTGGAAAGCAGGCCAACGGACGCTCCGATGGGTAGTGTCCGATGCCAACACAGAGAGCAACCCGAGAGGCCCCAAGGGCGACGGACACGTCCGATGGGCACCCAATGGACGCTCAGCAGCGTCCGATGCGAATTGAAACAGAACCCAAGTGCAACAGAGAACAACCCAAATCAACAGACGCGTCTGAAGGGAGGCCAACCGACGCTAGGCAGCGTTCGATGCAAAACCCTCATAGACACAAACTGGGCAATAGATGCTGACGTATGGAGGACCCAACGTCCATGTCTAGCAACGCAGAGTCTGATGCAGCGTCCGATGCAAGGCTTCAAGAATAGCAGACCAACGGACACGTCAGATAGACTTCTGAGCGTTCGATGCTAGCGTCTGATGCCCCCCGAAAAACGGGTAGGAAACTTGAAAATCGCTGCAATTTGTTCGTCTTAACTTCGATCAATTCCAAACTTTGTGGGGAGGTTTCTTAGGTAGATCAGAGTCTACTCCATAAGGATTTAGTCCATCCTTCCCTCACAAGTTCGAGAATCAAAGAATAACACCCAAAAATGGAGCTAAACCAAACCGAAATGCAAATTGATTGATCTCTTCGCTTACCCCATCCTAGCCCAAATCCTTCGGTGGATTTGATCACAAGGGGTAGCAACAACTTTTGATTCAAGTGGATTTGCTAGCAACACACTAGAGAGAAAGATCGGGCGACGAGAATCAAAGAACAAAATGCCAAAAGCGAAGAACTCAAACACAAGTGAAAGCTCAAATGACTCCCAGAGGAGACAAGGAGGTTACAGCCTCCTTTTCTTACCAAAATCTCAGTTTGACATGGGAGACACCATGGATCTCAAGAAAGAAGTCTAGAGGTAGAGGAAGACCTAGGAGGTGGGAGGTGGAATAAGAAGTGTGCAAGAGATAGGGTGAAGATAACCCTTCATCCCTATTTAACTGGACTAGTGGACATTTCCACTTAGCCCCCAGATAGATGAGTGAACTACCTAGTCCTAAGACATTGCAGTCCAAGCTCCTAGAAATATCACCATAGATTTGATCGGACGGCCCCGCTTCCTGCCTGGACTTGCTGTCGCCTTGACGCAAGCTCTAGGATTCCGCCACGTGCCATCCCCGCCTCATTGGAAGCTCCGCCTGGGTTTTGAGGCCCAAACCCTCGAAACCCGCCACCGGTGGCTTTGGGCTCAACTCCGAACCCCTCGTTTGGAGGCCCAAACTCGGAAACCGTCTACTGATGGTTTTGTGGCCCAAACCACCAAACTGCTCGACTCGTGCCACCTCGTCCTCGCTCGGTCTGGCTTCGAGTCCCTTGAGCCTTCTGCTCGACTCGCTTGCCGGCTGTCTTGACTTGGTCAACAAGGTCTACCTCCATGTCTTCTCGTGCTCGCCGATGCCAAGTACTAGCCACCACAGCTAGTCTGCCGGCCCTCCGGTCCCTCGGTCCGAGCGCCGCTTCCACCCTTCATCGCTCTTAGTCCATCGGCACGGCAAGCCTCTACTCGACCTTCACCTTGCCAATGACCACTATCTCCGGGCCTAGCACCTGCACACCACAAGTCGATAGACAGGCACACGTGTTCTACTTTCGCAGAAGGTTAGTGAAACCACTCAAACTAGAACACTCAAGTGTTGGGCAATCACTCATCACAAAACTAAACCACATGGGCACATATCAACCATGTGTTCGCAAAGGTCTCAAGGTGGAGCTCTCCTGGATCGATGACGTGGCGGTGGAGTAGCCCCTACTCCACCTCCCACTATAAATAGAGGCTCACACCCCTCTCTTCACACATGGTGAACAAGCCTACAAGCTCAATCACTTAGAATTATCTTAGTAGTTAGTCTAGTGTGGGAATTAGAGTAGAGTGAGGTGTGCTCAGGATTTCCGGAATTGTCTCCTAGAGAGTCTGGTATAGCTCTTGTACCTTTCCTTTTCTATAAGACTTATCTTATTTAATATATTACTTTTCCTCTACTTTACTTAGTATTTACTTTGAGCATTACTATACTTGTTATAGTATTGTTATGTGCTTTTGCTTATTACTAGCCTTTATATCAATAGTCTATTATCCTTCATGGCCATTCTTGTATGCGATCATTTCCTATCATAGGGTGCTTTGGTTGTAGTTGTAGATCACAATTAAAGTAGTGAGTTGTGTGTAAGCGTGGTGCTTATACATCATCTTACCCTTGGTTACCGTTTGCCGCACGGATTGTTTGTGATAGCTAGCAAGAGAGTGACAGTCTTTGTATCCGACCACGTGTTCTTAGGCAAGTTCTTAAAAGGTAAGGGCCCCATAAAAAGACAGTGTGGTCCAGCAAGAGTTTCATCTCCTACGGATCAATCCTCTCGCCTAGCATACTTGTTTTGAGGAGGCAAACTGTTATGTTTAGACTAATTAATTTGCTAAGTACATTGAAGTAGAAGTGAATAACATAGGAGTCCTTATCTATCTCGTTGTCCTCCCACCTAGCTATACTTACTAGTTATCTTTAGTTATCTTTTACATTGGCTTGTTCATTCATCACCTTCGTATCACATTATGCGTTACCCCCTATACTAGTTGGTACTAAGTTGAGGTGCTCTCTAGGATCTCTCTCTAACTATCATTTCTAGCTACTGCTTTCCCTTGGGAAAACATAAATTATGATACCTTGGAATACTCATAGGTGAAGTGCTACAATAATATAATTTGTGCGTAGTGACTTCGTCAATCTCGACATGTATCGACGCAGTCTTTTGGAGGTGCTGATAGGGATAGGGTTTGCATACATGTATCGACAAACTTGCATGCATGTACCAACATTTGGAGTGTACATGCGTATTGAGTGTTCGCGTTTGTACTTGTCTAATTCGAAAAAAGATGGACCTTAGTTCATATTGCGTGTGGAGGTTTGCTATATGAAGATTCAGGATTGTAGTACTCGGGGGAACTTTGTCCAATCGAGATATAACCTAAAATATGAATGAAGACAAAAATATTACTAGCCACTTGTTAAGTATAACGAATAACAGTATCACAGGTACATGAATTCCCTCCCTTTTCTACTTGATGTTATTTTCCCTTTGTAATTTTGTTATGCACTTTGCCGGCTATGATCCATGTAGAGGGCTGGTGTAAATTGTTATTGAGTACAAGATTTACACTTTCAACTTGTATCATGTAGGTGCTTAAATCACAAAAATTAAAGAAGAACAACCATGAACCGAAGTGGACCAATAATTAGGTGTAGCTCTCTGGCTTATTGCTAAGTCGAAGGCCAACTTAGTTGAATGTTAAAGCATAAAAATATAAAATATAATATAAATAAAATAATTATCAAAATGAGTGATTTAGTGGGAAAGTTGTTGGCTTTATGATGATCCTCAAGGACTCATCAAGTTGTTCATTGCTTGGACCAACCTGATCGATAATAAGGAACTTGACCTTACATTCAAGATCACAACTTGGCAACTTAGTGAAGGACCAAGATGGCGACTAGAGGGGAGTGCATAGGAGCCTAAGATTTCTTTCAAAACTTTCAGCCACTGTCCTAGCATCACCACCAAAAGCTCAACACAACCACCATGATGTCCATGACCCAATGAGAGGATGGATGTTCCCTAGGAACACATCGGAACACCACAAAAGAACAAGGTCCAATTTGTGAGCCGAAGGAGAGAAAATGAGATACTCAACTTCTATGAGAAAGAAGCAAGTTTTCGAATCTATAATACCCAAGTCAACTGGTGACAATAGTACATAGATAAGTTCCTTAGAACGGTAGAAACCCAACGCAACAGATGGAACGCAGTTTGGAGGTCAAACGCACAAGTTGCAAAGGAGGCAAGACTGTTGTTGCCCACACCAGACACGTCCGGCAGGCATGGACTGGGCAAAAACAGCAAATATCGGACACGTCCGTTAGGCTGAATAGCACAGGGAGTCTTCGAGGGAAAATACAAAATCCCAATCAAATGGTGTCCAAAATTTATGAAATTTTAATCATAGGTTCTAGACACCAAAGGGAAGCTCTCCACCAAATTTCAGCTCCAAACTCGGTAGTTTGAAATACCGAACACGTCCGGTATGGATGAGTAGATTTATAGAAATTTTGAATTTAAGTACGAATCTTGACCAAAACAACTCTGATTGATCCCAAATTTTGTGGGCAGGATCCTTAGGTAACTATGATGTTACTCCATGAAAGTCATGGTCTTTTCTGCCTCACAAAATTCAGAATAAATCAAAATTCGAGAGGGGGAAGAAAAATGACTAGAGACGAAAAATGCCCAATTTGCATGCTCATCCCAAACCAAATTAATTCCTTCGGTGGAAAGCATCACAAGGGTTCATAGCATAACCTCCACCAAGCGGTTTGCAAAAAGATCAAGAAATGAGAGAGATCAAGCAAAAACCAGAGAGGGGGAAAACAAAAGTGGGATAAACAAAGGCACAATCATCTCATGAATTGAAAGCCACCATGGCACAAGGAGAGAAGGGCTTGCTTTTCCATGAATCACAAGTTGTAGTTACACGGATGAATCACCCAAACATCCGCGGACCTCTAAGTAAGAAAACTAGAGAGGGAGAGAACCTAGAGAGGTGGGAGGAAGGAATGAGGGAATGAAAGAGGTAAAAGACTTAGAGTCCCATCATCCTTATTTAACGGGGTCTATTGGATATTTCCAAATAGCCCTTTAATACATGAGCGAATCACCTAGCCCTAAGACATTGTGATCCAACTCTATCCCAATCTCTATCTTCATCTTCATCAGACGACCCTGCTTCTGGCCTCAACATAACCCCCAGGATTCTGCCACATGCCATCCTCGCTTCCTCGGAAACTCCAACCAGGTTTTGAGGCCCAAACCTGAAAACCATTCGTCGGTGGTTTTGAGGCCCAAACCACCAAACCGCTCCGCAAGTAACATAGGCCCTGTTTGGGAAGGCTTATCTGAGAATCGATTTTAATCTGATCAGGATTTTCTAAAAAACTACGATGAAAAGAATCTGCTATCAACACATGTCACTGCGTCACGACTGCCCAAGCGTCAAGTCTTCTAGAGCCTTCCTGCTCGACTTGCTCGCTCGCCGTCTTGACTTGGTCTACTGGCACTTGTCGATGCCCCAAAGTGTTAACCACCATGGTTAGTCCTCTGGCCCTTTGGTCCCTTAGTCCAAGTCTCACGTCCACCCTTTCACTGCTCCCGGTCCATCAACATGACCCATCTCTACTTGACCTTCACCTCGCCATCAACTACCACCTCTGAGATCAACACCTGCGCAACATAAGCCAAGAGACATGCCGAACTCTACTTTCGCAGTAGGATTAGTTCAACACGCTCAACCTAAATGGCTTCATGTTGGCAATACACTCATTATAAAACTGAACAACATGAGCACTTATCAACCCTGTGTTCGCACTTAGAAATTGGCACTCTTCAAATCCATTCATGACCAACTAAAAGTGGGCATTGGCATGATCAACTCAGAGAAGTGGAGCATGAAAACATTGTCTACGACATGACCGACTCAGAGAGGTCGAGCTTGCAACACTCTTGGATATGGCAATGTTGTCAACAATGGCGTTATCAACTTTGGTTGAGAATGATGACATTTTCAGTGGCGGAATCCAGACTTCCTAAGTGAAAGGCCTAGCCCTTGATGAAGGTGTTGCCAAGAGACACAGGTTCCGCACCAAGCCAGCAATGAAGTGCAAGCTAACGAAGTGCATAGCTAGGATAGGAGAAAAGCATATGAAAATCTTGATATTTGGAGCCACCTAGTACCTTTATAGATTAGGCACATGTCCCTACTGGCATGCCAACTATTGGTTTTTTCCCAATGGGGATAATTTGGGTGTTGTGTGGCAAGAGAAGCTAGATGTAGCACACATGACACAAATTTTAGACAGATTTGCCCCTATGAGGAGGTAATACATTGTACCTTGTGTTTGTGGTTGTATTGCTTTCTCACCATGTGTGGAATTTATGATGAGATGCCATGTGTGGAATTTATGATGAGATGTTTCACCCGATGATGAGTCTACATTTAGATCAGATGTCTAATAGGATGCCCATGTCCAGGGATCCTTGCCCTCTTATATATTCTAGGGGCAGTTACTAGTTGGCTTCCTTTCTCACTAGGATCTTTTTCATGGTCCTATTATAACAAGGTTCATGTTAGATTAAGGTGTAGGTGTATGCCTATACCTTATGTAGCACATCGCTCGAGATACTTTGTGTAGATATAGGGCTCTGAGTTGTTGTTTTGGCCAATCCTTTGTCAAAAATTCTAGATGTGTCCTCCATGATCATATACTCGAGGGTCATGTCATCATTATCACATGCACTACTACAGCAGGCCTATAATAGCTAGTTTGTAACCCCATCACAGTCGGTTTTTGTCCTTGGTGGTAAATTGTCAACAGTGATGCCCTAGGTCATCAATGTTGTTTCACAACCGACTGGTAGAATGACCACCATATTATTCAACGATCCATCTCTGTACTAATCATGATCACCGTCACCATGCGCCATAGCCCGACTATATACATGGTTCACCATTGCTTTGAGGTCCAACTCTTATGTGTCGAGGTCAACATCACCATCACTTGGGTATAGAAACCATCTGTTTAATTTGTCATCATCGCCTTTTAATATGATCCGCCTTTGATAATTCTATAGTTGATGTCGATTACTAAACGATTTGAAGATGATGCACTTTTGATCCCGCCACATCATATGTATAGCACAATGTCAGGCATTTGCTTCACCATCGATTGTTAGTACAGTCCAACGTTGACAACCATTTTCACCAAGGTGAGTGGTATGTTGTGGCAGTGATGAAAAACAATCAATGCCACTTAAATGCATATCCCACGGTGACAGAATTGCATCTGGTTTTCACAATATATTTACTAATTGTGATGAGCCTTAATAGCTTATGGAGCACACACAATATATATAATCACTACATTCATACAACATGTCGACAAATATGAGTACTATTTACAATAACAATCAACGCTAACATAACAACTTTGTGTATTGATGTTCTAACATAAGCAGTACATAGATTGCATTCTAAAGGTATTGATCTCTGTAGACTTACATAATGAAAATGAGTAGTTGAGGCAAAGTGAATATAATTAGTGTTTCCTTTGGATTGGTAGCCAATGCATCATGGAACCCATCTTCTTCATCTCTTAGTCATTGCATGAAAATTGTTGAAAACCATTCAAACTCCACAACCTGCAGAAAGCAATATAATAATTAATATTCAATGTACCATTCCTTTTCTTGTTACTAAGCCCAAATTGTCCTATATATATATAATAAAAAAACTCCCTATTTGAGAACAAAGACATGTCTTAACAATAAAATACATCAAATTCACCTTTACTACTCTACTAATGACTCCATGAAAAGTGAATTTAAGCAAGATATTTTAAGTAGGTTTAGGACAGCCGGATGACCTAGGCAGGGCTGACATGAACTTTTTTTGGTTCATGTCATATGCAATCAATCTTCTATCCTCCTCAACAAGGAAAATCAAATTCCATTCTCGGTGAACTACAATCCATCTATACTCCGCATCACAAACCTTGGAACCAAATTAAATATTGTTTCATCACAATAGCTCTAGAGTGGTCACTGTATGATTCAATGTCCATTTATCGGTACCATATAGTCTTTAAGGATCTAGATTGAAAGTTGAGAAATATTGTAAATATCAGCGGTACATAAACACAAGTGACCCTAAAGTTGATGGATGGAGCTTTCATCACCACATGGCTTATGAATTACCCTCCATTTATTTTCATCCATATCAACAACAACTATTAGAGAGAACTCCAACATGTGCATAAAACCATTAAGAAACACACTTATCAAATTTGTTGATACTACGGTACCCTCACTCCATTCAGATTTCTTAAAGATCCATGTTGCAATGTTAGATGATTAGATATGATATTCACACCTATGGAGACACTTTTTCACATATTCAATCACATGGAAGTGCAAGGATATTGTTGTACCAAACCCCAAGGGAGCCTAACCAGTAGGATGGATGCTATCTAGCAGTACCAACTAGTTCATAGTCACCGGATTGCAGACAACATAGAGAAACCCAACACACCAGCAGAGGATGAACCCACTCTAGCAATCTAAGACAACAACATCTTCAATGGGGAAGGGCAAGAAGGACAAGGAGGGACATTCGCCTTTAACACTTGTGAAGTGGTGTTTACCTTTTCCAGTCGTGATAGAAGAATCTAGCGACAATCTAGGGCAACTCCTTATGGTACTCGGAGTCCGAGTTTGTTAGAACCAGGCCCGGCTTGACGAGCCAGCGCCCCTAGGTCCATTGGAGTCGACCCGGCTCATCGTACCCGACAGCCGACATGCTCCAACCCAGGTCCTTCAGAGCCACAACATATCAAGACCTTAAGCCTAACTCAGCCCAAAAGACTAGCCTCATAGGTGAGGACCCCCACCTTATATGTTGTGCTTCCCCATCATCGATTACCGATGTGGGACTAACCCCAACAATATCCCTCGTAGTCACACATCGGTCACAACTCTTTAACTCACACAACCGTGTGGCCAAGATGTTGTCACAATAGGGCCCCTTAGCGGGCTCCTGTGTTTGTGTGTGACCCATCGAGCTTTGTTGTGGGTCCTTGGAATGGCTCTGATATCAATTGTTAGAACTAGGCCTGGCTCGCCAAGCCAGCGCCCTTAGGTCCATTGGAGCCGACCCGGCTTGTCGTACCCAATAGCTAGCACTGCTTCGGCCTAGGTCCACCAGAGCCATAACATATCAAGACCTTGAGCCTAACTCAACACAAAAGACTAAACTCATAGGTGAGGACCACCCCACCTTATATATTGTGCTCTCCCATCATCGATTACCAATGTGGGACTAACTCCAATAGAGATGAGACAGTTCCAAGAGTGGCAGACACACTTGTAGCAGCACAAGGAGTGAGCGGTGAGGCGGCGAAGGATGTGAATAATGACATAGTCTATGAGGATGGACACTTTTTTCTTCTTGTTGGTGGGCTCCTCCATATATTCCATCAGGAAATAGGGTTATTTCTACTAGTGGTAAAAATAACCTAAAAATAACCTACTGCCAACGAAAATGTCTATTTCTTTTAGCGGTCGCTCAAGTCAACCACAAGTATAAGTAGAAATATTTCTAATAGTGGTCATGTTATATATTACTGTTACAAATGATTTTTTCACTCGCGCCTTTAGACATTGGCCATAATAAATATATAGTATCATATTGATGTTTACTTCACTACTACAGAAAGGATTTGTAGGGGCAGTCAAAATATTTTTGTAGAGTTTGACTATGTCTCTCTAGAAATCGATTTCTAGACAAGGTTTGGTTTGCCATTAGATATCAATTTATATATATATACGGTTGTTGACACTTCTAACGTCGTTATGAAAAGTAGATTAATTTCTATCCTCGGCAACGGCGCCAAAAATGCTTGTTGACATCTCTTATGACACTTAAGCCAGGTTGTCATCCCCAGCATGACAAAGAAATATGGTATTGAAATATGCATTTGCTCTTCTAATAAATATAAATGGGTTTCTGCAAGCACACAGATTATACCGATGTAGCATTTTAACCAGGAGTATTCCAGGTATCGTTATTTATATTTTTACCACTGGGAAGGGATACTAAGGAATAAATGAGGAATGAGTAATGAGTATCACTGCATGTGTAATGGAG
Organism: Microstegium vimineum; assembly: GCA_022036555.1. Taxonomy (NCBI): domain Eukaryota; kingdom Viridiplantae; phylum Streptophyta; class Magnoliopsida; order Poales; family Poaceae; genus Microstegium; species Microstegium vimineum. The sequence goes on from CM039119.1 coordinate 17,661,548, forward strand.
AGTTTTCATCTATCTCTCTCAATACAGGATAAGTGTCACATAAGATATAGATAATGAATGAATAGTGACAAAAGATAAATACTGATCCGCATATATATTAGCCACATAAGATAATGATAAGCACCTCAACAGATATTCTAGCAAGTCATTAGCATGGAATTAGGACGAACTACAAAGATATTTCCTAAGTCATTCTTAACTATACAGTCTAGCATACTATGATTAGTGCAATTATACTTGGCAATCATGGCGAGATAAGAGATATTCATGTGTAGTGAGTATTACTAAGGAAGATGAGAAATATAGCAATCATTTCCCCATAATAGTACTGCTATGTCTACCCTATAAATGGGAGGAGGACTACAAAGGACTCAACAGGACTGACACTCCCGCGATCTACCTCTCGATCCGGAATATAGGGTACAATCGCAGAGAAATACGGCCTAGGCACCACGCCTACACAATATCTATCATTTACCGATAGTACTGATGGATAAACTCTATACGATCCTAAACATGGATATGATTCAGATCTAACTAAGCCAAGCATATAATCATAATAGACTAAGAACAATATAATTGAGAACATAATCGAATAGAGTAAAGTCATAAATAATATAATGAAGTAGAGCAAAGTCATATCCATAATACTGAAGAACAAATGATTAACAATGAAGCACTAGAGAGAGAATTACCAAGAATCCTCTTGACAGATCCGGAAACCAATCGAAGATTGACTCCTTCTAGTTCTAATCCTATGTAGCTATGCTAAACTAGAGATCTAGTTGATGTGGTGGCTCTAGGGCTTGATCAGGGACCTCTCCTCCTGAGATGGATCTTGAATAATGAATTAAGGTTTCAGGGGGCTCTCTGCTCAGGGTCAGGGGTCCTTCCTTATATAGCCTCCTCAAATGAACGTCGACCGTCGGATCAAACAAATCTTAATGGAGGGCTTAGATGCAACCTCAAAGGCGGTGGAGAGAGGGTCCACAAGGCAGACCTTGAATGGGCCTTGCCCTATGGCGGCCGCCCTAGGGGGTAGGGCGGGCGCCCTGCCCCTGGGCCCGCTCGGCCTCTCGTTTCTTCCCGTGCCTTCTTGACCCTTCTAGAGTATTCTTTTTCGTGCGGATGATAATTATCTCTATGTAAACATGACATGTGGGTCTTTCCTCCATATTTCCTGATATCCCCCTGCAGAAATAGACATTCACCAAAACTCGTGGAATTCTGTCAGTATAAACCTGATTTCTTGCTATTGGTTTCAATTAGATCCTTATCCTTGTTTAGTTGACGGTTGAATTTGGTATTTAAGGACCGTCAACAACGGTCAACAAGGTGGCTTGCCTCTAAAAATTGTGTTATAGGAATTGTAAATTGGACAAAAAAAGTATCAAAAAAACTTTTGTTTAAACCTGATGAGGGTCACCTCATTTCCACAAGTGCAATGTTTTCCGTGCTAAAGAGGCACATGTGCACTACTCCAGATTTGAAGCCCTAATCTCACGCTTCACGCATGCTCCCCCTACCAATGCAACACAAGGGCACTTCTAATGAGTGTAGGATACTATTTTTTATTAAGTTTCATAAATCTTGTACTACTATTTTGACGTCTAAACAATTTTAAAACATAAAAATAAACTAAGTGTTAGATCTTATCGAGCGTACAACTTTTGTTTAGGGTGTCCCTCTAGATGAGGTCATTTGAAAAATTAAAAAAATGAATTTGAAACTTTGAGAACTTATATCAAAAATTTTGGACCCAAAATTATTTTAGACAAAAAGTAGTCCACTAAAAGTTATCTTCAGGTTCTACAACTTTAATATAAAGTTTGCCTTTATTGAACTTAATTTGAAAAGGTTAAGAATTTTTTGTATTACCTATATTTTAGAGATGGGCCACACATCATTAGAAATCGATTTATAGAGACGCTTTATAAATGCTCTCTTCCTAGAGGTGGGTTCTATATCCACTCAACTCTCAATATAGAGGTCATTTCTAGAGGTGGGTCATCTTTGAAACCATTTTTAGAGACAGTATTTCGTAGAGTCGTCTCTATCAAAAACGAGGCACATCCACTAGTACAAAAGCCTACTATATAGGCGGTTGGGAACCGATTTTCATAGGCGTTTTCCAGCACCGCCTGCGTTGGGGGCCAGTAGAAATGGGTCATTTCTACAGGCGGGTGCTTGAGAACCGCCTGTAGAAACCCATTTCCACAGGCGGTTCACTAAGAGAACCGCCTATGAAAATGATTTTCTAGTTTTCATTCTTTGGTATTTATATAATGTTTTATTTTTTAATATTATATATATATATATATTTTTTTTATTTAAACTAGTAAAGCTTATTGGATGATGTTCAAATATAGCAACATGTAATTTAAATATTTCATACATACATCTATCATTACTTTAAAGTTTCATGCTCACAATAAAGTTACAAGTGTATGGCACCCTATATACATTAGTCTCATGCTCACACACATAAAGTTAAAAGTGTATCACACACTATATACATCAATAGTTTGCACATGTCCTCTAAAAACCGCTCCGAGTAAGATTTAGGCTATAAACCTCTGTGAGTGCTTGGTACTCTAGCTTAGCTAATTCATTGTCATGATCATGATATTTTCCAAAAGTTGAGATAACCTGTTTGATTAGGAAAAGGCTCATGTCCTCAATTATGTCGTACAACGTCTTTTTATTGATGGTCGTCGCCTTGGATCTCTTTCGAAGGTTTCTTCATGTATCATGTCGTGTCTCCTCTCATCTGCTCGCATACGAAGTATCCACAGAGGACAGGCCCTGGTGGTTGCTTGTGGCACTATATATAAAACAGAAAAGTGGTTATTTATAGATGCTCGCATACGTGGATTTTATAAGAGTAAGTTTTCATACAACTTACCGGCCAGTCATATATAACTTCCAATGGCTCCTTTTCTTTTTTTTCGACTCAAGCTTTCCACCGTGGATTTTATAAAACTGCCATGCCTTGTGAACTCGAATACAATCACCGCGTTAATTATTCTTAAAATCTTATAATGAAAACGTATATGTGCATATCTCGACTTACAACTCTAAGTTCTCAATGAAACCTCCATAGTTTGCCGGCAGGTAATTAGCGGAGTCTAGTACCACCACCCTTCCTTTTTTAGGATAAATGATGACACAGATCCAGTGGTCCCTTCATGAATCAAATTCATGATACATTTGTGCATTGAAATTATGTAGTTTGATCACCCAAAGTTATACGGTGCCACTGCCCAAACTCATACTTACCCAAAGTTGTACGGTGCCACTATACATTTCCTATCTTGATACTTCCTCATACACTTTGTAATGTAGAAGGCGTACTCGGATTCAAATTGAAACTTTAAATTTCTCTTTTTTGCGGCCCATGCTTCACCTACTAAGCCCAATAAGTCATCGCTGTTTTTCCCGATTTTGAAGGTGTGTCTTTCTTTGCATATATCAATTGGGTTTAGATAGCCAACCCTTTGCTCGGCACAATAATCAAAATCCTGGTCGTAAGTCTACTCCTCCTGATCATATAGCATTCTACAAGGCACATGCATGTCAGATATATTGAACATTTGCAACTACAATGCATGTCATTTATTGAATATTGATGCAACTACAATGGATGTGTAACTATATAACACTAACAATGCAAACGTCATTATGATCTATACGTCTAGCCTCTCGAAGTTCATCATCAACCAAAGGTCTTCAAAGCTAATCACGCACAGATCATGAACACTTTGAAATACCTTATGTGGTATACGCACGTTGATGGCGTGAATGCCAGCAGAAGAGGCTCTCATGTACCAGTCATTCAGCCTTTTTATATAGTTTGGCACCTTTTGGAGTTTCTCCCAGCTCAGTAAAGGCTTTCCTAACACATAGTTTTTAGGCACAAACGTGTAGTCTTCAAAAGTGGGCACCTTGTATGTGCAGGGAATTACCTTAGGCACCATCTGCACTGACTTCGTGAGCTCAGACAAGTCATGAACTTCAATTTTGCATTTTGTCCCAAGTCCTTTCAAAAATTTGGCCGTGCCAGCTGTTTTCTTCTTTGGCTCGAAGGGGGAAATCAACTTGGGCACCAGAAACTTCTTCTTTGGCGGCGCTGGTGTTTGTTTTGGATCTTTGAGTTGTGGGGACGGAAGGTGTGGATTTTTGTTGTGGAGGCGACGGAGGTGATGTTTGTGATACAGACGGTGTTAACTGTGGTGGAGGTGATGACTGTGGCGGAGGTGATGGAGGTCGCGGAGGTGATGACTGTGGCCGAGGTGACGGAGGTGGGCTCCAAAGAGAATGGAATGGTGATGGTGGTGGGTTGGGAAGAGGATCAGTAGGTCCTGATGACTCCTCAACTGGTATCTCTTGCGAGGACGGTGGCGGCTCCCTCAGCTGGACATCTCGCCGAGGCCAAAGAATGAAATTGTTTAGAGCTTGTCCAAGTTTCTCAATGTCCTCGGGACCGGGGATGTCTAAAATCTCATCCTCATATCCATTGACCACGGTCGATACTTCTACTCTGTAGTAGTCTTCAGGAATGTTAGCACCGTGGTACTTGAGTCCTGGGATCGCTTTGCCCGTGGCTACTTCCCTTGTACGGTGATTGTTAATGTCATATCTTATGACTAGGGAGCAAGCCACTGGAGTAACAATGTTGTCAACTGGATATTGAACCTTATTCCCGGTAGACGCGACACAGCTTGGTACCTCGGCAACGGTCTGCTGGGACACCACTGGGACTAGCTACATCTGGGGTGCCTGAGTGCTCATTTGTTGATTTGACACCGCACTCGCCAGCTTCTACATCAACTCAGTAGGAGGATCATCTAGCAATTTCTGCATAAACTTTATGAACTCTTTCTTAGCCTCCTCCTTCCAATAGCTAGCTATTTCTTCCTTGTATCGATCACGTTTCGTATACTCACCTTCCCACTGAGGGTCAAATCCCTCCTTCCATCCTTCTTCGGATGACACGCCTCGAACACGGCCAGGATGCTCAGGGTTACCCAGGCCCTCGCTAAGGATGTCCCTCTCTCTTCGTGGCTTGAATTTACCTTCCTATTGCTTGGCTGCCACTGCAAAGATATTCTTTGCTACATCTTCAACCTGAGGGTCATCAAAGGACAAACCGCTGTCGGTTTCCTTTGGTTTTCGAGCCCGAATCCAATACGCGGACCTTTCACCAACTTGTTCGGACAGCGCCGGCAACCCTTTCGCCTTCCGCGCAGCCTCTTCTTGTTGCCATTTGGGAGCCTAACGTTGATAACCACCTGAGCCTAGACGTTGGTGGTACTTATTCTTCTTAGCGAGAGTGGAGTTGGCTTCGCTCAGAGATACGAAGTCTTTCTCTTTCCTCTGCTCTAGAAAGATCGCCCACTGCCCTTTAGAAATCTTGTGCGTTGTTGTAGGGTCCAACCCTTTCTTGGCAAACTTGGTATCCAAATTGGACCTCCAGTTTCGAAAACTGATCGCACACTGCTTCAATGTATAGTCCTTTGCCAATGCCTCTGGTATGGCTCGAGGAAACTAGAACCTCGTCTTCATTTTTTCCCAAATTCTTGTCTTGTCATACTCCGACACACTGGAATATTTCTTGTTAGTGATGTCAAGAAAGTCCCTAACACAGAAGCCAATTGCGTTCCGGTACTTGGCTAGGGCCTCCAAAGGAGCCGTGGGCTCTCCGGTCGAGCCGACTTCTAAGATGACATATACGTCATCTGGAAACTTGTTCAATCCTCTATCGCCTCGTTTGGCACCGCTCCGCTTCCTCTTCCTTGATCTCTCAGTAGTCATCGTCACGGTCAGTTCGGGTGCGTCTTGGGCTCGTTCCGCGTCATGTTGCGAGATTAACTCTGCCATCTGAGTCAATGCCCTCTGAATATAGACATTGTGAGTTCAATGAGGATGGTTTATATACAGACATTTAATTAAATAGAAACATGAAATCATATAATAATAGGCACGATATAACTACCTCCTCGGCTTCTTATCATAATCAGGGTCATGGCCTAATTCACGTTCTAATTGTTCTCGAGCCTTCCTCACTTCGGGACACTCGAAGTAGCCGCTAGGGCTCCAAGATCTCTCCGGAGTTGATTGGTTCCTTCTTCTTCCTCCATGGGGTCGGACGACCCTAGGCCTTGCCCCGTTACGTGGGTGTCTTGTACTTGCTCTGTGGGGTCGGACGACCCTACGGCGCCTTGCCCTGTTTGGTGGATATCTTGTACTTTCTCCGTGGGGTCGGACCCTGGGGCCTGTTCCGTGTGAACGAACCCTTGTGCTTGGTCTTTGTTTGGAGTTGTCATCCATCGTGGAAATCTAATAAAGGATAAGCATTTATATAAGTATTTACATCATACCTAATAATCAAATTTCTATAAGAATACTTATAAGCATATATATATATATATATATATATATATAAGAAGCATTTCATATATATAAAAAAGCATTTATATAAGCATTTAAATATATAAGCATTTATATATAAAAATGAATTGTTATATAATTTTCGAGTATTTATCTAAAGGAAGGATCAAACGGGGATAAGAGAAAATTGCACTCCATTTAATTTAGATCTAAGAAAGATACATATATATGTAACATAAATTCCACTAGTATACAATGAAATTCTCAAATCTTGTTATATAATTTTTGCTTCAAAGTAAGGAAATATCATATATATATTGTTATATAATTTTTGAGTATTTATCTAAAGGAAGGATCAAACGAGGATAAGAGAAAATTGCACTCTATTTAATTTAGATCTAAGAAAGATACATATATATATATATGTAACATAAATTCCACTAGTATACAATGAAATTCTCAAATCTTGTTATATAATTTTTGCTTCAAAGTAAGGAAATATCATATATATATATATATATATATATATATATATATATATATATATATATATATATATATATAATTTTTGAGTATTATCTAAAGGAATCAAACGAGGATAAGAAAAAATTGCGCTTATAAATGCTTATATTGAATGCAATGGTTAGGCTGGCCCAACCGGTCTGACCAGCTGGGCCCACGTGTCAGCTCTTTCTTCCCCATGAGGCACGCGCGCCTGCGGGGCCGCTGCGCCTCGTCTGCGCAGCTGCACCACTGCCGGACTCCTCGCACCGTTGCGCCTCCACTGCGCGATCGCGGCCGCGCCACCGCGCGGGCGCACCACTGACCTGGCGCGCTGCTGCCCACGCCACGCGCGGCCGCGCCTCCTCCCACGCCAGCACCACCACCCCGCCGCGCCTCTGCGCCACCAAGCCACGCGCGGCCGTGCTTCCTCCCGCCGTGCCTCCGTGCCACTGCCCCACCGCGCCTCTGCGCACCGCGCCACCGCACACCGGCACCGCCTCGCCACCGCAGAGGGTTAGAAGAAGAGGGAAAGAGTGATAAGTACCGGCGGCAAGCTCCGATGAGCGGGAATGGTGGCGGCGAGGTTCGTGGGAAAATCCGGTAGCCTAACGGCGTCGATTCGATTGAATTGGCGGCTTCGGGACTTAGAAAATTTCGAGCGAGTTGTGCGGGAGTTATATAGGAAGCCGATTTCTACAGATGGTTTGGGATGACAACCGCCTATAGAAATCATTTCTACAGTCGGTTGGCATTGACAGCCGCCTGTAGAAATGATTTTGTAGAAAAAATTCAAAAAAATTTAAAAAATCATATCTTGAGCAATATTGTTCTAAAAATTGTGAATTAAATTTTGTAGTGTTTTTCTTGACAATATCTATATGTTAAAAATATGAAATGACATATTTGAGTTACTTTTATATGTAGCTATATTTATATGTCTAATATCTCGATAATTACATAAGCTTCAAAAAATCATATCTTGAGAAATATTGTTCCAAAAATTATGAATAAAATTTTGTGGTGTTTGTCTTGATAAGATATACATGTACAAAATATTAAATGACATGTTTGTGATACTTTCATATATAGCTATATTTATAATGACTCATACATAAGCTTCAAAAAATTATATCTTGAAAAATATTGTTCCAAACTTAGTGTTTCAAAATCATATGTTCAAAAAATCATATCTTGAGAAATATTGTTCCAAAAATCATATGGAGTAGCTAGTGTTCATTCGGGTTTAGCGCATAGGGTTCATCATCTCCGGATTATAGAAATAGATTGCATTTATTTGAAATAAGCATAGGGTCTCACACGTAGAAACAAAATTAGGGTCTCACATATAGAAACATAAATAGGATCTCACATTGTAACATAAATGGATTACATGGCAAATAACAAAAATAATCTAGGCAGCTATATTGTTCTTCCTTGTCCATCGTGGCGCACCCAAGGAAGCGATTTCTGTGGGATGCTTTGCTTAACACCTTATATTTACTGGATGATCATCTACAAACACTACTACATGATTCATTTACCGCAGCGCTGGCATTTGGCGCCCGGCAGCGGACATCTTAAGCGTCCGCTGTGGTAAACCGGTGGCCAGCATGGGCAGCTGGCCACTGCATTGCCCGCTGCGGATATTACATTTACTGTAGCGGGCCACATAACCCGCCCGCTGCGGTAAATCGATTTACCGCAGCGGGCGGATTATGCTGCCCGCTGCAGTAGATGGTATGTTGCCCGCTGCGGTTATCTCTGTCCTATAAATAGCAGCAACCCTCCCTCCTTCCCCACGACTTCTCCTCTTGCAAAACGTGGGGGAGGGGGTTGCCCGAATTTTTCACCAAATCTTCAAATTCAGTTTTAGAGCTTTGATTTGGGGGAGTAGGACATGAATAGAGGTACATGATTGCTCTCCCACCCCTCTTTCTCCCTCGTTTTCTCTCTTTTTAGTGCAATTCCTCATGTGGATCTAGATCTAGATCCATGGGATCATCCACCATGCATGGATCTAGATCTAGTTTGTGTTTGATCTTCGATACCTTAGCGAATTGAGGAAGTTTATGGCAGCTGCGAAAGCTCATCGTGCTAATTTGAAGCAGATGACAACCGTATGTCCATGTTCTAAATGCCAGAACCTCAGAGGCTACCCAGATGGTTCGGTGCAATCACATCTGATTGTCAACGGGTTTATGGAGGGTTACACGGTTTGGACTTCTCATGGTGAACAAAGTCTCAATGCGAGTTGTGGCGTATCTGGAGTGAGCTCGTCGACAGTGACGGTGAACAACCAAGATCATGTTCGACCACCACCACCTTCCGTTCCAGTGCTAGCCGCCACCGACGATGGCAACAATTCTCGTGACTACATCACAGTTGAAGAATTGATCGAGAACATTCCAGATGATGGTGCCGACGATGGTGACACTACTAAAGATGCTACTCTGAGGGAACCCGAAGATGTCCAGCTCTTTGAGGATCTAGTCAACCACATCGATGAGGATGATGTTATGTTTGGCAACCCAAAGTGGTTGGAGAATTTTAGGGAGATGAAGCAGGCGGCAATTGATCCTCTGTACCAGGATGGTGGAAAATGTCCGGAGGGGTGCATGGTGCTCCGTTTCAACCTCCATATGCTCATGATGAAGGCTCGATATGGTTGGTCAGACATTGGCTTCAACGAGTTGTTAAGTTACATTTCTACGACGTACCCTACGGGAGGTAACAAGGTGCAAGCTAATACATATCGAGCGAAGAAGCTGATCCGTCCAGTGGCGATGAAAGTTAGAAAGTTTGATGCCTGCCCTAACCACTGCATCATGTACCGGGGCGAGAAGTATGAGAACATGACTAGTTGTCCACACTGTGGATTCAGTCAGTACAAGAGAAATGCCGGTTGCCACGTGGATGCAGATGACATTCTTCCGAACAAGAAGAAGAAGAAGCCCAGTGCTGCGGCCAAGTAGATCTCAGCTCAGCAAGACGAGGAGGAAGAAGGTTACATGCTGAGGAAAAGCCCCGCGCTATCCGTGTGGTACCTACCTGTGGTCGATCGTCTACATGCACTGTTCAGGAATCCAGAGGATACGAAGCTGATGTCATGGCATGCATCTCCTGATCGGGTCAAGAACGATGGCAAGCTACGACACCCCTCCGATGCACAGCAGTGGAAGGATTTCGATAAGGAGTACCCTGAGTTTCGTGATGAGCCCAGACATGTCCGGTTCACGCCGAGTACCGATGGGATGAACCCATTCAGTGAGCTAAGCAGCTCGCACAGTACTTGGCCAGTCGTCCTCAGCATCTACAACCTACCTCCCTGGGTTTGTCTGAAGCGCAGGTACCTTATGTTGACGATGCTTATCTTTGGACCGAGGCAGCCCGACAATGATATAGATGTCCTCCTAGAGCCGGTCATGGAGGAAATGCAGATGCTATTCGACGTTGGGGTCGAGATGATGTATGCATACAAAAAGGAGAGCTTCACACTTAAAGCCATAATCTTTGTCACCATCACTGATTACCCTGGTCTCTTCTCACTATCGGGGCAGATCAAAGGGAAGACTGGATGTGTAGTTTGCATCGATGGGACTTGCTACACTTACCTTTCGAGTTCCACCAAGCTGGTGTACACTCGGCATAGAAGGTTCCTTAAGGCCAAACACATGTAACGAAGCAGTGATATGAATGAATACTTTGACAATAAGGATGAGCCACAACGACTTCCAATGTCGCAGACAAAGTGGGGGCCAAAGGTGTATGAGATGGTGAAGGATATGGATGAGATCAAGTTCGGTAAGAAGAAGAAACCACCAAAGGAAGGGACAAAACTGACTAGGAAGCGAAAGCACGACAAGCAGGCATCTCCTGATGACGATGTCCCAGTCGTCCCTTTCAAGAAGAAGTCGATCTTCTTCAAGTACCTATCGTACTGGAAAACACTACATACACCCCATGCAATCGACTGCATGCACCTCGAGAAGAATGTGTTTGAGAGCACGATCGGTGTTCTGCTAGACATCCCGGGCAAGACGAAGGATGGGATCAAGTCATGGACCGATCTTGTCAACCAGGGAATTAGAAAGGAACTCCACCCTGGAAAGCCTCAAAACGGTAAAGTTGATTTCTCATTGGCTGCATACAACCTCACGCATGCCGAGAAGGTGACTTTTTGCAAAATGATGAGGGGTATCAAGGTGCCAACCGGTTTCTCCTCCAACATCAAGAGCCTAGTCTCCATGAAAGACCTCACAATGACCGGCTACAACTAACATGACTGTCACGTCATGCTCACGGTGTTCCTTCCAATATTGATAAGAGCTATCAGTCCAGAATATGTGAAGATGGTGATAACACGTATGTCATACTTCTTTAACTACAACACGCAGAAGGTCATCGATAAGGCGGAGTTGCCTGCCTTAAAGGAGTTCATCGTGGAGACCCTCTGTCAGCTCGAGATGTGCTTTCCACCGTCTTTCTTTGACATTATGCCACACCTGATGATGCACATGGTTGACCAGATCGAGCAATTCGGCCCAGTGTACCTACACTAGATGTGGACGTACGAGCACTTCATGTCCACCTTGAACAGGTATGTCCATAACCGTGCTTACCCTGAAGGTTCTATGATCGAGGCGTACACAACCGAGGAGTCAATAAATTGGTGTATGAGGTACATTAAAGACGCGAGGGCGATTGCGTTGCCTGTTCACCCGCACGAGGGAAGAATCGAAGGGACAGGGTGCGTGGGCCGGAAAGTGCGCACTGATATACCTAACAAAGAGGTAGAAGAAGTGTTGGGGATATTACCTCGGCATATCCCCAGGGACCTTATGGGCCTGCCGACCAGAAGATGGCCCACCCCGTGAGGCCTTGCGGCAGGCGACCAGCCCACCGTGCTCGCCAAGGACTCTAAAGAAGTCTTGCTCGCCAAGGAAGATCCTAGTAGATAGACTTGGATCCCTTTCCATAGTAGATAGACTCGGAATTGTGACCCTGCTCCCGGCTATATAAGGCGAGCAGGGACCCCCCTCAAAAGCTCACGCACAACCTCTCTCAGATCATCTACAGATCTTGTAACCTAATACGCAAGATCAATCCAGCCACCAAAACACAGAAGGTAGGGTATTACGGCGATTTGCCGGCCCGAACCTGTATAAATCGTCGTGTCTACGCTCTATGTGTTACGCTTGATCGCCGTCGCCACACCTCCGCCTACAATCTACTACCGTAGGGTACCCCATAGGTAGACTGCGATGCATATTTCGTCGACAGTTGGCGCGCTCAGGTAGGGGGTGTGTGCATCGACTCCATGGCTCGTCAAGCGGTCACCTTCCCAGATTTGATGGTCCTTCCGACGCCTAGCACCGAGCTCTAGATTGGATCTGTATCTTGGACCGTCGGATCCGCGCCATGCATGGCAAACGCGCCGCCATCTCCACGTCGTCTCACCGCGCCACCTCCACGTCGGTTCGCCATGCCAAATTACCACCCACATAAGGACATCAGGATCGACGACCTGGTCGATGCCATCGATCGCAGCAACGCCGGCATCATCGACTGCATCGACCTCGTCCAAGCGGCGTGACGCCGACCGCACGGCCACCATGGTCGCCGACCGCGCCGTAACCGGGCCCCAGCAAAAGCGACAACCGCGACCAGGCCTCGTGGATATGGCGACCTGGCGTCCCGACCCATCCCGATCAGATCCCTGCGGCACCCGTCGTGAACACGGTCATCATCTCCTCGATCTCCAGTGACTCCGACTAGGCAGTGTCCCACGATGGCATGATCTTGTCAGGCTCAGTCACCACCACGAGGCCCGTGACACCTGATTCCTCCGCATCGATTGGCGATTGCCCAGAGTTCCCCCCAGGCTTCGGGCGGATGATTTTTCAAGTCTCCACCGATAGCGCCCCCCGCGACAACGAGACGAAGGCCGATCGTATCGCAAGAGAACAGCGCAACACTGAGCACGCACAACGATGCGAACGGGAGCGCATCGAGCAAGAGAAGCAAGACGAGGAGCACCACGAACGCGAACGGCTTGCACGTGAGCAGTGCGAGCGGGACCAGAGAAATGGAGGTCGCATGCCAGGACATAATCTCCAGCACGAGTTTGACTAGATAGGCAACATTCCGGTATACCCAACACCAAGCGCCAACCTGGCCGCAACAACCTGCGAACTGTCCAAACTTCCACCCACGCAAGAGGTCGAGAAGATAGAAGCCCATCTCGTGGCAGCAGTAGTCATGGTAAATAAAGCAGCTCGCCCAACCAAATTTTCTGACCAGTCCCACAGCAGAAACCACTCCAGAAGCCTTCATCCGGAGCACAGACGAAGATCTCCGCCACGCGACGGCGACGCCCGTGACAACCTTCGGCGCGAGCGAACACCGGAGCAAGCACGCCGAAGCCCTCCTCGGGAGTACAGACGAAGATCCCCACCACGCGACGGCAACGCCCGCGACAACCTTCGGCGCGAGCGAACACCAGAGCCGGCGCGGCGAACCCCTCCGAGGGAGTACCGACGCAGATCTCCGCAGTATGACGATAATCGGTGACGCGACCTGACGCCACCACCTGTTGGGAACTTGCGCCCTCTCTCCCCTCGCCTGCGTGCTATTCGGTGGCCCCAAAACTTTAGAGTAACGTCCGTGGACATGTACGACGACAAGGTAAACCCAAAGCAATGGGCGTCCACCTACGAGATCGTCGTATACGCTTCGGGAGGAAATCAAGACGTCATGGCCAACTACCTTCTGGTGATGTTGTCGACATCAACCAACAGTTGGCTCCAGAAGATCCCCGAAGGTACAATTGATAGTTGGGAACAGCTCAAGGAAATCTTCATCAAGACGTACAAAGCCACGTGTGTCCAGCCGGGGACACGCTACGACTTGGAAAGCGTCCGCCAGAGGAGTAACGAGAGTCTCCGCGAGTACATCAGGCGCTTCTCCGATAAACGCTTAAGCATCACAGAGATCTCCGACCCAGAGTCCATCGCCATCGTCACAACCGGTCTCCGGGTCGACGAACTCAGAAACAAGTTGGCACGGAAGAATGTGACAACCATAGAGGAACTCGTGACGATTGCGAATCCTTACGCCAACCAAGATGACACAGCACGAAGCAGGGAGAATAGGAGACGCTACTCCCACTCCCCGGAGCACGAAAGGGACAGGGACCGCCGATCAGACTACCGTAACGATGGAAGGGCCGGTGACTACCGAGACTACCGGTCGGGCAACTCCGAGCGTTACCCGCAGAGGTACGATCACAGGCGAGACAACCGCTACGTCGCCAACACGAACGCCAGACCAAAGAAGAACTACGACGCCAGCTACGAGAAGATCCTCGACGGCCCCTGCCCCATACACAAGAACTCCAAGAATTCCATGCGTGACTGCGACCTTCTTGAATCGGCGGTAAAGGGAAGAAGCGACAAGAGAGCAAGAAAGGACGACCCCGACAAGGGAAGAGACCAAGAACCACCAGCACCGGAGTTTCTCCCACCATCAATGAACTATTCCATTTTCGAATGAGTCGTGGTTGTTGAAGCAGAAAGGAGACGTCGTCAGGTACGCAAGGATGTCTACTCGGTAGCAGCAAGAGGTGAAGATTCGAACAACACCCTCCATTTAGACTGGTCAGAGCAACCCATCAGCTTCTCTGGGGAAGACGAGTGGATATATTACAGATACCCTAGTCGTTTCCCGCTCATCGTTGATCCAACCATCGCCACATGTCGCTTCAGAAAGGTGCTGGTCGATGGCGGTAGTGCCCTCAACATTATATTCGCCGACGCCTTCCGCCAACTCGAATACTCCAAGAAGGACCTCATGCCCACGAACTTCTCCTTCTGGGGCATCATCCCAAATAAGGCGTCAACACCAGTAGACCAGATCACCCTCCCTGTACAGTTCGGCAATCAAGACCACTTTAGGGTGGAACACATCACCTTCATTGTCGCCGACTTCGAAACGGCCTGCCACGCGATACTGGGCCGACCAGCACTCGCGAAGCTTATGGCGGTTCCGCACTACACCTACATGGTGCTTAAGATCTCGACGCAGCAAGGCATCCTCAGCCTCCGTACCAACCTCAAGATTGCATACGAATGCGAACAACAGACGATAAACGCCGTCAAGAAACCCTGTCCCCCGGACACGTACAACTCCGAAGACGGTGATAGCCCGGCCGCGAAAAAACAGAAGGAAGCAGAGCAGTCAGCGACCACTCCCAACCCCGCCAGCACACAAACTTAGAGGCCGCCAGCTCCGAGTGATGCAAGAGGGTGTCCCAATATAAGCATAGTTCAATAAAGATTGTACTCTTTCCTCTCCAAGCAATGAATAAAGGTTCTTTGTTTTCCTTGTCTCATATAACCAAACCTGCTATATGACCAAAATGCTTTCGGTGTACGACGACCTCCACAAAACGCTCTCGGCGTATGACAATCTTCGCAACACGCTCACGACAGAGCGACCGCTCCAAAAAACACCCACACTGTATCACCATCATCATAAAAACATCAATAAAGTTCGGCGACCACGACAGTGCGACTACTAACGATCGACGACCTCTCCAAAACACTCCCACAGTGTTTGACGACCTCTCCAAACGCATCACGGCATTCTCCAAACAGCCTGGCCATAACCAGAAAGCTCCCGAAGCTGGTATGTCAATGAGTCATAGCGAATAGAAGTAGCTACCCTAATCGTTACGACCACGTTGACAGACCTCCCAAGTGATATTTCCCCAACAACCGGGCAGTATCATTTGGGTTGGGAGCCATGAGGCTATGCGCCCAGAATCTATACACGACCACGGTACGATCGACAACTCTACAAGCAGCATGGCTTTTCGCCCATCGTCTGCAGGAACGGTCTCCACAGGCCCTAGTCACGCCACGATCGAGCCTCTCGGTAAAAGGACCTATCTCTGGTATCATCCAAAGCGTGCATGAGCTGTTCGCCCTCTGCGTCGTGGATTGCCAGCTGCGTACCTCCTTGGGAGTCCTTATGTATCCTACACGTGAAGTGGCGCTAGCCCTACGACTTGGACCATTTGAGACCCAAGGCTGAACGATTCGTCGCTATGGCTCACGACTTAGCAGGCACGACAGGACATACAAGTGAAACAAAAGCTCACCGCCCCGGATATATTACAGCTTTGTAGTTTTCACTTATACATCCGAATACTTGTATCCAAGATACAAATTATCGCTGTCCCGCAGCAAAATAGAACATAAAGATAAAGTCGAGACTACAAAGCAGAAGTGACCACACCTAAAAACAAGTCATACTAACGATTACAACCTCATCCTACTGATACGATAAGCGACTACTTCACTAATGTTCCTAGTCCAGAGATCAAATTCATGCCAAAGCTGACATTGCAGGCTACAGTACATAATGATCCCAGGCGTGTTGGTACCAAAACGACGACACTCGTTCTAGACGCACAGATGAGGGCCGACCACGACGACCAGATTGGGCACATCCTCCGGGGCACGAATCCACAACCGCCGCCGGATCCCGTGCATCTCATCACGGGAACGCTCCCAAAGACGACGCAGGCTTCGATCACAAAACCGACCATCTGGAAGGGAACCTCCGTCGAGGCAACCAAGGATAGCAAGCGTCTCCGGATTCGCCGAATCAGCATAGTACAACATCATAGACCTGAAGTACATTGCAACGTCATCTCCAGCAGCCACCGCCCTACCAATAAGCTCTTGCCCAACAGGATCTTGCCCCCACAACATCAACCGCTCCAAACCACGGAAGAACAAGGCCTCCCAGTGGTCAACGTCAAGAAAACGCTGCGCGAAGGCAGGCTCCAGGAAAGGGTAGTAAGGCCAGCAAAAGTCCTGAAGACACCGAAGAGACATGAGCCAAGCGTCATCACAAAATCGGCAGAAGAGGCGGCAGGTTGGGCGAATCCTCGCATACTCACGAACATTGTCGCCACCGTCGATCACATGAAGAAGAATCCGAAAGACCAAGTCCTCCGGCAATGCCAGCAGGGCGGAAAAACCAATCGCAAGGCGTGCATCGTCCCCCTCCATCTTCCTCGACCAAACCCTAGCACTGACGGACTCTCCTACTCTTCGCCTAAACCTTGCTGGCAACACGCGTGGAGATTACTAACAATACGGACGGAAATCCTCTCAGATCACCAAGTATATATGGCACCGAATCGACGGTTATTCGAATCCTAATCGCTCTAAGTCAAAGAAACGCGACCCCTCCTGTTCCGTCAACCACCGGGATAGCCTTAAATACCAAGCGGCGCGGCGCTCCGACTTCAAGGGTTTTTGGGAAACCGCAACGATCAAATATAGAACTGCCACGCCACCTCCCTGTTGCACACCAAAAACGGGCCGATAATCACGCATATAGAATACGACCCATTTACTTCCTCTTCCTTATACATTCACTTATAGTCAATTACATGATTTACGGCTAATAATTGTTTCCATGCAATATCACCAACACTACAGTCCCAGGGACTGGACGACCAGACTTGTTACTCTTATGCAGCAACATCAGACGACTACAATAGTCTGGCCGACAAGTTTCACAGAGTGGACGACACAAACAAGCTTGGCGACTCCGACGACAGTAACTACCACCCGAGCACTGATTGCATTCCCGACCAGGCTCGGGGGCTTCGTCCAACTACGCACCGAGCAAGCCTCGGGGACTGTGGCTAAGGCACGGAAGGACAACACCCAGGGACTGACGCCCGGGGACTGCGAACGAAAAGCAAATGACCCCGATGCAAGAACCTCTTCAATCTCCTTCCATCAGGCTCAGGGACTACGGGTATTCGCAGTCGTTTCTTACTAAACTTATACTTCAGTTCTTTAATTTTCAATATATGATCCTGATACAAGAAGCTCCCAGTTTCTTACATCAGGCTCGGGGACTATGGGTACTTGCAGTCGTTTTTTGCAAACTTATGCTTCAGTCTTTGTTTACATACCTTATGCACTATTTTATAAAGCATGGCACCACGTGCATAATTCACCTGCTACCATGCTCGAGGACTAAGTGGGTACACTTCACCTTGCGGTGAATGTACTAATTTTCTTTTCGGCAAAGCTCTATTGTTTTCTATGTTGTTTTTGCAGAGCCTAAGTGGGTACACTTCACCAGGGAAGGACTTTCCAAAAGTTTTTTTCTTCAGCACATCACATTCTTCAAACAAGCAGCTGCAGCATCCGGCAAGGCGACCAGCTCGCGCATCAAGCTACGACGTTCTCAACCAGCCCGACCTGGTCGGGAGGCTTCTCCGAGCATCACCTCGACCAGCTACCCTGGTCGGGACTCTATGACGACCACTCCGCGTGATGGCGACCAGCTGAACACCTCCCAGGATGACACTGCGGGCTCGCCAGAAGAATGCAACGTGCTCGGGGACTTGTTGGGGATATTACCTCGGCATATCCCCAGGGACCTTATGGGCCTGCCGACCAGAAGAAGGCCCAACCCGCGAGGCCTTGCGGCACGTGACCAGCCCGCCGTGCTCGCCAAGGACTCCGAAGAAGTCTTGATCGCCAAGGAAGATCCTAGTAGATAGACTCGGATCCCTTTCCATAGGGAACCGATCGTAATCTGTTAGGATATGGGAATTGTGACACTGCTCCCCGGCTATATAAGGCGAGCAGGGACCCCCCTCAAAAGCCCACACACAACCTCTCGCAGATCATCTACAGATCTTGTAACCTAATACGCAAGATCAATCCAACCACCAAAACACAGGACGTAGGGTATTACGGCGATTTGCCGGCCTGAACCTATATAAATCGCCGTGTCTATGCTCTCTGTGTTACGCTTGATCGTCGTCGCCACACCTCCACCTACAATCTACTACCGTAGGGTACCCCCTACGTAGACTGCGACGCATATTTCGTCGACAAGAAGCTCATTATAGCATCCTCCATCAGTTAGTGAGCATGGAAAAATACGTCGAACAACACCTAGAAGAGCTTCGCACTGCTCATGATGGAAAGCGCACGGAGGAATGGGTCAAGAAAGAGCACAAGAACAGTTTTGTACAATGGATCAAAGAGCAAGAAATATCGCTTGATGACGATGACAATGACACTGTAAAGAAGCTTGCGCAAGGCCCGTCGACCCAAGTCACCACGTGGCAAGGGTATGATGTGAAGGGGTACAGGTTTCACATGAAAGACAAGGACAACAAGAGTGCGGCACAGAATAGCAGTGTTCGATACGAGGGCGTAGATGAGTTGACACAAAAGAGGACACAATTCTATGGGCAGATCGAACAAATATGGGATCTCGACTATGGACCCAATTTACGCATAACAAACTTCAAGTGCCATTGGGTCAACCCGAAATCTGTTTTAGTGGACAATTACGGGTTAACCACCGTGAACCTCAAAAGCACGGGCTACAAAGATGACCAATGGGTACTTGCAACCAATGTAGCGCAAGTGGCATACTATATCTACCCACCGGATACAAAGAAGCACGTGGTCATGTCCGGAAAGCAACGGATCATGGGAGCTGATGGGGTGCAAAGCCCTGAGCAGTACAACAACTACGCGGAGCTCCAACTTTTTACAGATCATGAAAAGAAGATCAAGGTAGTCGAGGTCAGCTGCAAGCATAGCAAGATGAAGCCCTGGGCACGGAGTGGTAATGAGAAGAGGGTCGTGAAAGCTCCCGCACCAAAATGAGATGTATGCTACACTTTTTTTAATAATGTAGACCGATACAAGTTTGTGACATGTGACCCTTGTTATAAATATAGATCTTGATGAGTTTGACAAACTTTGTATTCATAGCTTTTCTATTTGAATCCATTTACAATTTGAAAACTTAAGTCAAACATTTTAGAGTTTAAAAAACTTCAAGTCAAACATTAGTTTTCCAAGCGGGCTTCTTAACTTGCCCGCTGCGGTAAACATTTACCGCAACATGCATCCTAACTCGCCCGCTGCGGTAAATATTTACCGCAGCGGGCGGGTTAGGATGCCCGCTGCGGTAAATACGAGCATATATATTTGGACATCGTCTCTTCAAATTTTCTAAGTCCACTCGAGTTCTTGCTTCGACCCCGAAGGGCTGTCAGTTTTTGCCGCTGCCGTCGCCATAGCCGCCGCCGTCCTTCGCACCTCCTACACTACTCGTTCCTTCGCACCTCCACCGCCACCATCGTCGGCCGCCGCCACCGTCGTCTGCACCACCGGCCGCCGCCACCGTCGTCCGCACCTCCGGCCGCCTTCGTCTGCACCACCGGCCCACCGGTTCGTCTTCTCTGACCGCCTTTGTCCGCACCACCAGACGCAGCACTCCTCCTCCCGCCACCTCCGTCCGCTGCACCTCCTCCTCCGCTCAGCCACCTCCGTCCACACCACCATCGAACCCTAGCCGTCGCCGCGGGTAGGACCACCCACAGCCGGTTTCTCTTCTCCGGCACCACCGGGACACCGTGCTGGTTGCTAGCTGGTTGCCTACCTCTGGCTGCCTACTGGTTGCTTGGTTCCTCTACTTGCTTAGTTCTCCGGCCCTACTGCAGTGTCATTGTAAGTTTCCTGAACTTGATCTTTATTTTCTGATGGCCTACATAGCTAGTAGTAGTATGGTTGAGTGATAGTCACATTTAGATTGTTCACAAGTTTCTTTGTATGAAACTAGATGGCCTAGATTATTTACCACTATATTTGTGCTGGACAGAACTAGTGGTGAGGAGTTGTGTTGTGTTGTGTTGCTCTTGCTGGTTGCTCTTGCTCTACTGGTGCTCTTGCTCTGCTGGACATAACTGCTGCTGTTGCTCTGTTGGTGCTCTTGCTCTGTTGGTGCTGCTCTGTTAGTGCTCTTGCTCTGGTGGTGCTGCTCAACTGGTGCTGCTGCTCTATTGGTGCTCTTTCTCTGCTGGACAGAACTGCTGGTGCTGCTCTGCTGGTGCTCTTGCTCTACTAGTTTACCGCTATGTTGCTCTTGCTTTGCTAGTGCTGCTCTGCTCTGCTGGTTGCTCTTGCTCTGCCTTCCGAGACCCACGTAGCATTCCTACATGTTGTGAGTTACCCGATGCCTTACTCGATTTACACTACTGTGCAATCTACTAGTTTATAAAACTTGGGTGTGATTGCAGTATTGGACGGATTTATTTTTTGCTCGATGATACAAACTGGTGTAGTGAGACAACATGACAGTCTTGTTAAACTTGAATACTCCATGAATACTACTTGCTATATTTTGTTATCTTCCTATTTTGTTATCTTCGTATCTTGTTACCTTGGTATCTTGTTATCTTGCTAACTTGTTGAATATTACTTGAATAGTACTTGCTATCTTGTTATCTTGCTATCTTGTTAAGTTTCTAAAACTTGAATATTGCTTGAATACTACTTGTTACACTTGTTACTCCTAGAATTCTACTTGTTACACTTGTTACTCCTAGAATACTACTTGTTACACTTGTTACTCCTAGAATTCTACTTGTTACACTTGTTACTCCTAGAATACTACTTGTTACACTTGTTACTCCTAGAATACTACTTGTTGCACTTGTTACTCCTAGAATAATACTTGTTAAACTTCTTAGTCCTAGAATAATACTTCTTACACTTGCTACTCCTAGACTACATTTGGTAAGATGACTGTCATGTTAGTCGATGATCCGTAGTGTTGGATGGCTGCTTTGCGGCAACCCGCTATTTTGAGAGCAATTTTTCTTAAACAAGTTTATGTTTTCAAATTGTCTTGCTGCGGTAAGTCCTATAATGCTAAACTAGTAATTCTACTTAGATTATAAATGGAGAACCCGGATGAGTGGAAAACACCTACCCCAAGTCCCTCTTCAACCTCACTAAAGAGCCAAGTCTCTATTACCCCTCCGAAGCAAAAGAAGCGTCGCACAGAGGAAGCTGATCCGAGTTGGGAACCATGGGTCGAGGGTGAAAGTGTGTCCTGGGTTCCGAGCCGAGATAGCGTCCACGCCGAGGTAGCAACCAACTGGCTTCTTGCGATGTATGCTAAAGCGGTTCAAAACTTGAATGCAAGTTTCTCTGAACAACAGGTACCGGGTTCTACTCGGATGCTCGATTTCGGTGTAGTCGGAGAAGAAGAGGCCCCGGCTCCCTCCACAGAGACCTCGACATCCAAGTCTAAGGGAACCAAGCGGAGGAGGGGTGAACATGGGAGGCACAGGATCGACAGGAGTGAGGAAGTCCACGAGATCCTTGAGGTGGGGCCTATGGGAGAGCCGCTCAAGCCTCACCAGGTGATTGCAGTTTTCAGCAACCAGGTCGCCGTGATTACAAGGGACAAGGTGGAAATAACTTGGCCTGATTGGCACTTTGTCCCAGAGGATTACAAGGGCCTTATCTGGACTATGGTGAGGAGGAAGTTCAACTATCCTGAGAACGCTGATTTGGCCAAGTGCAGGGATTGGGTCATGCATGTGGCGGGGACTTCCCTTCGCAATTTCAAGTCAATGCTAGCGAGAGATTGGTTCAAGAAGGGCAAGAATCCGTGTACCAAATACAATATGATCAAGGATCATCAGTGGGAGGCTTTTTGCAAACTCTGAAACTCAGACGAAGCAAAGGAAAAGAGTGCCAAGTTCAGTGCACTCGCGAAGAAGAACAAGTGGCCCCACCACTTGGGAATGACTGTGTTTGCCAGCAAAAGGGAAGAGTGGCAAAGACAAGATGAAGCTATGAGAGCGAGCGGGCAACCAGATCCGTACCAGGACGTCGAACCTAGGGATAAGGACTTCATCAGAGCTCAAATTCCAAAGAAGCTCAAGGAGGGTGCAACGAAGTTCAACGAGCCCGGGTTCGAAGAGGTTGAGAAGGCTGTCATCGAAGCCTCCAAGGACACCGGGTCCTATGAGGTTCAGAGGGGATATGACCTACTTACTGAGGTCCTAGGAACCCCCGAGCATCGCGGCCGCGTACATGGAGTGCAGTCAAAGATGAACTGGAACGTGATTCAGGCATGGCAATCCGACGCCTCCTCGTACAAGTCGAGGCAGAGGTACAAGACGGACATCTTTCGAAAGGGCTATGAGCTCGACATGTCTGATATGATTAAGAGCTCCATAAAGGAAGCCTTCACGAGCACCGATCCCGAGATGGTGGCGATGAGGTCACAAATGTTCCGCCAGGCTGGCGTGCCCGTCCCTCCAGCTCCACAAGGGGGGAAAGTTCCTGAACTAGAGGATTGCCCCCGCCACCCAGTCGATGATGTCAAGCATATGACAGAGGTGCGGCTTATGATTCCGTTTGGCAAGAGCAAGAAGATTGAAGTGGCCTCGGGAGTTGTATATCCGGCCAACGATATCCCAGAAGTATATCGGGACAGGTTACCTAATAACTATGCACTGGTGACCGTAACGTGTGTGAATCCAGAGCATAAAGAATATGAACTAGATGTTCCTCACCTACAACGGCACCGTACCCTTGAAGCAGCGGAATGTGATGACATCTTTTGGATGAAGGACGATATTGAGATCGTGCCAACAACGGCAACCTCTGTTGTTGGATCTTGTCCCCCAGAAGGCGACGGCGACGGCGACGGCGATGACGAAGGCCCTGACAAGGACCCGCCTTATTCACCTCTTGGTGGTAGCCCGCCTCCGACCAATGAGGCAGGAGGTTCAGGGGCCGCTTCTGGGGGCAACACGATGTCTGGAAGCCAGCCGATCCCGAGCGGGCCACCTCCACCTCCCAACACTCAACCTATGCCCCCAACAAATGAGGAGGGGGCTCAAGGGGATGCACCGGGTGCACCAAGCCAACAGGGAGGTACGGAGGCGGACAACCCGAAGGACAACTCTACATCGCTCCCATACTCGACTACGTTTCCAAGGTACATTACAGACGAGCACAAACAACGTTCAATTCACATTTGTACCTCAATTCACATTGGTACGTTCTATCCCAACTTTTCCAGGCCTGAAGATGATCCTCATCATCTATTTCCTGTGGATGATGATTGTCCCGGCCACTTCGAGAACGGGAAGTTCTTGATAACCAAGCAAGCACTCCTTGATGAGGAATTGTGGGATACAAGGAGGTTTCATCTTTGGTACATGGAAGCATCAAAAAGAGGAATGTCAAGTTTCACCGTGAAGATTGTAGCGGATTGCTTCCACTTGCCCGCCGAGGATTTCACTATTCCGGTGGACTTCCAAGACATGTATAGGCTGCTGGTGGGAGAAGACCTACACATCGTCCAACTCACCCTGTTTGCAATGTAAGTGAAGACTTGCGAGTTAATTCCATAGATCTCTCTCGTTGTATACGTCAACTCTACACTCATTAGACTATATGGTACGTTGACGTATCTATGTAGGATGTCTGCCACCGTAAGCAACAAAAAGCATCGTCCTACTCTTTTTCTCTCTCCAATGCATATTAATGAGAATGTCATCAAGGGTCACATGGCAACGGATAAAAAACAGACAAACAAACAGAGAGAAAAGGAATATAAAGATAATATGAGGAATCAGAAGAAGAAAGTGGCATACTACATTTGCTCAGTAATGTTGAAGGTCAAGGAGGATGGGCCACGGTGTATCATGGCTCCATATCACTTTGGGTAAGTATGAAAACATGTCCGTAGAGATTCAAAGTGGGTAGGATCAAGCTTTGTAATCATCCTAACTAATAGTCTGTTTGAATCGTGCAGCAACGGCCTCGAGGGCCATTGGGTTGCATATCTCATCTATCCTCAAGATGGCAGAGCGGTCGTATTCGACTCGTTGAGGACAATAAACAAACCAGGGTACAAGACATTTGAAGATTGCTTGAAAGTGTAAGTCAATAAGCATTTTTATCTTTTACGGTTATCGTTATTAATCAAAACATGTCTAACTCTATTACATTTTGTGCAGGGATTATAAGTCGTACTTGAAGGATCCCGAATGCTGGGGTCGCAGGACCGATAGTTGCAAGGCGAACAATACCGACCACATCAAAATCGGACGTGACTTCCCGGTACGTAAAGTAATTGCAAAGTTCGTTTGTGCTTTGTTTCCATATGTGTTTGTTCTAAAGCTTCTGTAACGATCGTGCAGTGAGCCAAACAACGGTTGGATCCAAGGCATGTGGCTTGTACACATGCGAACACCTGAGGCAGTGCAGGGAGTACACTCAAAGCTGGAAGAAGCTCAAGGAAGGAGTAAAATATTGGGTGAACACCTACAAGCCATCCTTCAAGAAAGTTAAGGCGGAAATCTGTAAGTTCGTCATGGAGAAATGCGTTCTCGAAGGAGAACAATTCTTTGACGAAGAATCTCCCTTAGCTACCGAACCCAGGTACAAGAGGCTAAGGAAGTGGACGACTCTACTGCGCCCAAGTGATTACAAATGGCTCGTGGACTTTTCTTAGAGGATTTTGTAAATGTAACTCAAAAGGCTTGTTGGTTTGATGTGTGATGTGTATATAGATGTTGAAAACTGTGTATTATGACATGTGCAATGCTTGAATGGTTTATATTTAAATGTTTCCTGCATATATGTGAAATCTAGAATCTAGAAATGTTTTGAATTCAAATTCTGGGAATTATTTGAATTCTGATTTTTATTTTTTATTTTGAAAAGTATTTACCGAAGCGGGCAACTGAACTGCCCGCTGCGGTTAACCATTATTAGCCGCAGCGGACGCTGTATGGATGCCGCTGCGGTATATACATTTACCGCAGCGGGCGACACAAGGCGATCGCAGCGGTTAATGAATGTTAACCACAGCGGGCACCTTATGTTGCCCGCTGCGGTTAACCGATTCTTTATCGTAGCGCGGCAGCGCAAGCGGACGCTGCTGCCCGCTGCGGTAAAGACTTGTGTAGTAGTGAAAGAGACACATGTTGCTGAACTCATTAAATTCATCCAGGTTAGATACACCATCAACCCCTATAGCTTGTTGCTTTCCAGGAATAACTACATGTTTCGCCTTGTCGGTACTTTTCTTCTCATTAGGACAAAGGATCTGTTCAGCATAGAAGACTTGTGAAGCATGGTTAGCCATTATCCACGGATCATCTTTGTAGCCTACCTTACTTAGATCAAGAACTCTAACCCCATAGTTGTCCACTGTGACATGTTTGTCTTCAACCCATTGACATTTAAACACAGGGATCTGAAATGTATCATAGTCTAGTTCCCATATGTCGTCAATGAAGCCAAAGTATATAGTTTCATCACCAGTTTTAGAGTCTAAGGCATCACATCGAACTCCACTATTTTGTGCAATGCTCTTTTGGTCCTTGGACTTGGTACAGAATGTGAAGCCACTAATGTCATAGCTTTGTCATGTTGTGACCTGGCGTGATGGTCCAGAAGCCAACACCTTGATGGTGCGTTCCTCAATTGTTTCCCCCCTCTGGAATGTCAAGCTCCCTTAGCCATGAGGTGAACTTATTTTTGTGTTCCTTCATTAACCACTCATCTTTGTGCCCATGATAATGTTTGCGAAGCTCATCAATATGTTCCTCGATGAAAGGCTCCATTATCGAGAGTTGATGTAGGATGTTGTGATGTGCCTCGAGGACTGAATTCTAATCTTGCGGGACTAATGATTTCTTTCTCATCCTCCCTCTTCCATTCAGCCTACCATCATGTCTTGACGGAGGCAAACCTATTACTTCTGTTGCAGAATGGACCACCAGACTCAATTGCCTCTTCGGTTAAGTACCCCTCTACCATGGACGCCTCAGTATGAGCACGAGTTGATATGTAGCCATTAAGTGTTGACATGAAACGCTCATACGTCCACATCTCATGCAAATACATGGGACCCAGTGCCTCTATCTGTGGAACCAAGTGCACCACAAGGTGAACCATAATATCGAAGAATGCTGGAGGAAAACATATCTCGAACTATGACACTGTCTCCGCTGCAAATTCCTTAAAAGATGTCAACTCATCACGGTCGATCACCTTCTGTGAGATCCTGTTGAAGAAGTAGCACAACCGTGTGACTGCAACCTTTATCCACACTGGATTTATAGCCCTGATGGCAATAGGGAGGAAAATAGTTAACATGGCATGACAATCATGTGAGTTGTAGTTGGTGAGTGTAAGGTCTTTCATTGACACAATACTTCGTATGTTAGAGCAGAATCCAGATGGGACCTTCAGATTCTTCAACCACACACACATCGAATGTTTCTCATCATTGCTGAGGTTGTAGCTTGCTGCCGGGAGATGGTACTTCCCATTTTCTTGAAGAACAGGGTGGAGTTCTTTTTTTATGTCTAACTGTACCATGTCCAGGCATGACTTTAGTCCTTCCTTTGTCTTTCCCTTTATGTCTAGCAAGGTTCCAATTAGGCTTTCAAACACGTTCTTTTGAACGTGCATACCATCGATCGCATGGCGTACGTCTAACTCAGGCCAGTATGACAAATACTCGAAGAAAATAGATTTCTTCTTGAATGTAGCCCCTGGAGTTGGTTTGACATTCTTTCTTGGTTTTTCGTCTGTTGTCTTCTTCCTGAAAACAAATTTAAGGTTCCTGACTAGGTTGAAAACTCTTTTGCCTTTACTGTTACCTAGTGGGGCAGTAGACTGGAGTTCAATGTTATTGTCGAAGTACTTATCCATCTTCTTCTGACAGTACCCGTGTCCTTTCGATAAGAAGCGTTTGTGCCTCATGTACACTATCTTCTTAGATGCAGTAAGGGACACATGAGCGGTTTCATCTATGCATACCACGCAACCAACCTTTCCCTTGAACTGCCCTAATAATGTGAAGAGAGCAGGGTAATCGTTGATGGTAACAAAGATAATTGCTCTCAACGTGAATGATTCTTTGTGGTACTCGTCTCACATTTTAACACTTGTTTCCCACAATATCTTCATGTCTTTCATTAAGGGCTCCAAGAAAACATCCATGTCAACTCCAGGCTGTGTAGGTCAAGAGGTAAGGATGTTTAGCATGAGGTACTTTCGCTTCTGCATCAACCATGGAGGAAGGTTATAGATGGTGAGGATCACCGGCCATATGTTGTGAGTGCTGCTCCTCTCAGCAAATGGATTCATTCCGTCAATACTCAGTGCAAACCTAACATTTCTTTATTCCTTTGCAAATTCTTCGTGGTTGTTATTGAAATCTATCCACTGCTTGCCATCGGCTGGGTGTCAAAGCTTTCCATCATCTTTGATGTGCTCATCAGAAGCATGCCAGCTCATAAGTTTGGAATCCTCTGGGTTAGCAAACAAACACCTCAGTCGATCGACCACATGCAGGTACCATATCACCAAAGCAGGAATCTTTTTCTACGCATAATAGTCTACTTCGTCTTTTTCTTTTGCTCGTGGGTTTTGAACTCTGTTGGGTCTTCTTTCGCTTCTTTTCTTTACACACCGAGGCAGCACAGTGTTCCTCTTTGTAGTCTTTATTTGTTTTGTACCTACTTGCATTACACTTTAGACAGCTCTCAATGTCCTTATAATCTTCAGCTCGATATAGGATACAATGATTTCTACAAGCATGGATCTTCTCAACACCCATCGTAAGTGGACTTATTAGCTTCTTTGCATAGTACGTGTTAGCAGGCACTTTTGTTTTCCTTTGGAAGCATGTCTATGATAATACTCAAGAATGCATCAAAGCTAGCATCAGAAATACCAAACCTAGCTAGCTTTGCATACCAACAACTTTAGCACCGAACGCAAGGTCGTGAACTCTTTGGTGCAACCCTTAGACTCATCGTACAAAGGCTCTTTTGCTGCCTTCATCAGGGCCTCCATACCTTTCTTAAAGAACATTGATGGATCTTCTGCATGACGACGCAACATTGCCTCCAGGAATTCTGCATCTTCTGCAGCCATATTAGTTTGCATCACATCAATTCAGACGCCATCAATTCCTCCAGCGAAACCATGATCTAGACCATCGGTGACAGGTTGTTGTGTCTCATGTACAAAACTGAAACCCACCGTCAACAAGCATATCTGGACCATCGATGTCGATATTTGCACGGCTAACAGTTGTATAAGGCGCATCACTACCCTCTCCATGCTTTGTCCAAATCAAGTAATCCTTCATAAATCCTCGGCGGACAAGATGAGAAAGGATTTGTTGATGGTCGTCAAATACAATAACATTCCTGCAGTCCGTGCATGGACAATGTATGTGTGTCTTCTTTGTTCTCTAAGCATGGTTCTTAGCTTGATCAATAAACTTATGAACCTCGGGTATGTATGATACATCAAGCCTTGATAACTTATACATCCAGAATGACCTCTCCATCGATCAATACCTGACTTTCAAAAGGGAGAGACAACAAATATTATTTAACCATCTTAATCAACCTGACTTAAAGAAAATGGATTAAAACTGACCTTTCTTAGCAATCTCCTTCCAAGAAATAAAGATCAAAACCTCCCCCTTGTATTTTGATAAATGTGGCTCTCCAAAATCACCTCCTTCCAACAGTCCTCAAATCAGAATGCCCCCTTGTCTGTGTAAATGAAGTTTAGAGAGGATTTACCTCGGGTTTAGAGTGTAATAGCTAGGGTTTAGGGTTTAGCTAGGGATTATTAGCTAGGGTCACTGGATTATTTAGCTAAGGATTTATGATTCACCTAGTGATTATTTAGCTAGTTATTAAAGTAAACAATGTAAGTATCATAATTAAATTAAAAAACATAAGTATCATTATTAAAAACACAAAATTAATGAAACATAAGTGCATATAGTGGATGAAATAAATTGAGAAATAAAAAAGCATAATAAAGAACCTAAGTAGAATAATTAAAAAAACTAACAAAAAAACTACACTTCCCTTCCCTCTATACATAAATTCTATTTAACACAACATTGATTCATGAAAACAAGTAAATATATATATGTAGCATAAACTAAATTAAAAAGCAAACATGAAAATGGAGAGAGGAGATATATTATATAATTAATTTAATCAACCTCACATGAATAAACAAAGAAAATAACCTAGGTATTCTTCTCTCTCACTCATGGTGAAACCCTAGATCCAAAATGTGGCTCAAATTGATCAAATATGAGCTAAATGAGACAAAAGGGACATAAACTAACCTTTTTTAACAACCTCCTTCCAAGAAATGAAGATCAAAACCTCTCCCCTTGTATTTTGAAAAATTTGGAACTCCAAAATCGCCTCCAATGGAAGGTGGCGGCGAGAACTGTAGCTGATCGGGAGGAAGAAGAGAGTGGGTGTCGGAAGGGAGGTATATATAGGCAGGATGCACCACTGGCGGTTGGTACCATTTACACTGACGGTTGAGTTATGCCAACCGCCAATGGAAATAGATCATCACTGGCGGTTGAGTTATGCCAACCGCCAGTGGTAATTCATCTTCACTGGCGGTTGACAACTCTGCTCGGGCCAAAACACGCCACAGGCGGCGTGAAACCCAAAACCGCCTTGTGGTGTGTTTTGGGGGCGCCAATAAAGACGTGTTTTCTACTAGTGATCTAAAAATCATTTTATAGTAATGCTTTTATATACCACTAGTGAAAGATAGGTGGCATCAATGTAAACCATTTGTGTAGTATATGTATGATTCAATTGCTTTTAGTAGAAAAAACAATAGGGATAAAACACTACTGCAGATTACTCACCACAATAATGGCTTTCACCACGAGATCACACACCGACCTGGCAATGAAAATATCTTTTTACGCTGGTTTTTTGCCCTATTGCACCGACGGTGAAACATTTATCACAGTCGATTCAGTAGAAAACTGTAGTGAAAATACCATTGGTGAAAATAGTTTCTGTAGTAGTGAAAGTTAATTAGGAGCTGACACAGAGTGTTTATCAGTAACATTACTGGACATCCAGACTATTTGCTTATATTAGCTGTGATAGTTTAGGCACTAACCATGATTGATGATCAAATTTATTAGCCAAGTTCTGTAATTTCGCCAGCAACGTATTTAGTATAACATGGAAGTAATGGTAGCCCGCACTCGGCAGTCGGCAGAAACATTTACAAAGTAGTGCCTGTCTACATCTGAATCAAACTATTGGAAAGTCGGGCCATCAAATGCTATCCTGCATGACCATATATTGAAACTTGAGCTATCTATCCATCAACAATAGATCATGGTGCCTACCCAACCAACAGCACTACAGAAGTGAATGGAGTACATGCATTTAGATGTGGGCAGATATCAACGACACTGGAATATTAGAAAGTGTGACTTTTTTTTTCATTTTTCACAGTTCACACGGTTCCTGGAAATCCCCAGTAACTTAAACATATATCAAAGCTAGTCTATTTTAATTCAAAAGCACTCATTCAGCCTGCTCACTTTTTTAGATGAAGTGCACGAACGAATGCTAGAGTATACTTAATTTGTTACTAAATTTGTAATAAGAAGCAGTGTGTGTTCAATGAAAACGAACAGGGAATCCATAAAATATGCAGGAGGCAAGGTTCTTTCTAGTGTAATTTGGATAATATTTCATGATTGTAAAAACATATCATGAATAGAACTATAATATTAGTCACAATGAATTACCATGCAGGAGTTCTGAATACAGAAAACAAGGGCAGCAGCTGCAACGAAACAGGCTGAAATGTACGTACTGCAAAATAATATAATTTCTCAGGAAAAATAAGATATCTCCTCAATCCAAAAACAGGTTCTGGGTACATCTTTTATTGGAAATAGATACATTGGAACATGCCAGAAATTTATTTATATAAATTGGTTATTTATTAAAAAAGTCAAGAGATTTGTTTCATGAGGTTATTGTAATAAACTAGCTAGCTAGGTAG
Organism: Microstegium vimineum; assembly: GCA_022036555.1. NCBI lineage: Eukaryota > Viridiplantae > Streptophyta > Magnoliopsida > Poales > Poaceae > Microstegium > Microstegium vimineum. The sequence continues at coordinate 17,693,209 of CM039119.1, forward strand.
GTTGTGTTGGAAATCGTTTTTTGAGAGACCTCCAGGAGATGTATCCAAACAGGTATTTGGTCAAAATCAAGGACCGTTTTTTTTCTTTTAAAGGATTGCAAGAATTTTCCGCAAGATTTATTGAAGATAAAAAAAAACAGAGGCAAAAATATTGCCCCAAGTTTTTCTAAAAAGATGACCAAATTAAATGTTAGCACTTTTGCTTTACTTTGATACTGAACTTGTGTACAGCTGGAAATCCTCAATAGCTGTAGGAATAAACACATAAAGTGCATGAGTGCACCATCTCCACACTGTCCCCCTTTAAATAAGAGACCTCACACCAAACCCTCCTCACAGCAGCACAAGCAAAACATAGAGCAGAAAACTCTAAACACAATCCAGACCAGTAGTAGCTCTACTAGCTAGAAAACATTAGATTCAATGGCAAAAGCACAGGCATCAGCTGCGCTGCTCATCGCCGTGGTGGCCCTCGCCACAATGGAGAGTGCCCACGCCATCTGTGGCATGGCAAACGAGGACTTCAAGCTGTGCCAGCCCGCGGCATCTGCGAACGACCCCACGAACAGCCCGTCAGCGGAGTGCTGCGCTGCGCTGGGCAAGGCTGACCTTGGTTGCATCTGCCGCTACAAGGGTGTCGCTGGCATATGGATGAGGATCTACCACATCGACCCCAGCCGCGCTATGGCGCTGCCTGGCAAATGCGGCCTTACAATGCCCAGCAACTGCTCGTAGTGATCCTGCGATGCACCATCATGCTCTCGATCATCGACGACTGGACGGCCAGAAGTTGTGTATCCGTACGTATGCTATGGCTAGCTAAATAAAGTGGCCTGAGAAGCTCGTGAAAGGCTCTCTGTGTGCTCCTTGATGGCTTCATCTATTTTTTGTTTGAGTGTGTGATTGTGTGCGCGCGTGTGCTGAAAACTCAGCATGTGTGCTCGTTTCAGCTCATCATCAGCTCGATCCATGTGACCTAGTGTCTACACAAGTCTCAAGTCTGTAAGCCTGCATGTTGTCATGATCCGTATATATATATTTACTGAGTGTGTCCGTAACTGTGTGTACCTTATTATAGGGTAAGAGCCATGGAATACATAATGGATCGGATATATGAGCTTGTTCCAATTCGAAATCTAGGAGTACAATATTTCTAATAATGTGCGTGACACAGCTACGGATTCTGGCAAAATTCAAATGACATTCTAGCTTTGTATACGGATGTTCGAGTGTACATCATTGTACAAGACATTCCAATGCTACCAGAGCTAAATATAATACTGCATTTTGTCTACATATATAGACTACATGCGCATGCAATATATATTTCAACTGCACACGCGTGTAGAATTATGTGCACATTTTAATTAAATTGGAACTATCACGATTGATCTATGACTACCGAGTGCCACAAATGGTTAGCCGAGTGTTTTTTTTTTGTTGAAAACTCGGCAAAGAACCTCTTTGTCCAATGAAAAAAAAACACTCGAAAAAAAAACGCTCGACAAAGAAGCTCTTTGCTAAGTGCTTTTTTTTACTTCTGTTCTGAGTATTTTTTTACACTCGGTAAAAAACTTTTTGTTGAGTGTTTTTTTCACTAGGCAAAGAAAATTTCAAAGCACAGTTTGATGTGGTAAATTAATTCAAATGAAAATATTTTCAACTATAAAGTTGTATAACTCATCAAGGTGTATAATGTCTGTTTTGGTCATTTTTTTATATTACAAAGTGGAAGTAAATTTGTTCACAGATCTTACATATCTCTCGTAGTTAAGTAGTTTATGAAACTACAAAAGAGATATATATAAAATTTGTGAACAACGTTAGAATGACCATATCGGATGAATAGATGACTAAACAATCAAAATAAACTTTGTACATATCAAAAAGTTATGAAACTTTATAGTTAGCAAATTTTTAATTTAAAATCATCTTGTCATGCAAAACTATGTTTGAATTTCAAAAAATTTAAATTCAAATTTTCCAAACAAGCTCAGATCAAAAAACAACTAAAATAAACTTTGTAGATCTTGAAAAGTTATGAAACATTGTAATTGGTAACTTTTTGATTTTAAATCATTTTATCATGCAAAATTACGTTTGAATTTGAAATTTTTGAAATTTAAATTTTGTAAGTGACCTCGGATGAAAAAACTTTATGAGAGAAAAGTGAGATCTTAAAAAGTTATGAAACTTTGTAGTTGACAACTTTTTTTATTTGAATTTATTTAGGTCTTCAAACAGGTAATTTATACTCGATTTAGTATAATATATGGGAAACCAAAATTATAACTAGACACATGTGAGTCACATGAGGGAAAAAGTCGCAGGTTCGAATCACACGGTCCCTCCCTTGATTAGAAAGATTTATTTTTCCAATTTTTCCTAATTTTTTTGGACCTGTCTTCCACGAGTATTGGAAAAAGGCAAAACCAGAAGTACACAGGCATAGGTTCATATCTCAATAGAAGTTATCTCATCTACATTCCGCTCCAATGATGGGAATATGCATGTATTTACCTTAACCTACATGTGTTAAAGTAAATTAGAGTGTATTTAAACAAAGTTGCACTCCAATCTACTCCAACCCATTTAGTTTGAGGCAGATACATATAAATCCTAACAAGGATGAAAACATGTAAGTTTAACTTAGTTCATGAAGATAGTACCAACATCTATATCTGCAAATTAAATAGGTTTACTATAAAAACTAATGAAATAATTCATGTAATGATATGTTTTTACTATAAAGTATTAGTATACTTTGATAGATTTTTGTCAAATTTTGAAATTTGTTGTCTTTTTAACAAGTGAGCGAGGAGGTTAGTGCAACTACATCGATTAAGGCCATGATTAACCGTGACGTTTTATCCGAAGCGGTTGCAAAACCCACCTCGGTTAACCTTTTTTGCCAGTCACGGTTAAGATTCTTGTACCTTAACCTACATATGTTGAAGTTAATTAGAGTACATTTAAACTAAGTTACACTCTAATCCACTGTAATACATGTAGTTTGAGGTAAATACATGTGCATCTAAATAAGGGCTAAAAGAAATAGATTTAATTTAGTTCACAAAAAATAGTATCAACATCTATATCTACAAATTAAATAGGTTTACTCTAAAAACTAATGCATTATTGATTTAATGATCTGTTTTTATGATAAAGTATTAGTATCTTTTAGAGTAATAGATTTTGTGAACATTGAAATTTGTACAAAGTGATAGATACCTATGTGGACTATAACATTGGTTTAGGTTGTTGCTCCATCCAAAATCATTTGAAAATTTAAAAGATTAAATTTCATATTATGGAAACTTAAAAATTCTGGTCCTTAAATGTTCTAAACAAACATGTTTGTATATAGCTATTCGAGTACTACAACTTTAATATAAATTTTTCTTCTTCATCACATTTGATTTGAAAAATTATTTTTCTCCACCTATTTTCAGATATGTGCTCCACCTTTACTGTTAGTTTTTTTAATTAAGTCAGTTAGGTCAATGATACTGGTTGCCTGTTTGTACTTTGGTATTCGCCAGAGAAGCAAGTTGTCAACTGATAAACCCGTCCTGCTAGAGCTATGCAAACTGAGCAACTTGCATATATGTTCCCAGTCCTCAGTTCATCATCCATATCTGAACGTGCGCAACAACAAAATGACAAGATGAAATAAAGGAAATATATCGCAGGCTAAATACGTCAAAAAACAACAATTTCTTTGTTGATCAAGACTGCACTTTGCGGCGTGGCGTGCCATATATAAACTAATACTAGTGCGCAAGCATATATATCAGTTGTGTAGGCGGCACTGTGAGAGGTCGGCAGATAGTTTTTTTGTTACTTTTTGTTTGATTTTTAATGATGAAGATAGTTTTTGCTACATATAATGGCGGTCCCTATCGTTCAGCACAATCGACTGATCGGGGACGGGGAGCACGATCTGCTCTCCGCTTGGAGATTGATCGAGCTCGAAATGGAGTGCGTGTTTGCCATGATATGATATAGTGCTTTCATCAATGTCGTCGTCCAGCTGGTGAATTCGTCAATCAAAGCTGCCCAACCTTTAGTGCATGCATGCATGCATATTTAGTGCGGAATTAGGTCGGCAAAGCATTATTTGCCACAGTATTTCTCTCCCTAGCTTAGGGCCTTAGGCAGAGTACATCGGATCGGTATGCTGGGGTTTTATATGTGAGTAATTTTGTGTCATTTATTAAACAACCTTTGCAAAAAATTAAATCTTTTAATTGGGCTGTCTCGTGTAGTACATTTTGTGCATAGAGGAAAAGAGATGTTGAGTTGCATGATTATAATAACTCATGCATTTTAGTTTATTATATGACCTTTTTCTCTGATATATATTCCTCTCCCATCCACATCATTAAAAATACTACAAGGCTCACAGACCGCACCACACCATTAATGTATAGTAACATAATACTTTGTCCTAGAAGTGTGATATCTTTATCTTCTTTTACTTAATCCATCTTTTGATGTAGTGAGAACCGGAGAGATCATGTTAGGTTGTTTTAATATAGTGGATCATGTAAGATATTAGCAAGTAGCAAAATGCATGCTACTCCAAATCTTCTTCAGTCTTGCTATGTTTTACCCCTAGCCCTATGGTCCCATTTATAGTCTCTTTAGTTCGGTTCTTGTAGGTGGGTACTTATACGCAGAGTTGGATACTTGTCAACCCCACAAAGAGCTTGACAAGTATCCAACTCTGCGTATAAGTACCCACCTACAAGTACCCACCTTGGATACCATGTCTCCCCTGCCACTTCTAGAGGTGGTTGACAAGTATCCAAGGTGGAAATGGTTGATTTGGATGTAGGTGATAGTCGACCTCCCTCTAGTGGGGTCACCCGACCTAATCTTGCCACCTCTATCTTTCATCTTTCTTAAAAGTGTTGATCAATGGTCCATAAGATGTGTGGCAAGTGATTTGATTGATTGTTGATTGATTGTGAGGCATTTGATTTTGTTAGATGGGCCCATGGATCCATGTGCTTTCTACTTGACATCATTCTATCATTTGACATGAACAAACCTCCAATGATCCAATGTGTAGAATGACTTAGTGTGCTCCCTTTGCATGTGGTAAAGTGGTGGTCTAAGATGGGTTCTTAGTGGGTTGATCAACCTAGCTATAGCCCCCCTGAGTTGTCCAATCTTTCTCCCATATGGTGTGTGTGTCATGCAGATTTCCATTTTTTAAGCATGAGTTGATGGTTTGAAATGTTGAGTTAGTGGCCATCAACACCGATTCTACAGGTCTCATGTTTTCTAGTGAAAATATGATGATCTTGAACAACATTCTTAATATTTTTGCATACATGTGTTCACCATATCATTAACAATCCCAAGTAACACATATTTATCATTTAACAATGGGGCACAACTTCCTTAAGGTTTTTGCTTCCTACTGAAGAGGAGCAAAGGTGATATCCTTGATCTTCTCAGTATTGCCATACTTATCCACCAAGAAGTGAGGGGAAGAAGTTGTAATCTTGCATCTAGCTAGCTTGTGTTGATTTGCCTTATGTTTTTCTCTTCCTCATCAATATATCTTCTACATATATTCATCAAGACCTCTCTAGTCATTGACCAAAATCTTCTCAAGATCAGGCTTGATGATGTTGTCAAATGCGTATACATGCCTAGAATGCGACAAATCCTCGAACATGCCATATGCCACAACATAGGGACACACTTTTGTTGCGTCCCTGTGCGAAAACATGACCCAATATTGTTGGGTTGCACTAGTAAACCAAGATCACTCACTCTGGAGTGACTAGGCCGGGGCAAGCACACTTGGAATCTCTTCTAGTGTCAGTTGTCTTGCTAGAATGTTCTCAATCGCCATCAAGACATAGGAATAACATAAAATTAGGGTATAGAAAGTGAGATAGGGTAAAAGAATAGTATATTGATATGCAATTTGATTGAATTTCCCGTAATCGGTCTTAGCCCTTTATTGGGTAGGGTGGTCTTGCCCCATGGAAATCACACCCAAAATGTGTTACAAAAGCTAACTCGAAATAGATGTATATACTTTTGGAGTGCCAAATCTGGATGGTTCAGTGTGGCAAACTAGATAGTCCAGTATGCATGTTGAATGACATAGTTTTGTCAAACTAGATGGTTTGGTATGTAAAATCGGACCAGTCTATGTGATTTTCTGAGCATCATATATAACTTCTAGACCCGAACATTGAACGAGATGATCCATATGTATATTTTGATTGTATGGATGAGAGCTACATCATGGTGAACTCCAGTATGTTATTTGGCTTATTTTTTATGATGTTCCAAGGGCTTATTTATATTTTTAGTGGAACTTAGCCAAAATGCTCATCAATAACGATACATACCGAATTTATAGAGAAAATAAGCATTAGCTCTTAGCATGCCATTTTTAGGTACGGACACTATGCAAACCCTGAGATTCATTAAGTCACCACACCCTACCATCACCATCTCCCTATAGTTGAGTTGATCCCTGGATAGATCCACTAGTTTGTGATTATGTTACACTAGTAACCATTAAACTTTCTTTTAGCCTACATTTGTCAAGCTGAGAACTTAAACTTGATGATAGTTTGAACCACAAGAAAACCTAACAACTGAGCTGCACAAATTTTGCATTGACCTGAAATTAGGTGGATCTAAATTTGCTTGGATGGCCAGATTAGCTTTCAAGTCATCTTTTAACGATATTTTTTTTTTGAGAATGCCATCAACATTTTTTATGGGGCCATCAACATTTTTAGGGTCACAGCCACACAGGCCTCGGTCCGCAGGCTCAATTCTTTTTTTTACTGTTGAAATAATAAAATGGGCCCAACATATTCGCTCGGAGGAAGCCCATGAACACCCAAAAAGCCTCTTGCTCTCATCTTCTTCTTCCCCGTGCGCGTGCAGCCCCTGGCTCTCCACTCTCCGCCTCTCCCACCGGCCGCCACCGTCGCCGCCATGCCTTTCCAATTCCAGTTCCCATGGCTCAAGAACCCCAACACGACGGCTGGCACCTCCAACCTAGACACTAACCCTAGCCCCCGCTTCCCCAACCCTTTCCTCCCCATCCAAGCCCACGTCACCTCCTTCCTCTCCTCCCTCCCCCGGGCCCTCCCGCCGCCGCCGCCCTGGGCCCGCATCCCCTCCCCCTCCCCAGCCTCTACTTCGGGGACCCTCCCGAACGCAGAGATCGAGGAGCGGCTCGCCGGGGTGCCCGTGTACGCGCTCGCCAACGCTGCCCAGGAGTTCGTGCTAGTGTCGTCCACCCGCGTGGGAGGGCAAGGGGGCGAGGGTGTGAGACCACCGCCGGCGCTCGGGCTGCTCTGCTTCCGGAAGGAAGATGCTGACGCGCTGCTGGAGCAGATGGAGGGCGATATGCGCTCCGGCTCTAGTGTCGTGCCCGTGGCGCTCAACAAGGTGGGAGTGCTTCTTCTTGGTGTGTTTTGTGTGTTACAGTATTATTCTTGGTGCCCATGGCTTATTTCTAAATGGAATTTTGTGTGTTTTGTGCCTGGTATATCTTTTATTTTTAGGTTATCCAACTGAAGTCGGATGGTGTGGCGTTTAGGTTCCTCCCTGATTCATCTCAGGTGGCTAATGCAATTAAGGTGACAACCTTTTCTAACAGATGGTGGTACATGTCTGACCAAAAACAAGCTATCTGCTTATTGTCGATATGATATGATCCCCAAATTTTATCATTCTGTTGTATATGTATATGTAATAAACAAAATGGTTGCATGAAAAGGATTTCCTCTGCTTAGTTGTAGAATATTATTGCCTCTTGCATCTAGTGCAATTTAGAAGACCAATATGTACAACATTAAAAAATTGCATCATGAAACATCTTGATGATAAATTATATTCTTGTTCCTTCCAGTTTATGTATACTGCATGATTCAGAGGCTTATTTGAAAAATGAATGGTATTCATTTATGCTTTTTGGGATTGCTAAAGTTCTATTTGAGTAAGTTTGAAAAACATCAAAGTGACTGGGAACTGAAGGCTATCAACATCTAAAATGAACTGAATGTATTTGGAAGCGTTCTTCTTCTTCTTCCTTGTCTAGTCTAGTGTTGGTCATTTGTGATAGCAGCACAAAGAACATACTTTGGAAGGAACTTTTGTGGTAGCTTTAGAATTGAATCTCCATGTCACAAAATCAGGAATGCTTTTGCCAAAAGAATTCATTATAAAGTATTAGACCCTTAGGTGAGATAGTGCCTCTGCCTACTGCTTAGTGCATGATGATTATAGCTCATGTTCTGAAGATTCTTCTACTAAAGATTACTTCACATATTAAAAGTTGGCACTGTACCTTTTGTAGCTGATGCAAGATGGACTGTATGGCAGAGAAGGATTTCCAGGAGTGCCTGTTTTTCAGGTCTGAATAACTTCACCTAATTTGGAATGATTTTCAATTTTGTTAGGTAGATAATAGAAATTAAAGTAGTATTTAACTTCGACAAATCAAATCTGAATTAACCTTATACTGTCTCTATCAGCAGTATCAGGTTAAGCATGCATTGTACACAGGAAAAATATAACTTTTACATCGAAGATATGCCAAACAGAATGGGATGAAAAATATACATATTGTACTACTTTTATGAGAAGGCATTGCTTTTATCAGCCCCTTTGCATGCTACTGCTAAGCTCTATTTTACTTAAAAAGAAATGTTTCTATATGTTTGGCATTACTTCAAATATTCTGTGCATGACATGTGATCAAAATAACTTTTTAGTCAAGGAGCTTGGTCCTGATGAGTGACAACAAGAGATATCGTCCAGTTTTTTTCAGAAAGGTTAGGGGATCTTCTTTGTTTCTTTTCCCTAATGAACATGCCTTTCATCCTGTTCTGATTTTTAATTTCTGCTCCTACATATGTTTAGGAGGACTTGGATAACTCACTGCACCGGACCTCCCGCGATCAGCAAAAACCTAATCCTGCTGTTAGGTTTGGTGACACTCAGGTAGTACATTATATGTTACCTTATTTCTCTAAAGTGATAGACCTGAAAATTTGAAGTGTATATTGAAGTGATCTACTTTTCAGGTTTCTTCTTTGGAAGATATCATTAAATCTATGAAGGTATGCCTACTTTCCCTAGAACAGAATTTATGAAATTTTGTCATCCTTGCATATTAAAATCTGGATAAAGCTAGTATAATTCTCCATGCTTATTGTCATTTGCTGACCCATTCTGGTCTTAACTTGTGCATAAAGTAATTTGGTACTATATACCTGTACTTAGCGCAGTACATCATGTTGACACTTTTCGTATAGACTTCATGACTCAAGATTGACCCCCCAGTTTATTAATTGCCATATTCTGTTTACTTGCCTTCAATCCTACTAAAATTTAAGGCTTATTGCAGGATAGCTCCTCCTCAAAATGGGATGATGTTGTATTTATTCCTCCTGGATTTGACCTTGCTACTGGCTCGACACCATCACAACACAGCAAGTAGATCATTCTGTAGAAGGTTGTTCGCAGTGCTATTCCTAGTCAACCTTATATTTGACTGTATGGACACTTTGATAGAAGTAGATTATATATATACACATGATTTCTTAGACAAAGTATGTGCTTTTGTGCCACCAACTTGAATTACTGTTAATTCTTGTGTTAGCTGTATGTAGTGTGCCATTAGTTAGCTGGAAACTGAAGTAGAATCTGATAGGGTCAAGTTTTGTTCTACTTTCATACCTTTTATTTATCTGTTGACGAAAGATTACACTTCTTTACTTCCCCATTTAAAGATGCTGTAATCCTGAACGTACATATTATCTTGACCAGAGCCTCTAATTATTTATGTTTTATTGAAGTACTGCTAGTAGAGAGTTTGCTAGGCAGTGCCATGCTCCTCAAAAGTTGATTTAATTTGGACCAGTCATTTTTTTTAATTAGCATTTCATGCCATTTATGAAAGCCAACAGTTTTGTAATTTTGTGTTTTCTTTGAGTCACCTGAAGAATTTGAGCAGTAGGACAATAGTATGACAGAAGGTCCAATCCTATCCTCAAGTAATACTTATTACACAATCCAGAGTCACACATAATTTCTCACAAATCATAGGGCAGAGTGCTCACATACACACAAGTAACACACAGATATTGTGACACACAATAGGCAACAACCTAAACATCACTCTTCACTGAAGAACTGTAGTCATCTTGGTCATCATAGTACTTGGACCAGAGCATGATCCCTCCATATTTCCCTGAGCTCTTGATCAACGGGAGTACCTGAGACTTGAGGTCATCAGCTGGTATAAACCCACTCCCAGCTGCCTCAGGCGAAGCCGGGAGGCCAAGAAAGATCTGCTTCGCCGGAATCGACAGCCACTGCTTCCATGCATCAGCAAGATCAGTGGTGCTGCCTGAGCTGTACTGGCAAGGAGGGTTGTTGTAGAACTGCACCCAGACGTAGTCAAATAGGCCAGTGTTGAGCGCACCACCGACCCAGGCATCAGGAAATGGGCATTGAGGTGCAGCAGTCAGGTACACCCTCCTGCCAGAGTTGCTGTACCCTTTCAAGTATCTTGCAAGATCATCCCAGTGCTGGGTGGTGCCGCCCTCAATGTCAAAGTCTATGCCATCAAGGACCGCATCGCCCAAGGGGCGAGAAGATGACTGACCCCCTAAGAAGTTGTTCCACAGGTATGTCGCGACATTCTTGGCATCCGCGGCTGAAGAAAGGTAGTAGCTACCTGAAGCTCCGCCGATCGAGAGCATGACCTTGACACCGTTGCTCTGGCATGACTTGATGTCGGTGCTTAGGCTTGCGCAGCCACCATTTGTGGGGTCACAGTGGCCTGCCAGGTTGAGCACTGGAGCCTGACCATTGCCAAAGGCTACGAGGAATGCCAAGTTGACAAACTTGTAGTTGCCAGTGGCGCAGGTCTCAGCCAGTGTGCCCTCGCCACCATTCTGACCCCAGTATATGGAAATGCTGCCAGCCTGTGACCCAACGATCTGCGCAACAGCTACTGCAATGAGCAGTAATGGCACTAGCAATGACCTGGTTGCCATTTGTGGAGCAGTGTTGCTTCTCTTTGTTGTGCCTGGCTGCCTGCAGTGGAGATTGTTTTGCTGTGTGTTGTGAGATTGGGCTGCAAGGGCTGCTCTATATAGTGGACGGATTGGAAGTGTGAAAATGGTTAATGACGTTATTGTTTATGACCCTGCTTGACTTTTTGGGCAATTGGACTGCAATTTCTTTTGATTGAGACTGGTGAACGCATCTGAACGGATTCAGCTGACAACTTCAGAGGAACGTGAACGTTATTCTGTTTTGACAGATAAAATGTGACATATATGTAATCATTCTGTAGTGCACCAATGAAATTATATTATGATTCGTTTAAATAAATACTATTATGTTATGATAATTCTTAATTAGATAAATTTGCAGTGCCTAACATGTCATCTAATAATAGTGATTAAGAATCAAGCAAAAGGCAGAATGAGCTGCCTATTCGAATGTAAGAATTCTGCATCTTACACAGAACTACTGTGCTGTGTGGCTAAATTTATTTTTCAATTATTAATATTGGAGGTAGTAGACTTGTAGAATTTCTAGGAAGCATCTGAACTGTTAAATATTTCAACTATGCCCCGTGTCATAAAAGTTCCGAGAAATCAATTATGCATCAAATCTAAGTTCGTGCGATGTCCTTGTTGTGATTGGGTGTTTCTTATTACAAGATGTTAAGGTTGTTTGCTTAACTTATCAACCATAGTATAGTGATTTTCTCTCAGAACTATACCTAAAAAACAACATAAGTCGGCTAATCAACCGTAGAAACCATCCGTTGAACAAAATCATGATGATGCATTGAGCTATGGGTTCAACTTTTGAAGGCTTGTTGAACAGGATGGTACTAAAGAGTATAGTAATTTGACAGCATGATGCATTGATGCAAGAGCTATGGGTTCAAGTTTGACAGCAATATTACACATACCAGGATTTGAAGGCGATTTTGAAAACGAATTTACCCAACTTCGCTCGGTGGTCCGCAGTTCCCTTCTATGCTTGCCAATTACACTCCTAACGTTTGTTATTTTGTTGAACTATGTAATTCTCAAAAAATAAGTTATTTTTCTATTGTTTAGTTCATTTAACATATTATTATTAGAACCTTGCTAGTGCGAAAACTATCTTATATATGTGTCGCTCAATATGAAACAAATGATAACACACTACTACTACGAAAAAGAAAAACTGTAATCTGTTGGTCGCCATGAAATTTTACCCAATAATCCATCTGGAATTAACAAATATTTACAACTGCACAAACCTCTTTACAACCAGGCACTACTTGCAAGAGCAAGAGAATGAACGCTTCACGCCATCACACATCACAATCGAAAAACATAAATACATAGCACGCATACAATTTATTTTCTAATTAAACATCGCTCTTGACTGAAGAGCTGTAGTCATCCTGGTCATCGTAGTACTTGGACCAGAGCATGATCCCTCCATACTTCCCGGAGCTCTTGATGAGCGGAAGCACCTGGGACTTGAGATCATCGGCCGGAATAAACCCGCTGCCAGCCGCCTGAGGCGACGCGGGGAGGCCGAGGAAGATCTGCTTCGCCGGGATGGTGAGCCACTGCTTCCACGCGTCGGCGAGGTTGGCGGTGCTGCCGGAGGTGTACTGGCACGGCGGGTTGTTGTAGAACTGCACCCAGACGTAGTCGAACAGCCCGGTGGCGAGGGCGCCGCCGACCCAGGCGTCCGGGAACGGGCACTGCGGCGCCGCCGTCAGGTACACCCTCCTGCCACCGGAGCTGCGGCGGCTGTACCCTTTCAGGTACCTGGCGAGGTCGTCCCAGTGCAGGGTGGTGCCGCCCTCGATGTCGAAGTCGACGCCGTCGAGGACGGCGTCGCCGAGTGGGCGGGACGAGGACTGGCCGCCGAGGAAGTTGTCCCACAGGTACGTGGCCACGTTCCTGGCGTCGGCGGAGGAGTTGAGGTAGTAGCTGCCGGCGCCGCCGCCGATGGAGAGCATCACCTTGACGCCGCGGCTCTGGCACGACTTGATGTCGGCGCTCTGGCTGGCGCACCCGCCGTTGGTCGGGTCGCAGTGCCCCGCCAGGTTGAACACGGGCGGCTGCCCGTTGCCGAACGCCGCCAGGAAGGCTATGTTGACGAACTTGTAGTTGCCCGTCGCGCAGGTGTCGCCCAGAGTGCCTTCGGCCTCGTTCTGGCCCCAGTAGATGGAGATGCTGCCGGCGTGCGACCCCACCACGAGTAGCGCTGCTGCCGTGGCTGCTAGCGCCATCATCAGCGGCAGTGATGGCTTGTTGTTAGTCGCCATTGTTGTTGTTGCCACCATATGTGTGCTAGCAGCAATGCTATGCAGTGATGTTGATGGTCGTATCATGCATGGGCTGTTCTTATATACGGAAGGAATGGATTAATGGAATAATATGAACTTGGTTTTCACGCAATTGTTGCGGTTATTGTTTATATTTTCTCTACGTACGTGCCTTCCTGGTTGATGCATGCCGTTGCGTATAGTTGATTTATTAGATGTATATATGCCTTCATCTACCACCTTCGAATTAACGTCGACGGCATTCCTTACTTAGTTACTTCGTTGTTTTGAATAAACCTATTGGAAGTGGGCAGTGAGCTCATTTAATAATAATTCATTTCAGAGGAAACAAATGACTGTGTTTATGAGAAAAAATGAGGCAAAAACTTCACAGTTTTATGCATGGTTATGGATATAAAAACCAAAATCTGGACACGAGTCACGACAATCCAAACTACTAACGGGGCATGTTAGCCGCCGACCCGGGTGGCATGCAGTCGTGCGCCGACCAGCCCCGAGTTATTATCGTGTCGCGTATAGTGGTGAATGAGAGAAGAAAAACTAATAACAATAAAAAGTGATGAGAGAAGAAAAGCTAATAATAATAAAAAAATACCAAAAGTAGTGTGTGAGAGGGCTCAAACACGAGATCTATTTGTGACTTATGATACCACTCACACCACTACAGCACATAGGAGGTTTGTGGTAGTTAGTACTTCAAATTTTCCCAAAATAATATCACAACTAAAACACCACATAACATCTCATATAATAAGAAACAAAGCATATGTATACTACATAAACACACGTGTATACCATAGAACATAGAAAATAAATATATTCAGATTAAAATAGAGAAGAATCAAATAGCAAATAAAAAATAACAAATACTATAAATAAATAAATAAATAACTTAAAAGAAAATGGGCAAATAAATATTAAACAAAATGTAAGGGAAACAAAAATATTATATGGACATCCAAAAACAAAGTATAGGACATTGTATGTATACCAAAAAAACATTAAAGGTATCTCATATAATGTAGGAAAATTAATAATAAATATGGATATTACAATCTTAAAATAAATAGCGAGAGTGAAATAACAACGATAAAGGGGATGAATTGTAAAATGCTACAAAATACTAAGAACTAAAAAACAAATTGTTAAAATAAAAGAAAAAAATAGTAGAAGATAAACAAACATAAGGGAAGACAATACTCATAATACAATAGAAAAAACCACATAATAACGGAGGGACATCATAAGAATTCGACTTGAATAACAGAATTAGTTTTCAATTGTGCCATTGTGTTTCTTACCATAACTCCTTCAAATAAAGATCCTATTTGGATGTATTTAGAAAAAATATTTACATATATAATACAAAATATTATAAATATATCGTAGAACATCACATTAACACTACACGAACATCACAAAGTATAGCATAGAACATCATACGTATACTACGTGAACAATACATATATCATGAAATATAAAAAATTAAAAATAAATTAGTGAAATAACTAATATAGCCAAATAAAAAGAAGAAAAGATGCTACTGAACATCACAAAATATATTATAGAACATTAATATGTACTACCGAACATCACAAATACATTGAAGACCATCACATTAATATTAAACGAACATCATACAAATATAGCATAGAATATCATATGTATACTACATGAACATCACATATGCCATTAAATATAAAAAAAATTAAAATAATAAAATTAAGTAAAGTAATTAATTAGAGGAAAATAAAAAAAACACTATCGAACATCATAAAATATATCCTCCAACATCAATATATGCTCACTAAATATCATAAAATACATAGTAGAATATCATATTTTTCACTTGTAGACATCAAAATACACATCATACAACATTACATGTATAGTAGATAGACGTGTCACATGTATCTATAAATAAAAACTAAAACATAAATTTATAAATAGACAAATAAAAATTAATAAAATACGAAAAATAACATAAACAAAATTATTAATTGTATAAAAAATAAAATTTAAAATCTATAAATGTTAAAAAGATAAGAATAAAATAAAAAACAAAAGAGGCAAGGAGGGGATGAAAAGGAAAATAAAATAAAAATTAATAGAGTAAAATAAAAATAATAAAAGAATAAATAAAATGAAAACAATGATAAATTAAAGTCCAAGAAAAAAGAAAAGAAAAGAAAAACGATAAATGAAAGGAAAGAAAAAAGAAAATAAAAACATACAATAAAAATAAAATTAAAAATAAAAACGAGGAATAAAAACCACATCAAAGAAAAAAGAAATACAAGAAAGAAAAACAAAAAGAAACATGCGACTCAAATACGTGGCTCCTCGCTAGCTCGCAAGCTGCCCGCATGTGGGCTGACGGAGCCGCTTGCTCACTCGGTCAGACAGTGCTGCGCGTGGACTGGAGTCGATCATAGGTCATGCTCATCAGTACATGTGATTACGTGGTCCGTGAAGCTGGACGGACAAAAATAAAAAAACACGGAAGGGGGCGCATCCGACTGCTCGGTAGGAAAAGATCCCCGACTACTAACCCTGAGCACCCATCGACACACTTGACAACAACCCAAGAAAAGATTAAAAATCTACCATGCATCATCATTTCTGACCTTGTCACCATAGCTATCAACAGCTTCAACTCATGACAGACAGTAGGCAATGACACCAAAGGGCTGACACCTACACACACCTTATAACTCTATACAAGCGCAATCCCATAGCGAGCAGCTCCGACTTCACCCCTACAATCTCAAGACAGGAGTGGCAGTAGCATGTCTTAAGGTAGGCAACAACACAAGGAAGCATGGTCCCAACTCATATGAACTGATCACCACAAAGGAAAAGTGAAAACTCCAATGTGATGCCTCCAATGATCTAGGCAAATGGCAATGTACACCGCCATCACCCACCTAGTAGGCAGACCTAGGTAAGTTTCTCTGAGAAAACCCTAGGTTCAAGGAGGAGGCACATTCGATGATGCCATCTATGATCCCATGTCCTTCCATAGACAAGGAGGGAAGCGTGGTGGGGGTGGTGGTGTTGGGCCTCCACCCAAGTCACCCATTAGGGTTGCACATAGGACATGCATGCTTCTAATTTTATGTAGACCCAAGAAAAAAAGCAGTAAAATGCATTGCTGGTCCTCAAACTTGGTTAAGGGCGTGAAGAGAGTATCTTTGTTTGCTCTATAGGCTATGTAGGATCTTGGCGATGGAGCCAACAAAGTATAATGATTATGTTGACTCAATTAGCTGTGGGAACAAATACATGTTGAATACAAATTCCCATCCCTATCTCATCTCATTCCAACATCTCCTCGCACACACTCTCTCTCCTTTTCCCTCTCTCCCTATGATATAGCTAGCACAATAGTATGCACTAGTATAGAAATGATTTTAAGCAACAAAGCCTATTTTGGCAGAGCCGTCTCTATAGTAGCCAGCAAACCAAGCCACCTTTGAAGATGCATTTGTAGAGGCACATCCAAATCCAATCACCTCTACATATGCATCTTTAGAGGCAACAGCAAATGGTGGAATGTTTATACCTCTAAATATCAGTTTGTAGAGGCGGCTTTTGAGCTACCTCTACAGTTAGGTTTGTAGTAATAGATCAATTTGAACCCTGCTATCCCAACTTCAAAAGAAGTTCTCATCTCGACAAAAGCTACCATATGGGGGAGAATCTATTGAAGACTTTAAGATTGCCAAGAGGGATAGAGTCACTAGCATTACGCTCGGAAGCAATGTGGAGATGCATTCTGACACTATAAGTTTTATGTAAACAAGAAATATGTCCAAAAGGGATTAACTCCGTTCCGTGAGTTCAGCAAGATTACTCCATTACAACAAACCTCTTAATTCATGACAGATTCTTAGCATGAAATGTTTTTATTTTGTCAAATGTCATTTTCTTGGTACATCTTCAACTTTAGATTATTCTAATGCTGAACATTCTTATTCTTTGGCTCCTGGTCTTTGGTGCTAGGCAGTAGGCACCGACGGAGCTACGTTGGGGCGAAACTAGGTGCTGGCCCCCCTTGCCTTCATGAATTTTGTAAAGCCTACTCCGTAAATGCTATTTAGTCTGCTTTGTCATTATCCGCTCACCCCTCTCCCTGCCTGTTAGATGGTCAGCAGCCTGCTGCGCAGGCGTGCTCCCAGCCTTGCTTTGCCTCTAGCCTCTAAGCGTAGTAGCAGGAGGGAGTACAACCTACAACTACACTACTACTTTTGTGTCCTCAATTGAATCCTTTATTTTTATTTTTATTTTTACTTTCAAACTCTTTAAGGTGCATAAAATATGTAGGATATGCTAAGTTCTTTACGCTACATGTATTTTAGTGTTATATGTATACATATACGATATATTAATCTAATGATATTGTGATTTGTCGACACAGCAAAACAGACCACCAAAGTCACTTGTGTTTTATTATTAAATAATAGGGTAAAATATACTTTTTAACCTCCAACTTGCACTGAAGTTTGATTTTCAACCTTCAATTATGAAACTACAGGGTAAAAGGCACCCTCCAACTGTCAAAACTGGACAAATTTGGCTCTCGAGTGGTTTCAAAAGCAATTTTCTATTTTCGAGAGACGCTAAAATTTTATATTATTTTTTTAGCATATTAACATCCTCAAATGAAAAAATCACTTTTGAAATTAGCCAAGGGCCAAATTTATCTGGTTTTGACAGTTAGAGGGTGTATTTTACCCGGTTTAATATATATATATTATCTAATCCCTTTATCCTATTAAACTTTCTTGAATTTGACTAGATTTATAGAACATATCAACAATATTTATATCTTTAAATAAGTTTATTATTATAAAAATTATTGAGAAGTAATGTAATGATATTTATTTTACATCATAAATATTAATAATTTTATATATCTGGTTAATTTTATTTGTGAAATATATTTGGTTAATTTGACTTCTCGTCAAGAGATAATGACATTTAATTTTGGAACGAAGAGAGTTGTTATAAGTATTAAGGCTAAATTTTCCATCATCTATGCACATTTTTTGATTCAATAGTAAAATGCACCCCCCCCCCCTGTTTTGCTCCAAGCTCCGCCACTGGTGCTAGGAATTTATTCTTCTTTGCATACCATCCTATTCATGTCTCAATTAAGTGTGCAGTTTGTTACTAGCAGACGCAAGATGTCCTTTACTAGCATATGCATGTGCTTGTTGATTTGAATGTCATGGCTACTTGCAGATAACAATTGAAATATACAGATAGCACTTCTCATCTTTGGATAGAATTTAGTTACTAGTTCAACTATATTTTCCTGTACTTACCATACATGCTTATGACTTTATGAGTGTAGCATCCGGTTTTAAAGACAAAACTAGATACACACTATATGTGAACCCAGAAAGTCAAATCTCACATATAGCCATAAATAAAGGCAATATCAAAAGACAATACTTATTACATAACGTATTAGATCAAGAAAACAACCTTAAATAACAAACAGCGGAAAGACAACTCCGATCTTCAAGTGTTGACACCAACTCCACAGGGACAACTGACTGGTTGACCACAAGCCTATCTTCTCCAAACTCTTACAATCTGGTACCCATCCGAGATTTTTATCCAAATAAAGAAAAGAAAAACAAGCATAAGCACATATAGTACTCAACAAATATAACATGGGGTTCATGAGGCTCAAAAGGTATGACACTGGTTTAACTGCATAAGCTTTTAATTTATCTCCATTTTAGCATTAGGGTAGCATCAATGTTATCAATAGCCCAGTAACCATATGATCAAGTGAACCAGATGTAATACTTATATGAACAAGTAACAATAATCAATAACAGATAACAACTGATGAGCTATGACAATAAGGACATCACACAGTAAGGAGCCCAAGCCGCTCGTAACCGTGAGCACGGCTATTATATTAGTTCTACACTCTGCAGAGGTCGTACATCTTTACCCATAAGTCGTGATCCCCATATGCCATCACCTCTACCAAGGAAGTGGGGCAGGGTACACTACGAGACCGTTCATAGGTTCCACTAATAGGTAGTAACCCGCTACAAGTTTCCTCAATGAGATGTGAGTCCCCTCCCAGGAGTCACCGCAGCGCACCTCCTAGGTAGGCATCTCTGAGCCCCTCTTGCGCCCTTTCGGGTAAGTTGCCACAAACCAATAGAAGTCTAATACTGAGTCAAGCCAGAGCCCATTGGCCTGTGGTAGCACTGTTTTCCTGGGGTAATTAACTTACAGAAATTTCCCTATGAGTGAGAACACAGGTGTGAGTTCCTAATGTTCCACCTATAGTCCACGTTGCTAAAAAGTCATCTTTTACCGTTATTGCATATATCATTAGTCAAGTTACCAGATCATAGTTATTCTTTATGAGCACTAGCATAAGCTACCCATATGCAAACCCTCAAAGGTGACAAGGCACAGGATATCAAATCTAGGTAATCCTCACAGGAATCAAGGTAGACCCATGCATATGAATTTAATGACATTAAAGTGTATAGGTAACAAGGAAGATCCCATGCTATACTTGTCTTTCACTTAGATCCTTCTTCTGCTGACTTGTAGCTCCAAAAGATAGCTTCTTACGCACCGCATAAATCTCACCGACTGGACATGACCATAGAGCAACATGCAAGCATCCAAACATTCATGCACGAGCAAACATGAACAATGGTGAGAACAGTACACCAGCAGTGATAAAACAATTTAAAAGGTTTATGAAAAGGATCTACGTGTCGCTAAGAACACATCGACGTTTGAAACACGCTAATCAGACCTATAGTGCGAAAGATCTGATTTAAACAAGACTTCACGCATAAAATCTAATACTTTAAGGACATAAATTCATCATGATTTTCAAAGTTGTTATACATGGTTATTAATTGTATTAACATATGGATTACATCGCACGAATCTAGCGCAACTTGAATGGGTCAAAACATGGTTACGATTTATTGATCTTTGAAACATAGAAAAACATAGATTATTTATTTTAAACAACTATAAACTATTTTTAAAATTTATTTTAGTTTTTACAAATTTTATTTAAGATATAGAAATATTTATAAGATTTGAAACATATTTGTATACGGAAGGCTTATTGATAGAAAAGATAGGGGCCAACAAATCTGGGCCATAGATCTAACCATGGACGTCTCAGGATGACTGCCAGTTTATGTGTATTTTCATTGTATTTCTAGATTTGTTTTTATAAAGGAAAACGGCCAGAAAATACACCCATGACATCACATGATGTCATCAAGCTAGCAATGGAATTGGAGCAGTGCAGAGCACGAACACTGCACGCTCGAGGTGACGATGCACGCGGCGGAGCGGCTCGGCCGTGGTGGTGATGACGCTTCAACGGCAAGGCGGCAGGCACAACAGAGAGGGAGAGGGAGAGAACGCCGACCAGAACAGTGGCCGGTGCGGTGGTTTCCATCGCCGGCGGCAAGAAGCTCCTCGGAGAGAGCGGGGAAGATGCCTACGACTCACAAAACGTTCAACCGGTGGCACTGGGTGAGAGAGGGGGTGAAGGCGAGTCCAAATGTGCATACAGTCGAGCGTGGGGAGGGGCGGAAAGACGGCCGCGGCGAACGCCATGGACGCCATGACCGGCGGCGTACGTGCACGCGGGAGGAGTAGCTAGGTCACCGATTCGCCAAAATTGAGGGCTCAGGAAGGGAGAGGAGAGGAAGGCGAAACTCACCAAGGAAAAATCAAGGGTGGAGTCGGCACGGTGAGGGTGGTCGGCGTGATTCTGCGGATGGCGAATGCAGAGCTCCCGCCGACGAGGTCTTGAGGCCACGAGGCGAGAAGCAGAAGGAATCCGTCAGGTCCGTAGCGGAGAAAGATAGCGCAGAACGATGCGAAACTCACCGAGGCGAGGAACAGCGATGGGGAGCTCAGAGGGTGACCAGCGTCGAGCGGGGGCGACGTCGTTCACTGTGTCAACCAGAAAAGAAATTTACGGTCGCCGGAGGAGGGAATGAGGGAAAATAAAGGTTCGGCTGGTGAAGAACGGTGTCTCGGAGCACGGATTGGTGTTTACCTCGGCGGCGCGGACACGGTGGTGATTCTTCCTCGGCGTCGGCAGTGCTCAGCGGCGGCTGGAGCAGAGAGGAGCGAAAGGAAAGAAAGAGAGGTGTGCGGCTCCTCTTATCGAACTTGAGCGGATGCGGTTGCAGAGCCGAACGCCCAGGACGTGATGAACGGGATCGAGATCGTGGGGGCGGGGCGAGCGCGGCGGTTGCCGCTCGCGACGCAGCACGACGCGTCCGAAAGCAGAGGGAGGAAGAGAGAACTGACAGCCGGGCCCGAGCCGTCAGTGAGAGAGAGAGGGAGCGTGTGCTGCTGGGCTGAGCGGGAGCAGAGGGGAAGGAGAGAGTGGGCCTGCGGCTTTGATGGCCCAAGCGGGGAGAGGGAAGAAGTGGAGGGAGAAAGGAAGCTGGGCCTTCGGGCCAAAAGTAGGAAAGGAGGGAGGGAGAGAATTATATTCCTTTTCTTTTTCTTTTACAGAGTTTCCAAAACCTTTTCAAAACAAATTTGAATTCATTTAAATTTTGCTTTGCAACACAGACATCACAAATAAAAATATGCAGCAGAATGTATGCAAAAACATGTTACTAATCTTGGAGTTAATTTTAATACTATAAAACATCTTATTTTCTTAAATTAAATGCTCATTCAATTTACTAATAAATCATTTTTCAACTATTTTAAATGTGAGCAAAAATTTTGGGTGTTACAATTCTACCCCCTTAAGATGAATCTCGTCATCGAGATTCAAAGAGACTGCTGAGAAAGATAAAGATGTTCACTAGGAAACAAGATCACAACTGATTTGGAAACAAAAGCCCTGGGCTAGAAAGCACAACTAAACTTTATATAACATCTTGAGTGTTATGATCCTCCGATGGATAATCTGCATAACCATGATCATACATTGTATCATGCTCTTCCAAAGGTGCCATTTCCTCCACATGGACATCCTAGAACTCGCATTCCACTTTACCATTTTCTGTGTTCACACCTTCTAGTAGTTCGTCCTCATACTCCTCAAGTGTAGGTTGAATACCATGATACTCAATTCTTTCTCCTGATGGTGTTGTTAAGGACACCGAATTCTGAGCAAAATTAATCAATCCTTTACAAGCATAGAACCATCCCATTCCAAGGATAACATCATTGGTCATGAAGTCCAAAACAATAAGGTTTGTCTTGAAGTTTACCCCATTTATCTGAAGACTAACTTTTGGGCATATGCGGGTTGCCTTTACTTCACCTCCAAGGGTATTAACTATCACTGGTTTCCTTATTGGAAGCTTTAACATCTTTCGGTCTTCAACAAACGTGCTAGAGATAAATGAGTGTGAAGCTTTGGGATCAAACAACACTATGGCGGGGGATGAGTTTCCTGAAATGTAACCATACATGACCTCCTTAGTTCCAAGAGTGGTAGTCATATTGTTTAACCTTCCTTGGATGTACTTTCTCTTTACTTTACTTCTTTGCTTCTGCTTCTTCTGGACACTAGATTCTGGGTTCTACTGTTGTTGATCCTGACATTGATTTCTCTCGACAAACTTCTTAGGACAATCATTTTCATCAGATTTAGTCTCACCACAATCATAAGGTTCCTCACCAGTGGGAGTGTTGGCCTTCATCATGAAGAGGGTAGGAGGTGGCAAACATGGATCCCAAGAATTGAAGTGTTGTACTTCATCATTAGATTGCTGATACTGATCTTGATCTGTACTTCCAAGCAAATTCATTGGGTATGATTGATTTTCTAGTTGTGTAGTAAAACGGGGATGAGTGTTTCTTAGCTGGCACTGGAAATCACACTTTCTCTTCTTATCTTCTATCTCTTTTCTCTTGTTCTCAATTGCAATTGCTCTATCCAACAATGCATGATAGTCAGCATACGCAACGGTCATCAGTTGCAGTTGCAAACCATCATTCAATCCTTTCAGAAAACATTTCTGTTTCTTAGCATCACTATCCACCTCTCTTGGAGCATAGCGTGACAACTGAGTGAATCGATAACGATACTCACATACTAACATTGATCCTTGCTTCAAGTTGAGGAACTCCTCACTCTTGATCATCACCAAACTATTTGGAACATGGTAAGATCTAAAAACAGTCTTGAAGTTTTCCCAACCAATCTGATTTACATCTAGATGACCAATTTGCACTAACTCCCACCAGTCTAAAGCAGCTCCTTGCAGTTGACAAGAAGCATAAAGCACCTTTTCATGGTCATCACACTGAGCTATGTCAAGTTGTCGCTCCACAACTCTAAGCCAATCATCAGCTTCTAGTGGATCACTTGAATGAGAGAATGTTGGTGGGTGTCCTTTCATAAATTCACCACGCTTATCAATAGGTGATGCTTGATTGTGGTTGTTCAGAGAGTTTTGAACAAGAATTTGCAACAACTGAGTCTGTGTTGTCAAAACTTGTTCTATAGTTGAAAGATGTGATGGCGGTGGATTAGGATTGGGAACATTCCTTCTGGTAGCCTCTGAAGAACTTCTCCTATTGGCAACCATCTGTTGTCAACATGTATGTGTTAGGATTCAGTAATTCATAGCATCCTTAAATGTGGCTTCTTTATATGACAAGATAGCACTGATATCAACATAGAGACAAGAGAAAACCAAACCATAAGTTTATCCGATTCTTCCAAATGAAAACCAGAACGTAAGAAACTTCATCTTGCATGGCTATCCCCCTTAAGGAAAGATCAACTAGGGGATACCAAGGATAGATTGAACCTTTTTTCTAGGTGAGTTTAAAGGTGTACTATCGTCGAACAAGAATTCATGTACAAGGTATGAACAAGACAACATGACTTTTCCTCGCAGAAAGGAAAACAACAGCAAAGTAAAACAATCATAACTAGAGTTCTGTTAATCCAATGGGGCTGAATCTTAAACCATTAGAAATATTATGAAACTGTCTACGACTTTCTTATAGCACACTTATCCAGATTCTATCATTAAGATAGTCAAAAATAACCATCAACCGAAATTGTTCCAGGTTCTAGACAGCACAGGTGTGTCTCCTTGTGATTTTCATAATCCACAAACCAAAATAGATATGAAGGTGATTCTTGCGGACAAAGAAAGATAAGAAGTCTACTAAAGATCTAAGAAAAACCTACCCTCAACTCTTTAAGTAAGTAAAATCTGGGAATCTCGGGTCGAGATTCTTTTAAGCGAGGTAAATTTGTAACACCCTAAAATTTGAATTAGCAAACTAGGTTTAAATTTAATTTGCCTTAATTTGATTCAATCTGGGTCATAGTTGATCGCTTGACTAAGGTAGCTCACTTCTTGCCAGTTCGAACCACTTATACGGGAGCACAGTTAGCTGAGTTGTATATGGAAAGGATAGTATGCCAGCATGGAGTTCCAAAGAAGATTGTGTCAGATAGAGGGACCTAGTTTACCTCTCACTTTTGGAAGAAGGTGCACGAGTCCCTCGGAACGGTGTTGAATTTTAGCTCAGCCTATCACCCTGAGACAGATGGACAGACCGAAAGGACTAATCAAGTGCTGGAAGATATGTTGAGAGCTTGTGCTTTGCAGTATGGTACGAGTTGGGACAAAAGTTTTCCCTATGCTGAGTTTTCATATAATAACAGTTATCAAGAAAGTCTTAAGATGACACCTTTTGAAGCTTTGTATGGGCGGAAGTGTAGAACACCGTTGTTTTGGAATCAAACGGGAGAAACTCAAGTGTTTGGACCAGATGTTCTGAGAGATGTAGAAGAACAAGTTCGAGTAATCAGAGATAACTTAAGAATAGCACAGTCCAGACAGAAGAGTTATGCCAATAACCGAAGAAGAGATTTGTCTTTTGAGGTAGGTGATTATGTTTACTTGAAAGTGTCACCAATGAGAAGTGTGAAACGGTTCAATATGAAAGGGAAGTTAGTACCTAGATATATTGGTCCGTTCAAGATTCTTGAGAGACGTGGAGAAGTTGCTTATCGGTTAGAGTTACCAGAAAGTTTGTCAGGAGTACACGATGTGTTTCATGTATCTCAACTTAAGAAGTGTTTGCGAGTACCCGAAGAACAGATATCGTTGGAGGAACTCGCAGTTAAAGAAGATTTGACCTATGAGGAATATCCGATTAAGATTTTGGAAACAGCTGAAAGAATTACAAGGAGTAAGGTTATCAAGATGTGCAAGGTGCAGTGGAATCGCTATACCGAGAAAGAGGCCACTTGGGAAAGAGAGGAAGATCTAAGAAAACCTACCCTCAACTCTTTAAGTAAGTAAAATCTGGGAATCTCGGGTCGAGATTCTTTTAAGCGGGGTAGATTTGTAACACCCTAAATTTTGAATTAGCAAAGTAGGTTTAAATTTAATTTGCCTTAATTTGATTTTATTCAAGCAATTGTTGTGGGCATAGAATTAAATAAGAAAAACTAAAATAAACATCTCATGCTAGGGTTCAACATGTATGTGCATTGCATGCCTCTACATATTTCTTTGTATTGATTGGTTTTCAAAACTCAAAGAGATATTTCAAAACAATTTTAGAAAATCGGTTTGGAAAATCTTTGCAAAAGAATTAAAATGGAAAACCCTTTTTCCTTTCTCTCTCTCTTCTATTCTTCTTTCTGGCCCAGTACTGCAGCCCCCTGCTCTTTCCCTTCTCCACCCGTGTGGGCTTGTGGCCGGCCCAACGCTCCTCTCGGCCCAGCTCTTGCTGGCCTTTGCCTTCTCTTTTCTTCCACTGACATCGCGGACCCGCGCGTCAGCCTGAGCTTCCCCTACCTCTGGTCGAGTCCGCACCGGACTCTGCTGCTCGCAGCGCGCCGACTCCGCACCCGCCCCCGATTCTTCCGCGTACGCACGCGTATCCGAGTCGGGCTTTGTTCCCTTGCCCCTTTAAATAGCGTCTCCTTCACGCTACCGATCTCATCCAGCCTTCGAGCCCTCACCTCGCAGCAGCAGCACAACGCCGATCCGCCGACGAGCTTCGCCGCACAGCTTCCGTCGAGAAGCTCGCAAATCGCCTCGTCATCGCCGTAGGTCCCCGGTGAAGCTTCGGGTCGCTCAGCCGAACTCGCCGAACCCCTTGCTCCTCTCTTTTTGTCTTGGTTTTGCTCACGCGACCTCGCCGTTGTTCTGCAGGAAGCTGACATCCGCTGTACGCGTCACCAGCCGTCCACGGTCATCTCCGAGTCTTGCCGTTGCCCTAGGTAAGTTCGTCTCGATCTCCTCTTTCTCCCGGAGTTTTCGGTTCGGAAAACCGAGCACTGTAGCTCCGGTTTGGGTCACCCCGGCGAGCTCAGGCTCAAGCCGGCCATGGCGCCACCGTCCCTGCGTTCTGCTTCAGCAGGAGCACCACTCTCACCCTCTCCCATCTAATCTGATCCATCCATCTCAGATCCAAGGGATCAGATTGCCCCGTACCCCTTCGCGGGACGTTTTGTTAAAGAGCCCCTCGGATTTTACCTATTCAACCCGCCATCCAGAGCTGACTTGGTTTAATCCGAATTCCCGATTTATTTTTATTCAATAAAAGTTCATCTTAATTACAGATCTACCACTGTTTTTAAATGCTAATAACTTGCTCGTTTTAGATCCGAATCGACCCGTTCAAGTTGCGTTAGATCCGTAATTTTATGTTCTATCTAGTAGTATAGATTTAATATATGTTAATTACTTTTGAAAATCGAGATTAGATTAATTCTTTTAATGCTTTAATCTTGATCTTTAAAATCTTGTTTAATCTATAGTTTAACCGTTTTAGATCCGTTTAGCGTGAATTTCGCGTCTATGGGATCGTAGTGTCGAATAGATCTGGTTTATAACCTTTTCGAAACCTCTTTATTGTTTATGGTGTAATGTTCTAATTAAATCTATGTTGGTTCGTGTATGATTGTTTCGGATGATTGCGTGGTGATGTTGATCGAGTACAGCCGGTGAGATTTTCGGTGTTCCAGAGTTCTTCGCAGAAGTTCAGGAGCCCCAGGAGTTCTGTGACCAAGGCAAGTTTAACATGAGATCCTCCTTGTTGTCCTATTCACCATAAATAATCTAGTCATGATTGCATGTGTCTCAATTGATTCCTATTTAGATCTCTAACATAGTTTGTTACCATGTACCTTGTCACCTTGGGATGTTATTGCATATGGGTAGATCTGCTACGCTTTATGATTTATGAGAAGAATCTTAACTAATGATATATGAAACAATGAGATAAAATTGGTTTTTATAACAACATGAAATAGGACCACACTGTAGGGCAAAAGCTGGGATATTTAATGCAACCACGGGTGCTATCATGACTCTGGCTTTAGTTAAGTATGAGGTTTGGACTAGCATGCTTGTGGTTCGTGAAAGGCACCTTTGCCGAGCTGGTTATGGGGTATAGCTTGTGTGGGGACCGCTGCGGGTGGTACCATCAGGGTGTCCCATAGCATTGGGTCCGTAGGGTCCGCTACATGCTAGAAAGAGCTTTTGAAAGACTTCATAGTGTACCCTGCCTACTCACCTTGGAAGTGTTATGGGAGTCGAGAACCCGGGCATATGGGCTACACGGCTTGTGGGTAAAGTGTGTAACCTCTGCAGAGTGTAAATCTATCATGATAGCTGTGCTCACGGTCACTAGCGGCTTGGAAAACTCACAGTGTAGATGATCATGTTGTTTAATTGTTAATGATGTTTATTATTTTTATCATGTGGTTTATCAACTGGGTATGCATAACTAAAGCTAAGAATTGGTAAAACTTGACCAAGTTAAAAGCAACTGCAGTACAGACAGTGTCAGCCTTTGAGCTTCATAACCCTGTGTTACTCTTGCTGAGTACTTTAAATGCTCACCCTTGCTTTATCAACCTCATCAGATGGCTATGAAGACTACCGTGAGGAGTACTAGGCTAGTGGTCAACCAGTCGGCGTTCCCTGTGAAGTGGAGCTTCCTCGCGAGAGTTATCTTTATTTTCCGCTGTTTGATTAAGACTATTATTCGTGATGTAATAAGCACTCTGTAATGATACTATTTAAAGATTTGTCGGCTTATTTGTGTGATTGATCCATGGGCGCACATAAGTTATTCGCATTCAATTTTATCTTTAAAATTGGGTGTGACAGGGTTATTGACTCCTAGGGACACTACCAAAATATTAAACTTCTCCTAGTAAGGTGGGCTTCTCCTAGTGTTTTGGTAGTTAAAAATTTAGTACAAACTTTCCCTACTAAATGTCTCCTAGTGAAATTCTCATATGCTATGATTAGTGATAGTGTTTTATTACTACTTAAAACACTAGGAGAACTCCACCATTTTAGTAGTGGGAGAGGGATGAGCGAAGCCTCATCTTGGGTAATAAAGAGCACACAAGCCACTTTAGTGGATTAGTGAAGACGGTGATTTGGAAGGAGGAGTGGGATGATGAAAAGCACATGCATAGGAAGCACGACAAGGACAAAGAGATTGAGTTTCAGCTCCGGTTAAAGGAGATGGTTGACATAGCACAGGCTGAGAGCGAGGCATCCCTTGCAACCCAATGGTGGAACGACAAGGAATGATGACACTGCCTCGCTAGCAAATAATACCCATTGGGGACCAGACAAGCATCGTGAGTTCCAAAATAGGCACAGTACAATATATGTTATACGGAACCGACTGCTTGCACCTTGGATATGCAGATGGCAGGGTGGACTAATAATGCTTGAGGTGGCCACGGGTGAGGCACATCCTTTGAGCGGCATGTTTCATTGTCAATAGATCCCCGAAGAGTACACCAAAGTCGAGGTATGGACTGTGAAGTTCAAGGTACGCACTGTGAAGCCCGAGCATAGACAGCAAAAAATAGACATTCCAACACCACAAGGTCTAGAATTGCTTGGAGAATGTGAGAATGAATCCATCCTTTGGCACAATACGGATATCATATTGACTGCTCCTTCACCATGATTGTTTAGTCAAAAAGTGGACAATAAGTAAAGAAAATCTCTTATATATGATCTAGTGAAAAGTGATAGGTATTTACCAACATGCCACTTTGGAGTTTTCAAATAAGAACGGTCACTTTTGGGCTACTCACCATGTGATGGTTATTGTGTAGGTTATTATGTATCGGGTCGTAACTATAGGCAATGCTACAGTACCTCATTTACTTCTTAGGATAGGAGAGATAATACCTCAAATAAATCTAAATTCTTGATTTTTTGATTTCTTAGATTTTTAAAAGTAATTAATCAATTATCTAATTAATCTACAAAAGAAAAAACATTGCCGAATCCCCAAGTCATGGAAACCGAAGCCAGGGGATGCTTGGCCCTTCTTTTTCCATGGTTCGGATAACCGTGAGACATTTATTGTCCCAAATATATTAAATTAAGAAAATATTTTTTGGTAAAAACGTTTGTAGATGTTTTGCACTTATATTTTAAATTGTATATGCACAATTATTTCAAATCTCTATGAATGATGTTAAAGTGAACAATACACAAAAGCCAAGTGAGAAACACGTCATATACTAACTAATAGAAACCTTTAAACACCATTAAGTCTTATAATGAACATATCACATGCAAATTCAAATGCATTAAGTCATGTAAAATTACATGGTAATCAAAATATATTCAAAGTTGCAAAATAAAAAAGATTTATTATAATTGTCAGATCACACATGTATCAATCAAATCTAGAAATTTTTTTTATTTTTACCTAAACTTCCCTAAATTTTTCTACTTTACAAAATAGAAAAGTAAATAAACATATATTTTACCTATAACCTCCATAAATGCTCAATCAAAATAAATAAACGACTTAAAGTCATTTGAAGGTACCTTAGTAAAGTCCAGAGCATCTCCAAGAGTTTGTCAAACACACTTGTTATCCTTTATTTTTTTGGCAAAACTAGAAAAATCACCTCTTCAATAGTTTGACATCCAACTTGTCAAATTTTAGCAATTTGCTATCCATCCCCTCGGCGCGCACATCTTTAAGCGCGCGCATCTGGCTTCCCATCGCATTGCGCACTGCTCCGTCTGTCTTCATGCCACTTCCCATCACGTCATGTGCGGCTCCGTCTGTCTTCCCGCCAGCTCTGTCTTGTCATCCCGCCACTTCTCATTGCGTCACACGCCGCTCCGCTAGTCTTCCCTGTTGTGAATGACGGCGGATAAACGACGAAGAACACAAGATTTAACGTGGAAAACCCCTCCAATGCGAAGGGGAAAAAACCACGGGCGCCAGCCAGCAAACATTCCTCACTATAATCAAGAGTCGAGTTACAACGTCGTGCGACGGCTTACAAGATAATGAACGAATCAATCACCGTAGAACCCTAGCGACGGGTAGATGTACCGGCCCAAACCTCCCGACAACGGACCTCCGCTTCGCTCCGTTAAAAATCCAACCATTGTCTTCGTTATGAATTTGGAACATCTTCAGCCGGCACCGCGCGGGCGTGGAATTTGCAGGTAGCAGTGCATCAGCCTGTTGCCGGATGGGACATGCACGATTTTTTTAGCCTGAGCCAAATACGCAGGCAGGCAGATTTTGTCAGTGGTCACTGCTTGAGACGAAGATGCTGATTGGACTTATAATATTGAAAAATATAAAACCGCATATTACCGATTGAATCCGGTAGGACGTGGCCTAATTTCTATGTTTTTACCTAGTTTTTACTTACTATATATTTTAGAAAGTTGATAAGTCATAAGATTTGTCAAATAAATTTTAGCAAACTCTTAAAGATTCTTAGAGGGAGCGTCACCCAAAAAAGAACAGATTGACGGGCTTGTGGATATAGTTATTAGTTTCTTCAAAGGTGATGGACCTACGGGCCACAAAGGACCTGTCACATTTTGTAATAACAAATGTTCGTTTTCCTTGCAGTGGTGGCAAAATTATGAGTTAAAATAATGTGTTTTGGGGAGACCGTAATAATCATAGTCATAGATGAATAACAACTGATGATAATATGATATATATCAAGAGATGGGGAGTGTAGGCTTAGTCATAACTCCTAGTGTTTCATAATTAATCTTTCTAGGACAGTGAAGATTTTCTACTTCAATTCTGCACAGTAATCTACTGAAGATATGTAATAATCATCTAGAGCGTTTCAGCTCACCCTGTCCACAAAATCACATACAGGAGTACTCAATAATTATGGATCACTCAATAATAATGGTGATAGACTGATGGGATTTGCCGCTGCCATCATCAACACAGTACGTGCGTGACGCACCATAATTAACGTGCAACCAAACAATACGGACAACAAGACAAAATCCATGTCAAGACTCAGGTGCACCAACTTAAATAATGTGTGGCATGCATGCACTCAAGGTATAAAAGAAGTCCAAGCTGCCTTGATGAGCTAGACAACCAAATCACGACAGCCCAACCACACATCTCCGACGGGCAAGCAATAATTGATCATTTCTTCACCTCGTGACAGCTCTCATCTCATATACAGATACTCCTTCTAGCTCCATCCATCTTCGTTCTCAAAGGCACAACAGATTAATAAATATGGCCCTCCATCTCCATGACCTCATTCTTGCGCTCAAGAATGTCCCCGTTTGGTCAGTTGTACTACTCATAGCTCCACTGATCTTGTACCTGCTGCTTGTTCATGGCGAGAGGAAGAAGAAGGCGGAGAAGGCCATCCGTTTGCCTCCGAGCCCTCCGAGGCTGCCTGTCATAGGGCACCTCCAGCTGATGGTGAAGGAGCCCCATCGCACACTGCAGAGACTGGCACACAGGATGGGCCCAGTCATCTACCTCCAGCTCGGCGGCGTTCCCTCCGTCGTGGTGTCTTCGCCGGCGGCGGCCAAGGAAGTATTGAAGACCCTCGATGTGCACTGCTGCAACCGGCCGCCTTCACCAGGCAATCGATCTATAATTCCATATACTGTACTTTTTTCTACACATCTTTTACTACCGTATATATAAACAAATTTTCAGACATATGCATAATTCTGCTCGCGTACTTCATTCTAATATCCAAGTTCAGAGTAAACAAGAAAAAAAACAGTATAAATGAAATATTTTTTAGTTGGCTTCTGAAAGATTGATTGTTGGCTTCTTATTGCAAACTGTGCAGTTCTTCCAACCACTATATCTCTACCACTAATAACACACTATAATTATACGGAATTTGAACTTGGCATTTGCATTGGCAACCCTCTATAGTTATCTGACATTTAAAGTATTAAACACAGAGTTTTAAACATAAGCTAGTACTTTTTTTTTCTTGTGCATAGTGCATACATGAAAATTTTATCTTTCCATTTGCATTCAGGGGCAAAGATGCTTACCTACAATTATCGGGACATCGCGTTCTCACCATACAGTGAAAGGTGGCGCGAGAGGCGCAGGCTCTTCATTTCCGAGCTTGTAGGCAGCAAGCGCGTGCAATCCTTCTCGCACGCATTGGAAGAACAAGTGGAGCAACTAATCCAATCACTGTCATGCTCATGCCTGCCGCCGGAGCCCGTCAACCTCAACGAGAAGATCTTCGCGCTGATCGACGGCTTCATTGGCACGGTGGCGTTCGGCAAGATGAACGGTGCAAAACTCCTGAAATACAACAAGTTTCAGCAGGTATTCAGCGAGGCCCTGGTTGTCCTCTCCGCCTTCTCTGCTCAGGACTTCTTCCCAGCGTCGCCAGTTAGCCGGTGGATTGATAGGTTTGTTGGACTAGAGGCTCGGTACCGGAAAATATTCCGTGAGCTAGATGCATATTTTGAGACTGTTCTGAGCCAGCATCTTATGAGGGTTCAGGTTCAGTCTGACAAGGATAACCTTGTGGATGTGCTCATCGGTCTTTGGAAGGGTCAGCAGAAGGGGCAAGAAGTAACCAAAGACGACGTCAAGGCTATCATTATGGTAATTTTTGCTAAGTAAAGCAAGCTCTATACACACACACACACACACACACACACACACACACACCCCTAATATATGTGTGTCAGTTGATATTGATCTTTTATTTCTGCAGGATGCATTTATCGGCAGCACATCTACAAGCTCAGTGACATTGTTATGGGCAATGTCAGAAATAATCAAGAACCCGCGGGTGATGAGCAAGGTCCAGTCTGAGATAAGGAATTCAGTCAGTAGCAAGCCAAGAGTGCAGGTCAGTGACACTCCTCAGCTCAAGTACCTTAGGATGGTCCTCAAGGAGACACTACGACTGCACCCACCAGCACCGTTCCTGATCCCAAGGGAGACCACGCAGCATGTGCAACTCCTCGGCTACGATTTGCCGCCCAGGACAAGGATCTTCGTCAACGTGTGGGCTATAGGAAGGGACCCTGCCTGCTGGAAGGATCCTGAGGAGTTTCGCCCTGAGAGGTTTGAAGGTGCTGACATCGATTTTCAGGGGTTAGATTTTGAGCTGCTTCCGTTTGGTGCTGGACGCAGGATCTGCCCTGCGATTCCTATGGGTCTTATGAATGTGGAGTTTACGCTTTCAAGCTTGCTGCATTCTTTCGATTGGAAATTGCCTGAGGGTATGGTACCTGATGATGTGAGCATGGAAGCTACGGGTAGACAAATTGTCTCCAGGAGCACTCCTCTGTATCTTATCCCGACTCCGTACATAGGTGGATGAACCAAGTTATATGGTTATATCAGCCGGAATGTAGGTGTGGCTGCTGATACTTGATCCTATATGTATAACATAAGATGATTGCATAATTTGAATAAGTTCAGTCACGCCATGTTGAAAATGATTGTTATATGGACATCTTGAAATAAACCAACTACATGGATCGTCGTTTGTTTAGTGTAGTGGTAATCCCTCTTTCTATTTTTCTCTTGTCTTCTATAATCATTGTGCTTCTACAAGTCAAAGTCTCCCTTTGACCCCCTCCGACCATCTTGGATTGAAAATTAACTGAACAAATTCTTAGCAGAATTCGTCCTCAGGCACAGGCGCGAATAAAAAGCATTTGCAGCTACGAGAAAGATTACAGTTTGGCGTTTGAAGCACAAAGCCGTCAATACTTAATAGAATTAAGTCGCGCCAACAAACATTGTTCCTCGTTTCGTGATAGTCATAGGTTACGACAGATGTCTCACAAACAAGATTTTATTTCTCCCTGAACACATTTATTAGTCATAGCCTATGAAACTTAATTAATTAGGTTTGTTTGGATCCAACCAACTAATATATTTGTGCTAAAATAGATTTTTGGATAGGCTCAACTAGTTAATTGCAACCCTAATTGTTAGCAACTAATATTTATGTGCTTGCTAACCTCCAGGCACTAAGCACGTCCAACATCGAGCCAGGTACAATAGTAGTCTGTCAAGACAAACCTAAACTACTTAATGTACTTAGCAACAAAACAGTTCAACAAAACGCTTAGTGGTACACTTAGGGGGAGGTAGTATATCAGTTCTTGGCCTCAAGAACAAGTTATTGAACCGATATATATGTGAATTGTACTTTTGGACTTAAACCCATGTCATGCTGCCTACACTATCACTACTACAGAATCCAGCATCACTGTCGGCTCATCACTGCCGATTTTTTTTTGAGCCGGATATACCTTCACTGTCGGTTCAAGCTCTGATAGACTCCAAATTATTGGGGCTGCACGAACCGACAGTGAAGCACATCATCACTGTCGGGTCGTGGCTTGAACCGGCAGTGAAGCCTCTCTGCTGTTTCACTGCCGGTTCAAGCTACAAACCGGCAGTGATGATGAGCTTCACTGCCGGTTCATGGCTTGAATCGACAGTGATATGTCGCGGTTATTATTTAAGCAGGCACTGACGCGCTCCGAAATGTTTAGACGCGCGCCAGTGCCCACTCAGCCGCAGCACGCCGCCGCCACCTCCCCACGCGCTTCCTACCCGACCTCGCCGCTCCACGCCGCAGCATGCCGCCGCCGCCGCGTGAAGGCCGCAGGAGGACGGCGCTCCACGCCAGCGTCCTCGCCGCCGCCAGGACCTCCCTCCATGATGCCAAGCACCGCGGTCCGGCCCCTAACCTCCACGCGGTGAGCTCCATGTTCATACAACTAAGGTGTTCGACGAAATGTCTATTTGGGATTTTTCTAGCTGATAGATAGATAGATAGATAGAGAGAGAGAGAGAGAGAGAGAGATAGAAATGTTCATGAAACCAAGGTGTTTGACGAAATGCTTATTTGGGATTTTTCTAGCTGATAGATAGATAGATAGATAGATAGATATATAGAGAGAGAAATATAATCTTAGTATATGTTATTTAATATATGATATGAAATTTAATATAGATAATATATAGATTTGATAGATAGATAGAGATAGATAGATAGATAGATAGATAGATAGATAGATAGAGAGAGAGAGAGATAGAAATATAATCTTAGTATATAAGCCCTTCTATATATGCTATGAAATATAATCTTAGTATATTGGTTGGAATGGTCATTGTACTTGGATGGGTTTCGATCCAGTATTGCCGGTAGTACCGGTGAATCATCCAAGCATAGTAAGTTAATCAATATATGTTTCATATGTATAAAACTAGATCATCCAAGTTAATTAACATGTCTTATATGTCTTGTAGATAATTGATCCAATTGTTTGGCTTAAAGGAACACTCGCTTATTTCGAGGTTCACAATGTGGATGTTCAGATTTATCATGTAGATAATGGTCCACAACTTCAATGTCGTATTTCATTTTCAATTGTCATTAGGATGGGTCATGGTCGTGGTCGTGGCCGCGGTGGTGTTAGCGGTCGCACTGTGTTACAAATCTCAAAGGTGAGAATAAAGGCCACCCAACAGGGTGTTGCTATTAAGTATGATGTCATGGCATGTGCAACTATGCTCTCAAGAAATGGGATCACACTTCCTACTCTGTCCTCAGTGAAGATTCAAACTATTAATCACAACATGTATCATGATCTTCGGGGTTTCAATATACGAATGGCTCAGAACTCACCAATGGTAAGTCTAAGACGCATAGCTTATACCTAGATTTGTTGTTGTATGTTGTCAATATTGCTCTCATAATTGAATCTATCTTCTGCCAATACTTATAGGTAGAGGAGTATGACATGACCTATGCAGGGTGTAGTTTTGAAGCCATTCTGAACGAAGCAATGGATGCATTGGGTTATGATTGGAAATATGCTGATGAAGAGCCAACACTAACTAATGCAGAATTTTAAGCAAAGTTGGTTGCGACTAAGAAGGGAGACCCACCAACTACTCGACCACCATTAACCGTTGTTAGTACACCATGTGCTCGTAGTTGTGAAGCAACGGAGAGTGCACTATTTAATACGTTGTTGTTCTTAGATGAGGTTTTTGGTTACAAGATCGGTGACCTACACTTCACCGAATTGATAGTACTGAATCATCGAACTATTGTACAATAAGATTAACACTTCACTGAACTTTTGTAATATAAATGTTGATGGTTCGATTATTAGTGCATAACAATTATTAAAATGCAAATTATAAAAATTATATCACTGTCGAATCAATTAAAACCGGCAGTGATATAAAGCATACGCTGCCGGTTGATTAAAGGAACCGGCAGTGATGGCTCAAGCATCACTGTCGGTTTGGCATAACCGGCAGTGATGTGATCAGCTCATCACTGCCGAGTTGGTTCTGGCGGTTCAAAATCCGCCAGTGAATGGGGGGTTTTGAACCGCCAATGATATGTTGTTCTAGAGTAGTGTATCCCGTTTATAATTCTTCTCTAGGTTCCAATATCAAAGCATTAGTAAAATACTAGTGACAGTAAAGAGTTCGTGTCTAGCTCTCGCGAGTGATGAAAGGATCACTCAACTTCTATCGAGTGTCCTATCCTCGTAGCTACTTGAGCATATCATGCTAGCAAGACTCATGTCTTTGTGATCCTTGCGCAATTGGGTGTTGTTGGGGATATTACCTCCATATACCCCTAGGGACCTACATGAGCCTCTCGACCAGAAAACGACCCAGCTCGCGAGGCCTAAGACGACCCAGCTCACGAGGCCCTGCGGCACGCGACCAGGCCTGTCGTGCTCGCCAGGGACTCCAGAGAGCCTTGCTCGCCAAGGAAGATCCTAGGAGATAGACTCGGATCCCTTGCCTTAAGGGACCGATCGTAATCTGTTAGGATATGAAAATTGTAACCTTGCTCCCCGACTATATAAGGCGAGCAGGGACCCTCCCTCAAAAGATCGATCTACACCTCTTGTAACCTATCTATTAGATCAATCTAGCCACCAGAACACAGGACGTATGGTATTACGGCGATTTGCTGGCCTGAATCTGTATAAACCTCCATGTCCACGCTCTCTATGTTACGTTTGACCGCCATCGCCACACCTCCGCCTAACAATCTACTACCTTGGGGTACCCCATAGGTAGACTGCGACGCATATTTCATCGACAGTTGGCGCACCAGGTAGGGGGTGTGTGCCACGACGCCATGGCTTGTCAACCTATCACCTTCCCCATTGACGGATCTCGTCGATCCCGTCAACGGCCCTCGTCGTCCCTCGCTGCCGATCCCGTCAACGGCCCTCCACATCCCTCGTCATCGACCTCGTCAATGGCACTCGTCGTCATCCCTCGTCGTCGACCTCGTCAGCAGCCCTCGTCGCGATGACCCTCGTCGCCAATCTCGTCGCCGTCCCTCGTCATCGACCTTGTCAGTAGTCCTCGTCGCCAATCTCGTTGACGACCCTCACTGCCGACCTCGTCGACTGCACACATTTTCATCCCTCGTCGCGCCCCTCATCGATGATTCGTCATGGCTTTCGCCGATCTTCACATGATTGTTGAGTTTCTCCGAAGTCCATATGTACATCATGTATTACCCATTCTACGTGTTTGTATTGCAGGTACTAGGATCATCATCAAGCCTATTATTGATGCTCGGAACCTGGGTTGGATGATATCGTTCCGGTCGCCCGCCACTAGCTGGAGCTGAAGAGCGTCAGAGCTGGGGCTATCGGTCCGGCCATAAGCGTGCACGAGCGGCTCCCCTCTACGCTATGAATGGTCGACAGTCCTCCCGAGTGACGCCCAACCTCTCTACGCTTGCATGAGTGTGTCCCCTCTGCGCTGTGAAGGAAGGGATAAGCTCGGGCTGAGGTATCTAAAAGCTAAATGTCAAGTTGCTCGGGGACTGGCCTCGTCATTGACTCGTCACGGCTCTTGCCGGCCACATCGCCCTTTGTCGTCGACCCGCCATGGCTCTTGCCGACCTCGCCGTCCCTCGTCATCGACTCGCCATGGCTCTTGCCGACCTCGTCGTCCCTCACGTCGACCCGCCATGGCTCTTGCCGACCTCATCGTCCCTCGTCATCGACTCGCCATGGCTCTTGCCGACCTCATCGTCCCTCATCATCGACTCGTCATGGCTCTTGCCGACCTTGTTGTTCCTCGTCGCCGACTCGCCATGGCTCTTGCCGACCTCATCGTCCCTCATCATTGACTCATCACGGCTCTTGCCGACCACATCACACCTCGTCGCCCTTCGTCGCTGACTCGTCACAGCTCTTGCCGACCACATCGCTCCTCGTCGCCCCTCATCATGGCTCTTGCCGACTTCGTCATCCCTCGTCATCGACTCATCATGGCTCTTGCCGACCACATCGCACCTTGTCTCCCTTCGTCGTCGACTCGTCACGGCTCTTGCCGACCACATCGCTCCTCGTCGCCCCTCGTCATCGACTCGCCACGGCTCTTGTCGACCTTGTCGTTCCTCGTTGCTGACTCGTCGCCCCTCGTCACCGACTACAATATCGGGGACTAGTCTCGTCGCCGACTACAGTCCCGAGGACTGGATCTACACTTGTTTAAGCAATTCTTCACAGCTACACAGTAACAGGTCGCCAGACCCAAGCAAAATATCTCCATCGGCGACACTCGGGGACTGCGCCGACCACAACTACGATTCCCGGCACCTGGTCGCTGCTATTTCTGACCAGGTGTCACACCTCAAAATTTCTATTTTGGGTTGTGAATAGAAAACACTGAATAAAATGAAAGGATTTATGATTTTCCTAAAAATGATAAGATTTAATTAGGTTTTTAGTAACTAAAAATGTGCAAAATGTGAATTTTAAAATTGTTTTTAATAAAATATGTATGGGGTGTTGCATTCATTCCTTTGCATTTAATTTTATTGAGTGAAAAATAATTTGTTAAAACTCGGTTTAGGTTCAAATTGATTTTTGATCTATTTATAAAATAAATAGAGTTTTACAAGTTTTTCTTAAAAACAAGTTCAAAGTTCCATTTTCAAAACTCAGAAAATGATTTATAAAGTGTTTCAAAAATTTATTTGGCTTTAAAAGGATTTGATTTGGTTTCAAATGAATTTGAAAAATAAAAAAAAGGCTTTTCTTCAATCTATCCCTTCCTCTCTCTCTCTTTCTGGCCCAACGGAGGAAGCCAGCCCACCTCAACACTCCCTCACCCGCACCCCTCCATCACCCCTCGGCCCAACTCAACCGGCCCAGCAGCTCGGCCCACGCGGGCGCACCCCTTCCCGCAGACTCCCTCCCTTGCTCTCACCGACACGCGGGCCCACCCTGTCGGCGCCTAATCCAAGCCCCGCACCCTCTCTCCCACTCACTGCCACCGCGACCCCACCCCGCAGGTCGTCCCCTACCTCCCGCCACAGCCTCCCTCCCTCTCTGCTCTCCATTAATGGAGCAGCCAAAGCTCCACCTGAGCCCCCTCCTTCACTCTCCCATTAAACCGACCCCATAACTACACTCAATAACTCCCTCTCATCACTCCCCCTCTTCAACCGCGAGAATGAAGGACCCTAAAGGCCTTAACCACCGGTCCCAATCAATGCCGCCTCCGAGCTCCATGCTCCCGGCCTCTCTCTCCCTTCCCGACCCTATAAAAGGGGGTCTCCGGCATCGCACGCTCTCGCTGCTTCTCCTCCACCCCTCCTCGCACCCCCTCCTTCCACCAGTGCCCAAAGCCGCCACCGCCATGGCCGAGCTCGGCTTCAGCTCGCCACTCCCCGTGCTCCGACCATCTCCGACCTCGACGTCTCCTCCTTCGTCTTCACAGTAGCGTGGCGAGTCTTCGGCACCACTCTGAGGCATCAATTCGCGCACGCAACGCCCTTCCCCAACCTCACCAGAGCTGCCGCCCGCCTCTGCTCAGCTCCCCGGCTCTCTGTGCCACCATCGACAACATGAACTACCCCTCCGAGCCCGTGGTGAGCTCCTCTACCCTCCTAGCCCCCTCTCGTAACCCCCCATAGCCCTAGCTCGATCCCGAGGATTGCCGGCGAGGCTGGCCAACCCTCTCCCACCGTCCGATTCATGGCCAATGGCCTAGATTAGATCCACCCCCCGAACCGGTATGCACCGTTGTGGACTCGGTCCACCGTGCCCACGCGCACCGCGTCCACGCCCCCGCTGTGGACTGCACCAACCACGCGTCGCCACGTGGCACACACATCGGCAACGACTGAGTCAGCGCCGACCAGCTCTACACTTTTGCATTTTAGCCCCTGCAGTTCCCAGAAATCATTCTGCACATTGTCTAGTTCTAAATCCTTTAATTCTGGCCCTATTTTCTTCAGTTTAGACCCTGAACTTTTGCAAAATAGGACCCACACTCCAGTTCCCTTTTCTTTTTCAGTTTATATTTATTTTAATTCAAAAAAAATACTTCAAATTATTTATAGATTTGCCATCCAACTTCAAAAGCTCATAACTTGTTCATTTTAACTCCGTTTTGATCCAAACAAATTGCATTAGATTTGTAACATTATAATCTACATTATAAAACCATAATGCATTCTGTTTTGTAACTTTAAAAAATATTTATTTATTTAATATATTTAAAATGCATGTTTAATCTTCAAATTTTGTTTAAATCATATCTCTTTTGTTTTAAATCCAAATTGACTCGTTCAAGTTGTGTTAGATTTGTAAAACCATCATGGCTCTTTCAATTTAGGGTCCTTTAATACTATGTTAATAGCTCTGTAATTTCATGGTAAATCTCTAATTTGATTAAAGACTATGCAATTTGCTCTACAAATAAAATGTAAATAGTTCTACTATAGTTTTCAATTTAGTTTTCAAATCCAAACATAAGTTTGACTTAATCCAACTTAGGTATTTCTCTGAAGTACCTTATCCACCCTTTTACATAGCTAAAACTAATAAAGCCCTTAGTTCTCTTTTAAAAACTAATCTACCGTTAGTCGTATCTTGTTAACCGTAGCTCCGTTTTAGGTGGTTTTTGTGCTCACGAGTTCGTAGCAATGAGTAGAATACATTAGTTACCTTTATAGTATGCTTTTGTAATATTTGGTGTACTGTTTCTTAGGTTCTTTTGTGATGCTTGTGACGTTAGAAGTGGATCTTTGCAAGGATGTTTCAAAAGTAAAAGTGGGAATGTTTGAGCAGGCATATGGAAGGCAAGTATAGCATGAGATCTTCCTTGTTGTCCTATTCACCTTAAACACTTAATCCATATGCATGTGTCTACTTTGTTACCCTTAAGGATTACCTAGAATTGTTATCATGTATCTTGTCACCTTTGTGGGTCGTATTGGTTAGATCAAAGCTAGTGCTCATAAAGAATAACCATGATCTTGTAACTTGAATAATGTTATATGCAATAACGATAAAATATGACTTTTTAGCAACGTGGACTATAGGTGGAACATCAGGAACTCACACCTGTGTTCTCACTCATAGGAATATCTCAGTAATCTGATAACCCAGGAAAACAGTGCTACCATAAGTTATATGGCTCTGGCTTGACTCAGTATTAGACTTCTACTAGTTTGTGGCAGCTTACCCGAAAGGGCGCAAGAGGGGCTCTGGGGATATGGGACTTGCTCTGCTGCAGAGGTGCACTGTGTTTTTGGGATGTGACCTCCGGGAGGGGAGTTGCTATATCACAATGAGGAAACTTGTAGCGGGTTACTACCTATTAGTGGAACCTATGAAAGGTCTCGTAGTGAACCCTGTCGACCTTCCTTGGAAGTGGGTTAAGAGGCTCGTGACCTCGGGCGAAAGGGCAATTCACGACTTGTGGGTAAAGATGTACGACCTCTGCAGAGTGTAAAACTGTCAGGATAGCCGTGCTCACGGTTATGAGCGGCTTGGGCTCCTTACTATGTTAGGGTTTAGGGTTTAGGGTTTAGGGTTTAGGGTTATACTTGCTGAGCATGGTGAGCTGACGCTTGTTGTCATCACCTTTTTATAAAAATCTCGGATGGATACCAGATGGTGGTGCAAGTAAGGTTTCACCAAAGGAGTACTAGGCGAGTGTACCCCCTGTCGATTGTCCCTGTGGAGTATGGAGACCCGAATACTAGAGATATAGAATAGCTTTCGTGATGCTTTGTTATAGATGTAAGTCTCTTTGTAACTATGTTTCGATATATAATAAAGCATTGTCTTTGATAATCTCCATATTTGTATATATGTGTTGTGTAGACATACTAGGCACACAAATACATAGCATTCGGTATTCTTTGGAAAACCGGGTGCTACACCAGGGCACAGGGACTGCGCCGACCACAAGACTCGAGCAGGGCTCAGGGACTGCACGACCTGTGACCTCCGCGTCCACACTCCCGACACTCATAGAAAAGCCTCCGTCGACAAACAAGCTCAGGGACTGGGACTCAGGGACTGTGAACACTACAGAAAGTTGTGACCCTGATACAAGGACCATCACACTCCTTACATCAGGCTCGGGGACTACAGGTATTCGCAGTCATTTTCTACAAAACTTCTGTTTAAATCTTCTTGCATTTCGTATCTTTTATATAGCTCGGCACCACGTGCATACTTCACCTACTACCAAGCTCGGGGACTAAGTGGGTACACTTCACCTTGCGGTGAATGTGTCTATTTATTTCTCGAAAAAACCTGTTGTTTCATGGTGTTTTGCAGAGTTTAAGTGGATACACTTCACCCGGAAAGGAATTTCAAAAAAAAATTCTTCAGCACGTTACATTCTTCCGACAGGCAGTTGCAGACTTACAACGAGGCGACCTATTCGCTGATCAAGCTACGACGCTCTTGACCAGTCTGACCTGGTCAGGAGGCTTCTCCGGGTTGTGTCCCGACCATGGAACTCTGCGACAACGCCGACACGTGAAGGCGACTAGGCCACATCTCCTCGAAAGACATTAGGACAGGCTTGCCAGAAGAATGCAACATGCTCGGGGACTTGTTGGGGATATTACCTTTGTATACCCCCAGAGACCTACATGGGCCTCTCGACTAGAAGATGGCCCAGCTCGTGAGGCCCTGCGGCATGCGACCAGGCCTGTCGTGCTCGCTAGGGACTCCAAAGAGCCTTGCTCTCCAAGGAAGATCCTAGGAGATAGACTCGGATCCCTTGCCTTAAGGGACAGTCGTAATCTGTTAGGATATGGAAATTATAACTCTTCTCCCTGACTATATAAGGCGAGCAGGGACCCCCTCAAAGATCGATCTACACCTCTTGTAACCTATCTCTCAGATCAATCTAGCCACCAGAACACAGGACGTAGGGTATTACGGTGATTTGCCGGCCTGAACCTGTATAAACCGCCGTGTCCACGCTCTGTGTGTTACGCTTGACCGATGTCGCCACACCTCCGCCTAACAATCTACTACCTTGGGGTACCCCCTAGGTAGACTGCGACGCATATTTCATCGATAGGTGTCAACCAACACCAAAACAACCTAATGCACAATATATAAATAACTTAATAATTGTAGTAGGGAAAAAACTTAGAAGCATACACCATGACTTGTCAACTTTCCTTGGGTGAACCAAAAAATCATAACCACAACCACAACCAGGTGTGCGCTGTTGATGGTTGTTAGCGTCAACTTATTATACAATTATAAATATGATAAATGGATCAACAATATATAAAATAATAAAATTATAGGGGGTTATCTAATAAATTCCATGAGTTTTGATATTCTATTGTTTTCCAGGGACTATTCCAGAAAAGCATAATAAGGAAAGCAAATCAGAATAAATATAGGAATAAATCCGCGGAGATATGGTTACCAATTTACTCAAGAAGGATTCAAAAGACATCGGAGCAAAGTGGGACACGAGAGGCCGCCAAGTGGGGCCGGCCGGCCCCACCCCATGCCGGCCGCCCTGGCCCTGGGCCCATCTCGGCCCCCCTTCTGGAAGCTTCGTCCACCGCTTCTAAGGAGTCATCTCGGCCCTACGTTAAGTCAGTTTGATCCAACGGGTGTCGTGCACCCCACCAGGCTATAAATAGAGGGGCAGACCCCCCCCCTCTCCAGGGCATCTCATC
Source organism: Microstegium vimineum (assembly GCA_022036555.1). Classification (NCBI taxonomy): domain Eukaryota; kingdom Viridiplantae; phylum Streptophyta; class Magnoliopsida; order Poales; family Poaceae; genus Microstegium; species Microstegium vimineum. The sequence goes on from CM039119.1 coordinate 17,737,875, forward strand.
TCATTATTCTTCTCCAGAGCAAAAACTAGGGTTTCAACTATAAGGAGAGAGATCCCTCTAGTTCTAGTTCTAGTTCTTGTAGTTCTAGATCTATTTCTAGTTGTAAATTAGAGAGAGATTAAGGAGAGAGCTACGGAGGAGCCGGGTCTGTCGGATCTTCCTCAGCATTGTACTTCTACAGTATCTGGTTCATCTTTAAGTAATCTTCAGGTTCTTCAATTCATACTCCCTGAGTTCTTACTTTACTTTCCATATTTACTTTCAAGTTATTTATTGGATTCCGGCTTGCATCGAGTGCTCTAATCTTCGCGGAGCTAGAGTAGTAATTAATAGGTTAGGCGTGGTGCCTAGTCTTGCGATTACCTAGAGTTGTACCCAACCTTCACGGATAGCCGTGGTAGCCCTAGGTGGTGACAGCCCTGACGGCCTACGTATTCCACCACGTTAGGGTTGGTGTCTGTAGGACGGTAGTTAGAGCTTCCTAGCCCCCTTCTCATCCCTTTCTGTGGTTAGTGTTCTAATGTCCCGATATAGATAATCTTGAAGTATCTTCGATTCTTAGATCAACTAAAGAACTCTTAGGAAACTTATTCTCTACCCACAAATAAATAAATAATATATCTTATCTACCCACTAAAAAAATAATATATCTTACCTAATAAAATAATATATCTTACCCACTATTATATCTTACCTATCCTTGGATGATCTTCGTTCTTTACAAGTTGACTTCGCGTTCCCCGTGGAAATTGATACCCTTGGAATACTCACGGGTGAAAGCTACAGCGGTATCCGTGCGCTTGCGGATTTATCTGTGTGCGTAAGAAACCCAACATGCGCCCACCCCTTATAAGCCGCTGTTGGTCCATGCTCTTTGATTCATGCTACAGCTGCCATGTTTCCATGCTTTTTTCACTAGATGCTTCTCTCCATTGCTGTGTTGACTTGCACGGATCATAACTAAGAATTACTGGTCAAGCTAGCTCGTGAGGATTTCGAAATTAGTAAGAACCTCCCTATTGAATTCTTCAAATACCACCTCCTTCTCAAATTGTTGGTCTTCTTCAGGCTATGAGTGGTCGGCAGGAAGCGATCCAAGATAGATATATGAAAATGCAGTGGAATCAAATGATGAATGCATGCCAAAGTAAATAACTTGATGAAGTTATATTTCAGAATTACATGGAATCTTTTGGATTGAATTACTAAGGTCAAGTCTTTTCCATGACTTGGATGAGTTTTTAACTTATGCTGGTGGGTTACACTTGGGTATTAGGTCTATCAAGTGATGTATCACTAAGGTTGCTACAACTCCTTTTGGAGGCCTCAGAGCTAACATGGTTACTCATATGAGGTATATTTACCTGGCAATACCAATGAGTTGTCTTTACAAACTAGCATCATATATTAATATGCTTCTTGTACTTAATAACACTAGGGATGAGCAATATCAGAACTATTCTACCGGTTCTACATATAGGCTCTTTGCTTGGTAGTGCCAATGTTGTCATATGTGGACTTTAAGCCAGAAGGATCCAATTATGGTTGGGTGGTGAGACAAGATGCTTTTTAAACATGAACGATCATGACCATACACAGCTTGGCTTTCAAGCTGGCAGACTTTGAGCAAAATCATCTAGACTTCAATGTATAAGCCAGCTAAGAAAGAGAAGTCTTATACCAAGTGTTTGTTACAGTGGGAGTTAGCTATGTGTTTGTTGGGGCTCCTAGTGGTATTGAGATGCTCTAGCAAACCTGTGAGCATACCAATACCAAGGGTTTTTTTTTGGTAAAGCTAGATCTAATGTCCAAGGGGATTTATGTATGGATATATGGAATCATGGGTAGACACCAAGATTTACGTTGAGATCCCTTGTGAGAAAAAACTATGGACGATGATCAGTAAGCAATCTACTATGAAGATGAAAGATACATAAGGTGAGAGCCAATAAAGTTGGGGAGGCTCCAAATTCCCACAAATTACTCTCTTCAATCCATAGCTTTTGTCCCCCTAAAAAGCAAGACAAGCATTAGCATTTAAGGGGAGTTCAGGATCCTTTAGGGCTTGGTGTTTTTCACTTTTGAGATCCCTTTTCAAGTTACAGAATATTGCAAAAAAATCAGCTTACTATATGCTAAGACCTCTTTTGCACCATGTATTAGCTAAAACAATGCATAAATGTTGACATAAGGTCATAAGGAGTTGCAACATGACACTTAGTACACTATTTTCCAATATATCTGAGAAATAAGACATATATCCAAATTGCTTGTGATACCACTATACCACAGCCTACTAAGCGCAGACGAGCAATGGGGTCATAGGGAATGAGAATGATTTCTGGCTATCTGCAGTGGGCGGCGCGGGCGGTGGCTGGCTCACTAGGGTATGAGGAGATAAGGAGAGGGATACGATGTTTTTTTTATACAAACAAGGGTCGCCCGCCCGGACGGTGTTGCATTGGCGGGATGTATAGCCGGTATGTGAAATTATTTCGTCTGACAAGTGGGACCATACGAAAAATAGGTGTAAAATTAGGCCAACTGATATCGTGCGAGTGTATCGACGCTTCGTTGGTCGCTAAAAAGTAGATATAACGACCGATCATCTAACACTAAAGCAAAATAATAATAACGACCAATAGTCCGCCGAGAAAACAAGATATAACGACCAACCGAACGTTACTAATCTTTAACGTTTGACAGTTCGACGTTGTTTTGGTATTTTTATCGACTCTCGTGTGACGTTAATTTTGGTATAGTGTACTAACTTTTAGATCCACATTTCTGATCGAATTCCTTTAAATGACATGCATTTAATTTATTTTCCGTGTGTATGCTATGGAAAAAGAAGAGGTGCAGGATTGTAACATTAGCAAAACAAAATATTTGAATCATTTTATTTGAACTGAACATATTATTAAGAGAACGTATGTAGTCTGTCATCCTCCAATGTAATAATAATTAGACTCTCTTTTTTTAGAAAGGAATAATTAGACTCTCTTAATAGGCACAACACAAAGAGGCACCATCTTCCTAAAAACAAGCTGCCCAGTTTCTTCCATATCGATGTCCTCCTCCTTCATCCCTTCAGGGAGCTGCCAATCAAAGCAATGCAACAGGTTGGTCAGAGCAAGCTCCACATTAGCAACACCCATGGCAATAGCAGGGCATGACCTTCGTCCTGAACCGAAAAGGAGAAGCTCAAAGTTGGAGCCTCTTGTTGACACGAAAAGCGTCAGATCTGTGAACACCTCGGGCTATTACCCAAAGCTTGGTATTCCGGAGGCGTGCCAGTCGATTTGACCAATCAATCGACAAGGATGATAACTAGAACAAACTGAACGAGACGACAGCGATGCGCCCGGACGTCAAGGCTCAGATTGATCAAGGATAACTAGAGTAGAGCTGAACGAGGCAAACAGCGATGCGCCCGGATTGCCAAAGCTCAGAGGTACTCCTACGCGGAACTAACAAGGATTTGACGGAGATCAAGGTGATGCAGCCCGTCGAAAGCTTGAAACTCGTTGAAAACTATAGCTAATGCAGTAAAAGGGTAAATTGCGATAAAAGGTAGAATAAGATAAAATTGGTTTGTTTTTTATTTTGATTCTCTATTTCCAAAGCCCTCGGGCATATATTTATACTCCTGCATGGAGAGTTGTACAAAGACACGACACATATCCTTCCTAAAACAAACTCCTATTTTAAAGGAAACTGACTCGCGCAGGAGGCGGATAACAATATTTATTTCCTAAACAAACACACCTATTTTAAAGGAAAATAAACGACTCACACAAGAGTCGGACTCAAACTACTATAATAATAATACTGGTAAAGCATCAGTTTCCTTATACTTCTTTTCGATGGAAACTTCCCATCGGCAGACCCCTTCAATCCTCACCTTCCTTCTTTGACCACTTGTAATCCTTTGCTGCCGCTAAGTGTTAAGTCACGCCCATCGGCATCGGCAACGTTTTCCCGATCGGCAATCGGCAGCATTTCTTCATCGGTAATCGGCAACCACCCTCTATCGGCAATCAGCAATGAGCCCTTATCGGCAATCGGCAACCATCTCCCATCGGCAATCGGCAACGAGCCCTTATCAGCAATCAACAACCATCCTCCATCGGTAATCGGTAAGCCATCGGCAATGACTTTTCATCGGCAATCAGTTTCAGTAAGACTTCACCAATCAATTTGTCGGCAAAGCTCATCAGCTTCCATCGGCAACCCACTTGGTCTTCCCGCAGCACTCTCCCATCGGCAACATCGGCTCAAAAATTCTCCCGATGCCGATGGAGAACGGCCACTGACTAGTCAAGCTTCGGCCCATTTGACACGTGTCGAAAAACGGTGTCAACACATGCCCCCCAATTTCGGAGCGTATAACTTACGTGCCAAAATTCTCTCCACTGTAGCTGTTGTTGTAGCCGTTACCCCCGAGATAGATGTACGGTTTCCTCGATCCCCGCGTGTAGAACTGCAATTTAATAATAAAATCCCTCGATTGTAGTACAAACAGTTGCAAACCACCTCGATCACCGCGTGTATCTACCGCGGGCCTCTCCACATTCCTGCACAGTGTGGAACAGAACCCCAAAATACCCCTGAACAGGATTATAAAAGTTACTGGGATCCACACTGCCTTTTTACCCGAGCCCATTTTCACTTTCATCTTCCTGCCTTCGTCTTCAACCTCCAGCTGCGCTGAAGAACACAAGCTCGAGCAACAGTATTCCTTCGTAATCAAGGACGAACTGCAATCATTCCTTCGACTCCCAATGGTGATCCAAGTCGACATCCCGAAGGTAAGACTCATTCTCCACTCAATCCAACCTCTCTGCATGGTTCTTTTCCCCGCAAAAACTTGGATTTATTTCCATTCTTTTTCTGATTTGTCCCTTCTTCTTCGAACCCTAGGAGTTGTACAACAAGGTAGTCATCCCACTCGCCGGTTCCAATCTCACCTGCCTAGGCCCAATGGGCAATCCAGACCCCACCTTCATCATCAATGCAGAAACCAACCGGGTACCGTTCAGATCTGAGCGTTTTGATCTAGGACTCTGGAAGGACACATTCCGTTCATGGCCCAAGCCTACTAAGGGATGGAAGAACTGGTACCTGAGAATAGTCAGATCACAGCAAGTGTACTGGCAGGAGCGTAACCTGGATCAGTGCGTTAGGCTTTCGATTGCCGATATGGAGAAGAATGAAAACTTGATGATGGCAGCCTCATACTTCTAGTCCGATAGCATAAACGCTTTCCTTTTCAGGCATGGACCAGCTACCCCAACCCTTGTCGATGTCTACATGCTGACCGGCTTGGACATCACCTCTGCCGATATCTTCACCCTCTTCAACAGAAAAACAGAGTACAAGGTGAACACTCGGAATATCGGCGGTTGGACAGGCTACATCAAAGAGCACCAGAAAACCGGATCGGTGACCCAACGGGAGCACGCCATCTTTTTAAACATGTGGTTGGAAAAGTTCATATTCTGCGGCAAAACCATCGGTCCGACCACCATGCACCTCCCAGCGGCTGAATTACTTGCCGATGGAACGAGGCTCCCTTTAGGCAGGTATCTTCTTGGATCAGTTTACCGATTGCTGCATCAAGTGTCCCATAAGCTACTGCTAGGAGAGCACATCGGCAATCTCGGAGGCCCCTAGTGGTTTGTCAATCTATGGCTGAACGCACATATGCACAAGGCCCTCCAGTTTGATTTATTTGCCCAACAATTCCTGAGGGACATATCGGAAGATTACCGATACGATGATGATGAATCGGCAACTCGCCCTCCGCTTAACTTTGGAGAAGCTATCATAGTGCTGCCAGGTACCGATGCCAATGTAGAGCACTTCGGCTATTATTTCCAGAAGTTCTACAACGGACTCCCCTCCTCAGAACGGACCTGGTGGCCATATCTTGATGAACACAACCAGTTTCCGCTGCTGTTTAACTTGACCGATGTGAGCCTGCCCGAGAACCAAGCAATCATGAGGGCCAGCATTACTCCCCGAGCTATCGTAGTAAATATCTTCGGATCTGGGAAGAATGCCCCACAATCCTACGAGTTCTACTATCCATCGGCGGCAGCAAGACAACTGGCATTTGGCCAACTGCCGATCAAACTTTGCTACTCTAAGGTAGTGAGACCTAGGCAGGCAATCTCCAGTAATCTGGACTGGAATAAAGTCATCAGCCTTCCTGCCGATGCCGATCTGTCAGACATTGACTTATCCTCCTGGTCGCCAACCTCCTTCATTACCAACGAGTTCAAGTCTTGGTGGCAAGAGTGGAAGTGCCAACTACTCGCCAAGTCTTCACACTATTATCGGCACTTGATTGATGTCGATTACGTCATTCCTGATGATGCAGTAAGTCTGCTATCTGATGTACTTCTATTACTTTATTTTTGTCATCGGTATCAGCACTTAACTCTTTTGCGCCTGACAGGCCGATGATCCGGTTCCCACAATGAGTAACAGTGGTAGGCCCTTTAATCTTCGGATAATGGGCCCCATATCGATCATCGGCACCAAAGCTTCGACGCTGGCTGCCTTCACGCCTCAACAGGTACCTGCGTCGACACCCACAAAAACCCAGGCTACATCGGCTGCTGCCGTTGCCCTGACACGGGTTTATGCAGTAAACTCGCTTTTACCTGTACCGATTACATACTGTTTTATCGGCAACATTTATCTTGTATAACTTGCTTTGTATTTTCAGGCACTATGGTCATCGGCATCTGCTTCCAGCAGGAAAACACCTTCCAGCCCGGTTGCCGATGCCCCCCGGTCTTCGTCAAAACGGGTTGGCTCCCCTGCTGCTGCGCCGACGAAGAAGAGGCGCTTGAGGCTGGCTTCTCCTCCACCATCGGCTCTAACTGCGCCATCAGCTGCCAATGCGCCGCCAGCAAGACTGCTTCTGGCTCCAGTCGCACCACCTGCCGGCGGGTCATCGACAGAACCTCCATCGGTTTCAGTTGCGCCAACCACCGGCGGGTCATCGACAGAGCCACCATCGGTGTGTGTACCTGATCAACCGATGGACGACGTCCCGACTCAAGAGATAACTCCACCCGCCACGATAGCAGAGGCATCGTCATCGGCATAGTTGGCCAGACTACCCGGCGAGGAAACAACCCAACCTTCCGCAGCAGCAGCGACGTCAGCATCAGCACCGTCGACCCACGTCCCCGATGACAGAGTGCCACCACAAGAAACTGCCACCACATCGGAGGCGACACCGGTAACAACTATACCAGCACCAGCGGCGTCGGCTGCCTCTCCAACAAGGGCCTAGTCATTGGCATCTGCTGCCGATGTTCAGGATGAAGCTGGACCATCCAGTATGCCAAGCCCCAGGCAGGAGATCCGCTTCAAGACGGTAAGTCAATTACCTTAAAGCTCATGGTATAATTTTACAATCGGCATATTTTAACTTCTCTGTTTTCAGGCTCAGGACTCTCCGGACAGCCTCTTCTCCTACAGCCTGAACCCTCAGGACGAAGATGAACGCCAAAGCCGCATTCAAGCAGACAGTCTATTCTCCTTTGCAGTCGACATTCCCGACGATGAGGAAGAGGAAAGCTCTGTCCCAGTTTTATCGGCAGAAATCAAGTCCAAACTTGAAGGACTGCTCTCCTTGCTGCTACAAGACACGTCTCAACTCATCCAGGATTCATCGGCAGCAAGGATTGCATTCAAAGAGATCCAAAGCCATCTTTCCGCCGACGCAGCAGAAGTCCTTCTCCAGGCAACCTTCCTCGACATCAAACAGATCCAGTACCAGAAGCTTACCCGTCGCATTGCCGATAGGGCCGCCCAAGCTAAGAGCGAGGAAGAGAAGCTCAAATTCAAACACATTGCCGATGAGAAGCACAAAGGTATCGGTCAAGGAAAAGTCTCCATCGGCAACCTTGATCAAGAAATCTCCTGACTGTCGGCAAAGAAGGAGGAGCTACTGGCGGAGCTACAGAAGGTTGAGGGGGATCTGACTGCAGCCAACCAGCAGAAAGCCCAACTGTCCGACTCCATCAAGGTCCTGCGGCAAGAAAGGGACCAGAACGCGCGGCAAGCTATACTGTGGAAGAAAAAGATCAAGCCGGTCGAGGGTTCTGCCGACGCCGACGCCAAGGAGATGGACGAAATAGAGCAAATTCTCCTGCGTGCGATATCAGTTATCCACTCCTTACTGTAATTTCTGTTGTATCGACAAGGATGTAACTTGATACTTTGTCTCGACTTGTAATATAATGCCAGTTTGTTTCTACCGATGTTTTCATAATTTTTCTTTCATCGGTATTCGACTAAGCACTATGCATTAATACCTTTTTAAGTATTTGCCGTTGATCGCTCTAGAAAACGCTACTCCTTCGAGAGTTTCCAAAATGTACGCATTACCAGGAGCAGACTGTTTTATCCGATAAGGACCCTCTCAATTAGGAGACCACTTTCCAAATTTAGAGCTCTTAGTCCCAATCGGTAAAATCAACTTCCAAACCAAATCGCCATCAGCAAATCCCTTCACTTTTACTTTCTTGTCATACCATCGGGCAACCCTCTTCTTATTCTCTTCAATACTAATCAATGCCCTCAACCGATGACCTGCCAAATCTTCTAACTCATCTTTCATCAGAGTAACATAATCATTGGTCGTCAATTGATCCTGAAAAGATAATCGCCTAGAACCAGTTTTGATTTCCCAAGGTAGGACAGCATCGTGCCCATAAACCAACTGATACGGCGAGACCTTAGTTGCACCATGACAAGCCATCCGATATGACCACAAAGCTTCGTTTAATACCATGTGCCACCTTCTAGGGTTTTCCTCAATCTTGCGCTTTATAAGCTTAATGACTCCTTTATTAGTCGCTTCAGCTTGACCATTAGCTTGAGCATAATAAGGAGAAGAATTTAACACCTTGAAACCCATGCTAGCAGCAAAGTCATCAAACTCTCCCGATGTGAACATGGTCCCTTGATCGGTAGTAATGGTCTGAGGAATACCAAATCGCTAAACGATGTGCTCCTTAACGAAATCCACCATGTTCGCCGATGTCACCTTCTTCAAGGGGATTGCCTCAACCCATTTGGTGAAGTAATCGGTAGCAACAAGTATGAACTTGTGCCCCTTGTTCGACAGCGGATAAATTTGGCCGATGAGATCAATAGCCCATCCTCTGAACGGCCAAGACTTGATTATAGGATTCATTGCCGATGCAGGTGCCATTTGCACATTACCAAACTTTTGACAGTCATGGCACCCTTTGAAATAATTGAAGCAATCTTCAAGGATTGTCGGCCAACAATATCCATTCCGCCTAATCATCCACTTCATCTTGAATGCCGATTGATGCGCTCCACATACACCTTCATGGATTTCACCCATCAATTCTTTCGACTCCTCTTTGCCGAGACATCTAAGCAAGACTCCATCAATCGTCCGATAATACAACTCGTTATCGAGAAGCACATACTTAGTAGCTTGGAACCTTAGACGTCTTTCAACTTTCCTGGATGGATCCCTCAAGTAATCGGCAATCTTCTTTTTCCAATCATCGGCAACTGTTACCGATGTCGTGACTTCTTGAATCGGTTGATATCCCGAAGCATTCTGTGCTAGCCGATTGGCCTCTTCATTATGCAACCTTGGAATGTGCTCAAGGCGGTATTCTCTGAACTCTTTCAACAACCGCAAACACCGCTCATGGGCTGCAATTAACACCTCGCTTCGGCATTCATATGTCCCGATCAGTTGATTAATCACCAACATGGAATCACCGAAGACTTCAACGGCATCGGCACGCACCTCTCTAAGTAGTTCTAACCCCTTAAGCAGAGCTTGGTACTCAGCCTGATTGTTTGTCGAAGTAGCAACAATCGGCAACGAAATCTCATACCTCTGTCCTCGGGGTGAAATCAAGAGAATACCGATACCTGCTCCATCCTTGCACGTAGACCCATCAAAGAATAAAGCCCAAGGAGCAATCTCAACAAAGCTCACCATATTGCAGTGCTGAGTAACAAAATCGGTCATCACCTGACCCTTAACAGCCTTAGCCGATTCATACCTTAGGTCAAATTCTGACAGTGCCAAAATCCACTTAACGATTCGTCCACTCAAAATCGGCATTGATAGCATATACTTGACCACGTCATCTTTGCAGACAACAGTGCATTCAGCCGACAGCAAATAATGCCTCAATTTAATGCAAGAGAAATACAAACATAAGCACAATCTTTCTATGGCCGAATACCTGATTTCAGCATCCACCAATCTTCTGCTCAAGTAATATATTACACGTTCCTTCCCTTCAAACTCTTGAATTAAGGCTGATCCGATAACACCGTCATCGGCAGACAAATATAACCTGAAAGGCTTCCCGTGTTGAGGTGGAACCAAGACTGGGGGATTCACCAAGTATTTCTTAATCTCCTCTAAGGCTGACTGCTGCTCTTCTTTCCATGTAAACTCTTGATCGGCTTTCAACTTTAACAGAGGACTAAAAGATTTAATCTTACCAGACAGATTGGATATAAATCTTCTAATGAAATTAATCTTGCCGATCAGAGACTGCAACTCAGTCTTGTTGGTAGGAGCAACCACCTTGTTAATTGCATCAATAGACTTTCTGCCGATTTCAATGCCTCTCTGATGCACCATGAAACCCAGAAACTGACCTGCCGATACGCCAAATGCACACTTGTTAGGATTCATCTTTAACCCATTCTCCCTGGTACACTCCAATATCTTCCGCAAATCGGCAAGATGCTTTCTGAAGTCTCCAGACTTAACCACCATGTCATCAATGTAGATTTCAACTATTGTGCCGATATATTTATGAAAGATAAAATTCATCGCCCTCTGATAAGTAGCACCGGCATTTTTCAAGCCAAAAGTCATGACCACCCACTCAAACAAGCCAACGTGACCTGACATCGGAAAGCAGTCTTGGATATGTCTTCTTCAGCCATGAATATTTGATTATACCCAGCATTACCATCCATGAAGCTAATAATCTGATGTCCAGCAGCAGCGTCGATCAGCAGATCGGCAACGGGCATTGGATAGCCATCCATCGGCGTAGCCTTGTTAAGGTTCCTGAAATCAATGCACACACGAAGTTTTCCATTCTTTTTATACACAGGAACCACGTTAGAGATCCAATCGGCATATCGGCATTGCTGAATAAATCCAGCTTCGATTAACTTTGTAATCTCGGCCTTGATGTCGGGTAAAATAATAGGGTTGCATCGGCGCGCCGGTTGCCGATGTGGTTGGAAACCAGATTTGATGGTAACCGATGTTCAACTATCGATCGGTCTAAACCAGGCATCTCTGTATAATCCCAAGCAAAACAATCTTTATTCTCCTTTAATAAATCGATTAACTGTTGCTTACATTGGGAATCTAACTTAGCACTAATAAAAGTAGGCCTAGGTTTACTACCATCACCGATGTCGATCTCGAGCAAATCATCGGCAGACGTAAAGCCCTGCCCCAATTTCCCATCATCGGCGAACTGATCCATTAAGACTCCCCCTCAGGACCGACTGCTTGGATCGGCTTGATGTGGTAATCGGCAATTTTGAGGAACTCTTTATCCCAGGCTTTGCCAGATATACACCTGGTCTGCTCATAAGTCTCTAACTCTGCCGATGCAACAGTAGACGGGGCTTCACCGCGGACGACCTCAATTTTGTCTCCGATCCACTGTACCAGGCTCTGATGCATAGTAGAAGGGATACAACAATTGGCATGGATCCAATCCCTTCCGAGGAGCAAGTTGTAAGTACCTTTGCCGCTGATCACAAAGAACGTTGTCGGTAAGGTCTTACTGCCGATGGTTAAGTCAACACATACGGCTCCCATGGCGATTGACACATTGCCTTCAAAGTCCTTGAGTTTCATATCGGTCTCAACTAAGTCCTGGTCACCTTTGCCAAGCTTTCTTAACACGATATAGGACATTATGTTGATCGACGCGCCACCATCCACCAGCATCTTGGTCATCGGCTGGCCATCCACATTGCCCTTAACAAACAGAGCCCTTAAGTGCTGCCTCTCATCTTCAGCAGGCTTTTCAAAGATAGCCGCCATCGGATCCAGCACCAATTGTACCATATCGGCAGCCTCTTCATCATCGCTAACGGGCGCCATGAATTCCATCGGCAACATGACAACCATGTTTACATCTGCCGATGGCTCCCTGTCCTTGCGCTTCGGCCTCCATTGCTTATCTCCTAAGGGCTCTGCACCGTCATATAGGTCATCGCGGCGCTGGCGCTGAATCCTCCTCTTCTGGGTTTTAGTCAAACCCTTAGGGCACCATGGAGGGAGCTTGGTCTTCCAGACAGGTTGGTGCTGCTTCCCACCGCTTACATCGGCACTTCTCCCGATGTTGGGATCTCTGGAGAATCTCTCTTCGTCGGACACTCTAGCATTGGCCATCTCCTCCAGCTCCAACTGATCAACACGCCTGCCGAGCTGATCATGGGCATTGAGCTTGCCCCCCAGTCGGTCATGTGCCGATCTATTCTCTCTGAGCGGCCTGGCGTACCTGGGTGCCTGATCATCAAAACAAGGTCTCTTACCTGACCGATCGGCTGTGTAGTACCCATTGCACTCTGGACAGTTATCGGCAGTGGGCAGCTTGATGCCTTCCTCCCAGCAATCAACAAAGAAGGGACACCTCCAGTGGTCCTTATGTCGAAGCCATTCCCGATGCTCCTCTTCTTCTTGTCGATACTGTTTTTCACGTGATTGTCGATGATATCGCCTTAGCTGTTTGTGAGTAATCACCACCCCAGGAGCCCTGTTGGCGCTGTTACCCTCATCGGCAACCTTCTTACCCTTTCTGTCATCGGCAAACCTCCTTGCGTCGTGCTTAGGCACTTGGTAGTCAGGGTCTACCGATGAGTTCCTTCTGGCAGCTTCCGATGTCAGCACTCTGGTCTTCTCACTGATCTCCACCATGTTGTTTGGGAACGGGTGCTGATCTATCTTCATCGGTTTCTGGACTTTAGAGTTTTCAAACTTGATATGTCCAGACTCGATCTCTGACTGCAACTGCTGCCTGAATACTTTGCAGTCATTGGTACTGTGTGAGGTTGCATTATGCCACTTGCAGTACCTAATCTTCTTGAGCTCTTCGGCCGATGGAATCACTTGATTGGGCGCCAACTTGATTCGCCCCTCTTGCAGCAATAGGTCAAACATCCTATCGGCCTTGGTGATGTCGAAGGTGAACCTCTCAGTTTCTTTTTGGTCAAACGGACAGGACACAGGCTTCTTATCCTTCACCCATTCGGCCGCATCGACATTCAGCTCTTCATCCGATCCAGAATCTTCTTCTTTCCCGATGAAGGTCACCTTCTTGTTCCACGTCTTCCTGGGCTCAAAGGTTTTGATATCCTGATCGGCAATCCTCTGCACCAGGTGACATAGGCTCTCAAACTCTTGGGATGCGTACTTGTCCTTGATGTGCGGCAGTAACCCCTGGAAGGCCAAATTTGCTAGTTGCCGATCATCAAGCACCAGACTGTAGCACTTGTTCTTCACGTCCCGTAGTCTCTGCACAAAACTTTCTACCGATTCGTCGTTGCGTTGCCTCATCTTGACCAAATCGGTAAGCTTCTTCTCATGTATGCCAGCGAAGAAGTACTTGTGAAATTGCCTCTCCAGATCGGCCCATGTAATTATAGAATTTGGAGGTAGCGATATAAACCATGTGAATGCCGATCCAGACAATGATGAAGAGAACAATCTCACCCTTAGTTCCTCCCTGCTGGCAGCTTCTCCGCACTGGATAATGAAGCGGTTGATGTGCTCCATTGTTGACGTATCGTCTTGGCCGGAGAACTTGGTAAAATCGGGTACCTTGTACCGATTTGGAAGAGGAATCAAGTCATATGCAGGCGGGTACAGAGTCTGATAGGAGTATGTGTTGACCTTGGGCCTGATGCTGAATTGCTCTTTCATGACTTCGGCAATCTTACCGACCCAGTACGCGTCTTGCTCTTGCCGACTCATTGGCTGATTGTCGACTGGTGGAGTCGGCTGACGCGCCTCTTGAAGATGTGCAGTAGTCGCGGGCACAGCACCAGTCATCTGCACACTATGCATCGGTTGACCTACCGATGGATAGTTTGGCATACTTGGCGGAGTTGGCTGAACCGTCACATTCATCGGTTGCTGTACCGATGGTCCACTCTGAGTGTAAGCTGGGCCTCCATAATAATACATCGGCGCGCCAGGCTGCTGAGCTGGTGGCTGGTTGACCCATCCAGGATTATAAAGCATCGGCATATGACTTGCCGATGGCTGATAGCTGACCGGACCATGCGGCTCTTAAATTCTAGAGCAATTAACCACCAAATTACCCTGGGGAACCGACACTCCAGCTTGAGAATTCGCCACCACAGATTGACTGTCGGTGGCTATAATGTGTTGCACCGGCACAGAGCTTGCCGATGGTGGCATCAGAGGTATCTTGGGGATTACTTGGGGATCATCTGATGGCACTTGTATGGTTGGGGCAGGCGCAGAGTTGTGCATCATATGGGCCATCGGCTGTGACTGCATTGCCGATGTCGTAGAGTTCCTCCAGGCTGAACCGTCTCCCTGTACCAGATTAGAACCAGCATATAGATTCGGAGGCATGCCGTATCCCCACCAGTTAGCGGGGGCTGGCCCTGAAGTTGCCGACGCGGCTGGATCTACGTTGAACTTGGTAGTGTCGCCAGCGTTCGGTCTTGGTGATGTAGCCACATCGGCAGACGGTACCACAGGGGTGGAAGACGCTATTGGGGCCGCCGATGGGCTTGTAGATGCCAATCCAGGCTGATGATACGCTGGACCGACATATCGCGGTGCATGTCCTTCTTTGAATGTTTGTGCGACAGCATTGTAGACAGTATTGGACAGCACGCTGGAGTGGTTAATCAAAGCTTGACTTACAGCGGCATTAACCATCTCTTGTAGCTTACCAGGGTTGGGGTCGTACGTGATCTGCCGTGGCAACGATGGATCTTGGTTCTGAATTGCTTCGCCACTCCTGCTGAGGCTGAAGGATTTGAGATACAGCTGCCTGTATTCCTCCATAGCCCGCTCCATGGCTTGCTTCTGATCATCTTTCAGATCGGCCTCAGACACTTCAATGACATTCCTCTGGTTGACATCGGCGTGATCAGCCATGCCGAATGTGTAGATCTGTATAATCTGTCCCACTGGGCGTGCCAAAAGAGGTGTTGACACAAAAAGCGTCAGATCTGTGAACACCTCGGGCTATTACCCAAAGCTCGGTATTCCAGAGGCGTGCCAGTCGATTTGACCAATCAATCGACAAGGATGATAACTAGAACAAACTGAACGAGACGACAGCGATGCGCCCGGACGTCAAGGCTCAGATTGATCAAGGATAACTAGAGCAGAGCTGAACGAGGCAAACAGCTATGCGCCCGGATTGCCAAAGCTCAGAGGTACTCCCACGCGGAACTAACAAGGATTTGACGGAGATCAAGGTGATGCAGCCCGTCGAAAGCTTGAAGAACTCGTTGAAAACTATAGCTAATGCAGTAAAAGGGTAAATTGCGATAAAAAGGTAGAATAAGATAAAATTGGTTTGTTTTTTATTTTGATTCTCTATTTCCATAGCCCTCGGGCACATATTTATACTCCTGCATGGAGAGTTGTACAAAGACACGACACATATCCTTCCTAAAACAAACTCCTATTTTAAAGGAAACTGACTCGCGCAGGAGCCGGATAACAATATTTATTTCCTAAACAAACACACCTATTTTAAAGGAAAATAAACGACTCACGCAAGAGTCGGACTCAAACTACTATAATAATAATACTGGTAAAGCATCAGTTTCCTTATACTTCTTTTCGATGGAAACTTCCCATCGGCAGACCCCTTCAATCCGTACCTTCCTTCTTTGGCCACTTGTAATCCTTTGCTGCCGCTAAGTGCTAAGTCACGCCCATCGGCATCGGCAACGTTTTCCCGATCGGCAATCGGCAGCATTTCTTCATCGGCAATCGGCAACCACCCTCTATCGGCAATCAGCAATGAGCCCTTATCGGCAATCGGCAACCATCTCCCATCGGCAATCGGCAACGAGCCCTTACCAGCAATCAACAACCATCCTCCATCGGTAATCGGCAAGCCATCGGCAATGACTTTTCATCGGCAATCAGTTTTAGTAAGACTTCACCAATCAATTTGTCGGCAAAGCTCATCAGCTTCCATCGGCAACCCACTTGGTCTTCCCGCAGCACTCTCCCATCCAGGGTTTTTGTTACCGAACGGTAACCGCGGTAACCGGTCGGTTACCGACAAATCGGCCGCGGGCGGTTCGGTTTCGGTACCAGTTTGAATTCAAATTTCAAATTTGATTTTTTTTAAAAAACAATTCTGAAAAAATTCCTAAAAATAGTTCACGATTTATAGAGTCCAATGGTGTAAAAAATTTTCAAATTGGAGTTCGTTTGCTATTTTTTTGGACCTGTTTAAGTTTGAAAAAAAAAGAAAAAAGAAAAAAACCGGCCGGCCCGTTAAGGGCCCATGCGGCCCATTCGCTCCTGGCGCCTCCTACAAGGGCGCTGTCGGCATGGGGGGGGGGGCGCTGCCGCTCCCCAAACCCTATCCGCTCGCTCCCCGCACAAATCCGCCCGAGCGCCGCCCGCAACCGCCCCCGAGCCTCGGTAACCGTTCGGTCGGCGGCGATTACCGAGAGATTTGGTGGACTTCGTTTCACAGGTATCGGTTGTTACAGACATTTCTTTTAATGTCTATGACTATTCACTAGTACTAATTATGGTCGGCTGCAGGCGAGACGGACTTCACACATGCTAGTCAGGACCGCGACCATGGGCAGCCGGAATCGCAGAGGAGAGCTTACGACCCGACGGACTGCTACGACACGTCACAGTACTCCTCTTCCTCGTACAGTGATACATCGTACGGTGGTGGTTATACCTACCCCGTTCCTGACATCAGCACGCAGTCGGCCACTAGATGGGTCTACGAATGGCAAGGCCCGGATTTCTACAACATGTTAGTGCAGGAATGGGAGACCACAGTTCATTGGACGGGCCAATCATGGATAGAGTACAAGGCCGGGCTACAGTCGCGCGGTATCGCTCTAATGTCCACCGCGGAGTATGAGGAGGGGTGCCGAAACGGGATCTTCCCTTATATTCAACGCCAGTGACCATGATGTTCGCATGTCTACGACACAAGGTATTTCCATGAACGATTTGTTGTTGTTGCAACGGTGAACTACGTTATTTCCGTCGTGAATTTGTGGCTAGTGCATCACTATGATATTGTGAGGTTGGCCATTTGTATCACACTATTTTCCATGAATTGTGTGTTCTATTTACATCATTATGCACAAAGGTCATGCAAAAAAAATTGATTTTTTCAAGCAAAAAAAAAAGTCACCCGGCGGTTTGGACCGGTTACCGTTCAAACCGGTCGGTAACCGGCCCTAACCGACCGGTTACCGGTCCAAAACCGATTGAACTGCGGGGTTTGAATTCAAAATCCAAACCGTTCGGTTTGGACCGGTAACCGGTCAAACCGGCCGGTAACCGCCCAACCGCTCCCCGGCGGTTACCGGTTTCGAAACGGTTAGTAAAACTCTGCTCCCATCGGCAACATCGGCTCAAAAATTCTCCCCATGCCGATAGAGAACGGCCACTGACCAGTCAAGCTTCGGCCCATTTGACACGTGTCAAAAAACGGTGTCAACACCTCTAAAGTCAACATGGCTGCCCTCGAACCTCTCGGGATTGAAATCCTCTGGGCGATCCCAGATGCTAGGATCTCTTCCCATCGCCCAAACATTCACAAAGATTCTTGTGCCTGGTAACATGTCGTAGCCGCCGATCACGCAGCTGTTCATGGTCTCCCTTGGAATCAACAAGGTCCCCGGTGGGTGTATCCTGAAGTTCTCTTTCACCACCCTCTTGAGGTAGCCGAGGTTCTTGACATCTTCTTCGTCCACTCTTGGTTTGTTTCCCACCAAGCTGCGCACCTCGGCTTGCGCTTTCCGCATGACCCTAGGGTTCCTCATGAGCTCTGCCATGATCCAGATCATCGTGACAGCACAAGTATCGATGCCACCACCAGATGTGTCCTGAGGTTTACACGAAACTTTGTACAGTCAATGTTTCTGTAATATATAGTACTTCCTTCGTCTTTTTTTATCTGTCACTAGAAAAGCGTGCTCTCCTCATAGACACGCTTCTCTAGCGACACTTAAAAAGGGACGGAGAGAATACTATATATATACTACTATAACATGCATACTGATTATATTAGATAATATAATGAAACTTGAAAGTACCAAAAGGATGCCCTTGATATGATCACGCGTTAATCCATGAGGCTCGTCATCACCATCCGTCTGCTCCTCCCTCCACATCTTGACGAGCGCGTCGACCATGTCCTCCTGCACGCCGGCCTGCAGCCTCTCGGGCTCGAGGTGTTTGTCGATGACCGAGTCGAAGAAATGATCGATCTGGAGGAAGATACGCTGCCTCCGGGCGACGGCTCCGGTGAGGACGTCGGCGAGCTGGGCGAGCCTGGACGCCGGGAAGAAGTCCTCGAACGTGAAGCTCCCCAGCACCCGCACCATGTCTTCCATCACCCGCTGGAAGCTGCTCCGCTCGAACTGCGCTAACCCGTACATCTTCCCGAACGCCACGGTGCCGACGATGCCGTCGGAGAGCGCGTACAGCTTCTCGCTGAGGTCGACGGAGGCACCCGGAGGGGCGCCGGCGAGGGAGCAGACGAGGCGGTCCACCTCGGCGGCGCGGGCGTAGGCGAAAGACTGGACGCGCCGCATGCTGAGAAGCTCCAGGATGAAGAGCTTCCGCATGCTGAGAAGCTGCCAGTAGTCGCTGTAGGGGCTGAAGGCCACGTCCAGGAAGTTGTAGCTCAGCATCCTGGCACCTGATCGATGAACATGCAGCCAGTATTGATGCTTTGGATTATATGCTGTTACTCCTACTATTATTATGGAGTTTATTATAGTCTGAATTACTCAATTCATCCTAAATTATTATTTTTTAGATTAAGGAATAGAACATCCCAGCCTTCACATTCACAAGTGAATGCTTAAGGCTCAAACATACAAGACCTAGACATAGTCCAAACTTACAAGACCTGGACATAGTCCACAAATCCGCTACGCGGGCAGTCAAGACATAAACCTCTAACCTTACATAAAAGGCAACTAAATGAATCAAACACTAGGAAGATACAAAACACAGATCACCACTCAGGATCAGAAGCCAAAGCCAAAGCAAAAGGACTCTACGCTTCTATCCTCTTCTCATTCTTCCATTCACATGAGCCAAAGAGTTTGTAGCGCCACGCCTTCCAAAAGACTGCAGCCTTGTTTCATCATTTTTCCCTCTTCCTCTTTAGACAACAGAGACCATTGCCTGATCCAAAAAGTCCCCCTGAAAATTACCGGCAAGTAGGAGTTAGCAACTAAATTTTGGAACACCGCATCATTTCTATTCAACCATAGTACCCAACATATGGCCGCAATTCCCACTAAAATTAGTTTTCTTGGCCCTGGAGCGAATCTCCTTATCCAAGAACCAAACAAGTGAGAGGTGCTTTTTGGTGGTTGAATGTTGAAGGTGATGAATATTGTGTTCCATACAAATCTAGCCACCCTGCAATCGAAGAACAGGTGCTGAATGTTTTCATCCAAGCCGCAGAGATTACACTTAGAACCTCCTTTCCACCTCCTTTTCAATAGATTATCTTTTGTTAAAATTACCCCTCTTTTTAGGTACCATAGAAAAATTTTAATTTTTAAAGGTACTTTTGCTTTCCAGAACACCTCCTTACCTGAAACACTCTCACTTTTCATTATCTCTCTGTACAACGACTGTGTTGAGAAGACTCCATTTTTTTTAATTTGCCAAATGAATGCATCTCTGTCATTGTTCAGATTCACAGATAGCACTAAAGAGACTAGTTCGAGCAACTCCTTCAATCTTTCCCCCACAATTCCCCGTCTAAATGAAATATTCAGCGGAGTCAAACTGAGCACGCTAGCTACTGAAACCCCTTTTTTCCTCACTACCCTGTACAGGTCTGGGAATTTTTGCTTTAGCGATTGTTGCCCAATCCACACATCCTCCCAGAACCTTGTCTGATTACCACTATTTACCTTGAACCTTCCATATTGTAGTAGCACTTCCTTCACCTCCATCAAGCCTGACCAAAAGTGTGAGTCGCCTGGGCGTTTTTCTATTTGGGATAAGCATTTGTCCTTGACGTATTTCTTTCTAAGCACATTCTGCCATAAGCCATCCTCATTAAAGAGTTTGAACAACCACTTACTAAGTAAGCACTTGTTCTGAACTTCCAAGTCTAAAATTCCTAGTCCGTCCATGCATCTTGGCTTACACAGTATGCTCCATTTTGCTAGCCTGTACTTCTTATGCTCATCGCACTGCCAGAAAAATCTGGACCGATAGTAGTCCAGTCTTTTCCGCACCCCTTTAGGGATAGCAAAAAAGGACATCATGAACATTGGTAGGCTTGATAGTACCGAATTAATTAGTACTAATCTTCCTCCCAAGGACAGGAGTTTCCCTTTCCAACTACTAAGTTTCTTCTGAAAGCGTTCTTCTATTGAACTCCAGTGTTTGTTAGAAAGCTTCCGATAATGCATTGGGATTCCCAAGTATCTAAACGGGAAGCTCCCTTGTACACATCCGAACAGCTCCATATACTCCATGTCCCTGTCTTTTGCCCCACCGAAGCAAAATAGCTCACTTTTATGAAAATTGATTTTTAAACCCGATAATTTTTCAAAGGCTACCAAAACTAATTTCAGATTTCTAGCTCCCTCCAAGTCATCCTCCATAAATAATATTGTGTCGTCTGCATATTGCAGAATGGACAGCCCATCATCAACTAGATTAGGTATCAGTCCATTAAATTGTCCACTGTTCTTAGCTCTCGAGACGAGAATGGCCAGCATATCCGCAACCAAATTAAAAAGGATAGGTGAGAGGGGATCCCCTTGTCTAAGTCCTTTCCTGGTTTGGAAGTTATGGCCAATTTCGTCATTCACTTTGATCCCCACACTTTCTTGACTCACCACTTGCTCAATCCATTTACACCATACAGGAGAAAAGCCCTTCATTCTAAGAGTCTGTTGTACAAATGACCAATTAATTTTGTCATAAGCCTTTTCGAAATCCAGTTTTAGTATCACCCCATCCTTCTTCTTGTGCAGTTCATGGATTGTTTCATGCAAAATTACTACTCCTTCCAAAATGTTCCTTCCTGGCATAAATGCAGTCTGTGACTGTCTCACTACTTTATCAGCCAAAGCGGTTAGCCTATTAGCCAAGACCTTAGTAAAGATCTTAAAGCTCACATTGAGCATGCAGATAGGCCTATACTGTTGGATTTGTTTGACTTCCTTTTGTTTTGGAATCAGGGTGACTGTACCAAAATTCAGGTTAAAAAGGGGCAGATTACCAGCATGGAACTCTTGAAACATGGCCATTAGGTCATCTTTAATTAGAGCCCAAAATATTTGGTAAAACTCCGCCGGGAAACCGTCAGGGCCAGGAGCCTTGTTGTGTTTCATTTGGAAAATGGCTTCTCTTACTTCTTTTTCTGTAAATTCTTCAGTTAACATCTTATTTTCTTCATCATTAATCTGGGGAATGTCGTTTGTTTGTGATTCATCAAGAGAGAAGGTATTTCTCTGCGATGACCCGAACAAATCCTTGTAGTATTTTGTTATGAAAGCTTTTAAGTTTTCCTGCCCCTCGATCACTTCCCCTTCTTGTTCTAGCTGAAAAATTCTTGTTTTCCTTCTCTTTCCATTAGCCACCATATGAAAATACTTAGTATTATTATCCCCCTCTAGCAGATCCTTGGTCTTGGCCCTTTGAAACCATTTGATTTCTTCATCTCTTAGCAGTTGTGTAATCCTCTCCTTCACACTTTGTTTCAGATCTAGCTCTTGTTGGCTCAAAATCTGGGATTCCGCTTTTATATCCAGTTCCCCAGCTATCCGAAACAACTCCTCTTTCTCTCTCTTAAAACTCCCATTCACATTTTTTGCCCAACCTCTCAGAAACTGCCTTAACCTCTAATCCTTTTCTGCCATTTCCTCATAGGAGTAGAACCATAATCTACACTGTTCCAAATCCTCTCAACTGTTCCACAAAAGTCTTTCTGGAGAAACCAACTAAGTTCAAATTTGAACTCAGGTTGGTTGCCCCTATGTATCCTCTCGCTGGTGCTAAGAATTAGGGGAGTGTGATCTGAGATTTCCCTATTCAGTGCATCAACAGTGACAAGGGGAAATTTTTGCTCCCATTCCGTACTGACCAGCACCCTATCTAATCTTTCGTAAGTTGGTACATTTTTTGAGTTAGCCCAAGTGAATTTTCTTCCTGACATTTCGATCTCCCTTAAATTTAAACCATCTATGATGGCATTAAATAAGAAGGGCCAACGATCATCATAATTATCATTATTCTTCTCGCTTGGGTTTCTAATTATGTTGAAGTCTCCTCCGACCAATAGAGGAAGAGAGACTTTCCTACAAGTTTGTACTAATTCTGTTAAGAATTTTTCTTTAAACTCAGGCTGAGCAGCCCCATACACTGCCACTAAACACCAGTGGAAATCATCATCCCTATTTCTGAGGTGAAACTTGATAAAGAAATCCCCCTCCTCTATACTTCCAACATCACAAACGTCCAAATTGACTCCTAGTAACATCCCCCCTGATCTTCCATGAGGTTCAGTCCAGTGCCACACAAAATTCCGTCCCCCACAATACCTATCAAGCTTTGCCTGTGAGAAATCTTTTTTGCCCGTTTCTAAGAGAGCAATGAAATCTAGTCCCTGCTCTCTTGAAACATTATTCAAAAATTTGGTTTTAGCCAAGTCTCGAAGACCTCTGCTATTCCAAAAGATCCCCCTCATTTCGCACTAAACTTATTAATCCTAACTTTCAGTTTCCTCGAAGCCCTTTTTCTTGGCGTCTTAGCGCCTGGCTTCCTTTGGACAGTTTTAGAGTCACAACTTAGGTGATAACTGTCATCATCGAAGATTTCTTCCATTAGATCCCCACACAAAAATTCTAGTGCTTTCCTCTCATACCCATCTGAATCGGTTGACTCTTTATCTGAAAACTCCTCCCCTATTTCCCAAGCAGCGCATGGTATTTCACTAACTAAATCTCCATCTACTAGGTTCTGAACATCCATCTCAAAAGAGTTCCTATTATTACTTTCCACCCCAAAACCCAAAGCCCGTAGGTTATCTACAGCATTAGACAGGGATAAAAAACATGACGGATCAGTCGGATAATTACCTCCGTTGCTTTCTAGATTCTTGGACTGGACCATACGCTCGGCCCGCACCAAGGTGTGTTCAGCTGCTACACCAGCCAGTCGCAGGCTCGCCCTAGTCGGGGACTGCACAACATCTGGAATCAGCACCGCCTCCACGATCTTTGCATCAGCCAGTCCATCCGAAGCTACCAGCAAGCTGTACCGCTCACCTTCCACATCCGAACCCATATCCTTAGACTGAACATCTGTAGTGTTCTCATCTACTTCCAATGCAGCCATCTCACTGTCCATTTCCACAGAAAAGTCAGCAAAAGCTTCCAAGGCCCCATCCCTAGACCCCTCCTTCTCCTCCATCACTTTTGTGGCTGTGTCCACCAAGACCTTCTCGACAACAACATCGAGCACCTGGCTGGCCTTCCACCGTAGGAATTCCTGGAACTCCTCCTCACTGAGAACATGTCCCTTCCTAGTTGGTGCACACTTCTCAGAATGAGACTCCTTCCTGTTCTCTTTCCCACCATCTTCCCCATCATTCCCTTTCGAACGTTTGTTAACCCTTTCATTTTCTTGGTCATCCTTCATTTCACTTTCACCGTTTGGTTCCTTTTCCTTCCCTTCACCATCCCCCTCATTATCTCCACCATCCCATTCAACGTCTACCTCCTCTCCATTCTCATCATAGCCTCTTTTCTCCACTTCAAACTCAAGGTCAAAGTAATGGTCGCCAATGACTACGTCTAGCCTCCTAGGGATCAGCTTCGGATCAAGCACGGCGACCATGATTCTACCAAACTCACTCTTCCTCGTGGTCTCCATGTCAACAGTTTGGGTAGAGCCTAACAAAGATCCCACCGCCCACAAGATAAGAAACTCGCGAAGCGGCTCTCTGATGCACCTCACCCTCACCCAGACTTTTGGCAACAGGAAACCTTCCTCCTCATGCCATTCTTCAAACTGCAGCCTAGTGCCTTCAGGCACTCCCTCTCCCTTAGCATCTGCTCCCCCATATGCAATTGAGCGTTGCAGCTCTGCCTTGGATGGGAACTGGGTAATAAATTTACCCTCCCCAAGCTCCTTTAGCTCCCAACTCCACTTAACAGGCACAATCCTCATTAACTGCAGAATTAACTGATCAACCGACAAGATACCACCAACCACGGACACCCGAGCCATCTTGGAATCTTTCTTCGTTCTGGGCAGCGGCGGATGAGAGATATGATAGAATCCCAATCCCATCACTGCATAACCCGCGGCATGAGCCACAGGTCTTGGAGCCTTGAGAAGAGGACACTTGTGATTCATATGATCATGTGAGTCACAGATCACACAGTATACCTCCACCTTGCAAGTCCCAGCCAGGTGTCCTTTCATTGAGCATCTGGAACATCTTCCACCAGTCTTGACCACATCACCTCCTTCCTTGCTCGCACCATTCTCAGCAGAGCTGAGCTCGTTATCAGACCCCAAGTATTATATCATGAGCCTCAGACAGCTCTACTGCACCATTGCCCTTATCATGTAGTTGTGGATGTCGTCTCTCTTCTGTCCACACCCATTCGCCTCTCCTAGCCCTGGGTGGTGGGGGGAATTGGCCTGCACGCCCCCTGCTGATATTGCCGAACCTGCCAGGGTGCGCTCCCCTGAACTCACCATGGGGGGCGCCCCCTCTCCGTGCCCAACTCTCCCTTCCACCCCAACTGTGATCCATACCTGCCGATCCCCTCTCACGACGATAGGGTCCGTAGGCATCTGCGCTGAATCTCTCCTTCCTCTCACGAGCACCATAGTTGCTCGCCATCTCCTGCGACTCGGCTGCTCCCTCAACCTTGCGCCCCGAGACCAAAGCTTCCACGAACAAAAGCTTTCGATTAGGCCGCAGATCAGACCACCGAGCCCGAGCCGTATTGCTTAAAACATCCCTTCACATTGTTAGGCGCCTCGGCCTCCCACCCGCATTAAACAGGGCACTTAAGCCCTGTGTTGGTCTAAACGCTGGGTGTGAGCCCACCTTAACTCCCTCCAGCACGCATGCCCTTAGGAGGCCCAATGGCCGTACGTGCACAGGACCCGATCTTGCCTCCCCTCTCTCCGGTTTCTCAGAAACAATATCAATACAGCTGTCTGTTACATAGCCTAAATCCTTCAAAGATCTTGCTGTTTCATGCCTGCTGGATTGCCTTAAATCCTTGACCAAAATATCCCCAAGCTGCCGATTATGTGGGGACCGTGTCCTAGGCAACGGCCCCTTCCACGGCTTCATGGTTCTCTGCGTCCGTAAATCCGCTACAGCCTCCGTGATCCTTGAGGCCAGCGGACGGGGATGGCTAGTATGCCCTGCTCCCCTGTCCACAGACGAAAATTTTGGAGAATGAAAATTCTCCACTAACAGAGACTCAACTCTTAACACATCATCTACCGAGAACCCAGTCGAAATTGCATCTCTTAAGAAATCTTTATCAGAATCATAAGATCCTTCCCTGGGCTCTTCACCCTTCTGTTTGGAAAAGTCGTCATCACTATCGTCGCCCAGTGCCCAAAATCGGGACCCCTTCCATGATCTTCCAGCTCCAGTAAATGGTTCTGGTGTCATGGCCAGGTAAGGCGCTGAATGTCGCCTCTGCAAGTTCCTTGGCACCACTAAGCTACACATGTGCGCCAATTGCTCAGCCAGTTTCGTACAGTGCTTAGAAGACTTAGCTCATAAGCACTGCACATCAGGCGGCAAAAAATTTCCAATCCACACGATCTTTAATTTCAGTTCGAGCCAAATCGTATGAAAACAAGCGATCGCACCTTGGGACGAATTCACCAGATGCAACTTGTAAAGTATCTGCCGTGTGTCGAGCCCAGCGGACTCTGTCACCGAAATCTTCCGTGGGCGCAATTCGTCGAGCAGTTGCCCTACATCCACCGGCGTCCTGCCTTTTCCGCACCACCAAACGGTCTCCTCCGCTGCTCCCTGCAAAGAGCAGAGTACTCACCTCCTTGACGCGCCTCCCATCCACCTCGCCGGCGATGTCAAAGCTTCTCGCCGCAGAGCCCAGCGCCCGAGCCGGCTCCCTCCGACCTGGGGCAGCGAAAGCTCCACCCCCTGGCGTGGCTGGCGAGCAGAGCAGAGGCGAGCTGGAGGCTGGAGCGCTGGACCGGGCGGTGGGCGCCGCCGCGCCGCCGCGCTGCAGCGCTGGAGCAGGCGAGCTGGGCCGCGGCCGCGGAGCCCGCCGGAGCAGACCGCGTCTGCCGCGGAGAGCCGGAGGGGGCGAGGTATACCGGGAGATTTGCTAGTTTGTTAGTAGAAATCTAGGCGAGATGACAGATGGGGCATTTGAGAACAGTAGCGCTCTATGCCCTTAGTTGCCTGAGAGTGGGACGCATGGCGAAATCAAGCTGCACAGAATTGTCAATTGCAGTTGAGGTCAACGTGGTTGTGTCGGCTGCAATTTCAACAGCTGGAGCTTCTATCGGTTCAATCCCAATAGCTAGAGGTTATGCAATAATGCTGGCTTTCAGGCTGCTGCCTCATCCTAAATTATAAGCCATTAATATTGTAATTTCCATGGAGATTCAAAAATTAAAGTTTGAAAAAAATATATAATAAAATGGTATTAGGATGATACCAAATAAGTATTATTAAATTATTCATTAATTATATTTTCATAGTGTATATATCTATCTGATGCCATAATTTTTAATTGTTTCTATAATCTTAGTTTAAAGATAGTTTGACTCTCTAATAAAATTAAAATAACTTACAATTTAAAGCAAAGGGAGTACTTTTTTAGTCATTTAGTAACATACAAACATAATTGAGAGAGAAGATCATAAAAAAATGTATATATGTTGGAAGCCACAATTTTTCAGATCAACGTTCTAATAGTTGCTTTTTTTTTTCCTTTTCTTAGTATCATCCTCTCCTTGTATTGTTCCACTTTGTCTTCACCGAATGTAGTGTTAGCATTACTCTTAGAGGCCGTTTAAGTCTTTTATCTGGAGGAATTGAAATCTATTTTATTTAATAAATTAGACTATTTGACTTGAAATTTAACATTCCATCACTTTTCACTTTTTAAAGTTCACATATAAATCTATCTCAAATTTATAGGGTAGGAGATAAAAACTGATTCTATAGATTACTGTTGTATGTTTCTACTTTGCAATTTCTAAAATATTCTTTAATTCGCTCCCATATGATAGATTTACAACACATGAGCATCCCTATCGTATAACCAATAATAATATATATATATATAAATATAATCCATACACACTATATTATGTAAATTAATATGTCTAAATTATGATTATTGAAATAAATTCAATTCCGTGGATCCAAACGAGCCTTATATAATTGACAACAAAATATCAATTGTTTACAAAGATAGTGGAGACGTGGAGTGACAACAAAAACAAAAGAAAACTTTAATCCTGTAGAGACTTGGAAATCTCTCAACAGCACGGGTTAGGTTCACAAAATGGTACATATATAGGAAACTGGAATAGAGATTTCAGTGTACTAACCAATATAGTGCACTAATTAAAAAGTTTAGGACCTCAAAATATGTTTTCAAAGTTCATGGAACTAAGGCACGACCAACTTCAAAAGAAACTCATGCATTTAACTAAAAAAAACTAGTCAAACTCTCAGTTATCAGAGTTCGGACGACACATGAAGGTGGGCTTGTCATGGCAACCACATGATGTGATTGTTGCCGTTACGTGTGTGCTGCAGCAGGGATTAGGCACAAGAGTGACGTGTTTGGTCCACATGTAGAGCACATGATTGTTCGACAAACTTTGGCAACAAGCAGATGACACTGAGGGTTAGTTTGGATGCACCTATTTCTTATGGGACTCATTTCCTCCTCAATCTCATTCAATCCTTATGAGAAGTTATTGATCCAAAGGAGACATGTTCGTTTGTAAATCTGGGGTGGTGAGGTTAGTTTAATGGCAACAATAATAACTTCAATATGTGGGATGTGAGTGAAGAATCCATTGACAAGAAAGATTATCTCTATGCTTACTAGAAAAAGTTGGCAATAGAGGATGATGATAAGTTAGAGAAGATGAAGATGCCATCATGTGTTACAATAAGGCTTTATCACTTTGATTAAGTTAAGGATAAAACAGATTTGGGATAAATACGGATGAAGAGGATGGAGGAATTGTAAATGTGGTTATATTGCAAATAGCAAGGATGACTCTGTTCTTAGTATTAAGTGCAAAAAGTCATAGGAAGCATGGTTGCTGGGTTTAGCTAGCTCATTATTCCATACAGCACCAAGAAAGGAGTGGTTACAGTCAAACACCAAAAAAGCAATGTTTTGCTTACATGAAAAAGTATGGGAAAAAGTTTAACCCCCCAACCTATCTAGCAAGATCTACTTCACCCTCTCAACTGTGAAACCATCTATTTTACACTCGCATGCGGTTTTGGACGGTGGTTTTGCTACAGTAATCGTGAATTTGTCTTTTCTTTTTTATTTGTTTTCGCTAAATCTTTAAAAAATCATAAAATAGAAAATCTAATTTTGTTAGATTCCACATGAGTAGGTCTACACAGTGAATATATAATATGATATGCTATAGTACAAAGTTTTTTTTTAGCTTTAGATTAATTGGAAAATCCAATTTTTGGGTAATTAATTATTTGTAATTAATTGGAATAATTGATAGCTACAACTTTTATGGTTCAATTATGGTGGTCTAATTATGTTATGCTTGACCTAGCGTAAAAATTTCATACTCATAGGACCATGTATAACTTATTTAGAAATGAAGCATAGATTTAACAAGCATGAAATTAGTTTTTTCTATGTCAAATCTATGTTTTATCTATAAATAATTTATATATGATCCTATGTGTATGAATTTTTTAATATAGTTCAAGCATACACTAATTAGCTCACTATAAAAATTTCACCACAATTGAACCATAGAAGTTGCAACTATGAATTATTCCAATTAATTGTAGACAAAATTGGGGTTTTGCAATTAATCTAAAGCTACATCAAAAACTTTATACTAAAACATACAATATTATATATTTATTGTATACTACTTATGTGGAGTCCAACAAAATTAGATTTTACATTTTATGATTTTTTTGTGATTTACTATGATTTTTTTAAGATTTAACATAAACAAATAAAAAAGACAAAACCACTCGCATTGTAGCAAAACCATTGTTACTGTAGCAAAACTACCATCCAAAACCGTTTGGGGTGGAATTTGACTGGTTTTGGAGTGTTGAGGAAGTAAAATAGATGGTTTCCTAGTTGAGAGGGTGAAGTAGACAATGCGAGATACGTGAGGGGCCTTAGTAGACTTTTCCCATAATTATGTGGGCTATCCTACAATATATAAAAGTGGGAGACACCATGTTTAAGTTGTGTAATGGTAAAGAGATGTTGTTTAACATTGTGGAACATGTTCTAGCCTAACAAAGAATCTAAATTCGATTGGACCACTAGTACGTAACCGATTTTTTATGCCAGCGATTTTCTTCACTTGCGGTTCAGTAGGCGTGAGTAGAAAAAAATGTGGACCCGAGCTAAAAAAAACACTAGAGTAAATGGACCAGTGTCAACCTATTTACACTGACGGCTCTACGGCTCCCTAGAGACGCCAGTGAAAAGTTCGCAATTTTCACTGGCCTTTCATACTGGTTGTAGCAAAAAACGCTAGTAAAAATAAGTTTGCAACTTCCGGTACAAAGCTTCATTGTACTTGTGGATAATTGTATGAAGAAAGTTGGTTTTATCAAGTGGCTCTTTATTTTGAAGATCATGAGAGTCATGTATAATGACAGATGGAGTCATCCATGGCAATACAGTTGTGGTGGTGTTATGTCTAGGAGATGATGTGGTTTCGAGATTCGTCTCACTAAGCTGGTCTAAGTGAGCGGCGCGCTAAGATGTCTTAAGACTATGTGTGCATGTAGAAGTTTACATATGGACGACTTCAAAATAACGTACATATTAACTAAGGTGGCTTTCATTTAGTTATATGTCGAAATATGTGTATTGTTGGTTAATATAGGACTTGAATTTGAAGTTAAAATAGACTTTGAGTCGGACTCTATATAAAAAGGACCATAAATATGAAAACAACCCTTGTGACGTAGTATGGCTTGAATTAGAAGCATGTGTAGAAATACTCGATTTGAAAAGTCAATCAAGCAACCACTTCTAGATATTGATCCCAAATGGTTGACAATGTTGTTTGTACGTAGTAATTGATTTTTTAAAAAAGTACTGTTTGTGGTAGCTTTCCTTATTGTCAACTGGTCTATTAGGGCATTTCTAACGATATGAGATAGCACGCTATAAGTCTTAGCTAATAAATATAATGGAGAGAGACTGCTCTGGATAGCGTACGTGCTATAAGAGGTAGAGGAACGATTGTAAAGGGTACGAGAATATCTCTTAAAATCATAATATCGTCTTCCATAATGTTTCGGCTAGCAGTTCTATATATATAGAACATATTGTGGTTGTGCATGGCTTGTGTGGTTGTGGCTTGTGACGGTCTGGCTGCATGTGTGCGTCATTGTAGCGACCACTACCGTGGCAGCACCCGCCAGGCACACGGAGTGGAGGTGAGGAGAGGACAAGTCAGTATTTCAATTTTACGTGAGAATCATGAAAAAGTTTTCGTTTTTTTTTAACACCATACAATTCTTTGGATAAGATGAATAGAAATTTTAATTCTAATCCAAATATAAATAGAAAAGATCATGTATTTAGTTTAAAAAACAACAATACAATAAGTTAATAATGAAAGAAACAAATTTAAAAAAATATAAAAGCATAAAATATAAATAAATATGTAATACTTCCTAACGTTCAGTTTTTTTCTCATGGCACAACTCAGACATATTTGCTAGTAAATAGTAAATAATAAGACACAAAGGAATAACAGCAAGCATGGTGGTACTGCCTGGTGAGTTGGGGCGACCGCAGCAGTGCGGAGGACCTCCTTGGCGGCGTCCGGCGACGAGACGACGACCGTGCGCATGCGGCCGAGCTGCACCTCGACGACGGGGACGTACCTCCGCGCCACCGCCTGGAAGTAGAGGTGCGGCCGGCTGCCGATCTGCAGCAGGTTGCCCAGCACCGGCAGCTGCTTCGGGGGCCCCGGGGGAGCACGCCGTCGTCCTTCTCCTTGCTCTCTGCTCCGACTGGACGACAGCAGGTAAAGGAAGAGGAGGAGTGGCACCACCACCACTACTACCACCAGCAGCAGCTGAAGATGAAGAGGCCATCCTGTTATTCCTAGCTCACCATGGGAGAGAGACTGCGCGCCCATGGCATCTCACTGGTTGAATCGCGGCTGCTATCTGAGCGAGACCTCACCCAATTGCTCCCTCGTCGTTTGTACAGTACACCCCACAGCCACAGAGCACAGACGTACACACCATGACGACGCAATTGGCATGGATACAAGATGGACCGAAGAACCGGAGAGAATAGCTAGTCACCCAATTGGCGTTTGTTTCCTCTTGGGACAAAATTTAAGTACCTATCACATCACATCAGAGGTTTAACATTAATTTATAGTATTAAATATATATTAATTATAAAAACTAATTGAATAGATGGTGACTAATTTGGAAGACAAATTTATTAAACCAAGTTAGTCCATAATTTGATAATTTAGTGCTACAGTAAATATATATTAATGATGGATTAATTAGATTTAATAGATTCATGTCGTAAATTAGTCATGGTTTCTGATTCATCTCGTGAATTAGTCATAGTTTCTGTAATTATTTTTAAAATATCTAATTTTTTTAACTAGAATACAAACATTTAACGTGATATGCACTAAACTTTAGCCCTAAATTGCTCTGTCTAGAGAAACTATATTCTTCCTTGTTGGCCGCATTTCAGTGCCACTGATTTTTTTCTTTAAAAAGGATGGGGAGGAAACTGATGCACGGAAACGCCAATTAATGGTGCTCGAGTCTATCCATCGATACAGGGAAACTCAAAGTCAGCTCCCGGCCGTTTCCTGGTGCAGCAAACAAAGAAAAAAAAATAGGTACAATGTAAGCATGTGGTTCCTCCTCTTCCCTCTCTTGCAGGAGCACCCTGATAAGATTTTGTTTTCCCTTACTTCACTCTCTACACGACATGCTGGAGTGCTTTACTTACGTGGGCACAGATTGGCCAAATCAATCAATTAATCAATAATCAAACAAAATATAATCAACTACAAAGATTTGTCCACCTAGTACGAAAGTTAGGATGTACAACTATTTGGAGCTATAATAATTTGAAAGGATTTTAATCAGGGTTCGCAATATGATTATGGACATTGGAGCTATAATTTGAAAGTTATTTTGTTGTGGATCAAATAATTGTGCACATCCAAATCAAAATACTCTAATCAAAGTGCATCCAATAACACAACCAGAGTCCAATTGGATTACCCAACTTCATTGCCACCTATAACTATAGATAGATTAGAAATCGTTGTATGGTGCATGTGTCACGTGCGGGCGCAGCTGAGATTGTGACTTGAGGTGTGGGAAACTGCAAATTACCTCTGTAATCTGTGTGAACAAAACTGATGCAGCTCCAGATCGAGTCGGACCGTATCATGCACTCTCCATATTTAGTTATTACTAGTGGAAGGGCGCGCGCCATCGCGCGCAGGGGAAAAAAATGAAAAAGAAAATGTGCTAGATATGTAGACTGTAATATGAAGAAAATGTGCTCTTTTTATATATATATATAAAGACCGCAAAGAAATAAGGACGATGCATAGACATATAGTACATGTTCTTCCACACACTACATTTATTTAATGGTTTCTATAGTACAGAAGGTAGAGTTGCATAGTTGTTGATGGCTTTACGCTCCTCTGTTAGAATCTTGGTTCCAGATAAGAAAGATTGCTGGTGACACTGCTTTGCCTCCTAGAAAATTGAACCTATGAATCCCGAAGCCAAGATCGTTGGAAGTTTGCAACCTGCATTTAAGAAAAAGCGTACCAATTAAGAAGCGGCAATTGTGTCTAAACTCTATATGAAATAACAAGATGTTAGAATGTCACACCCAATTTTAAGAATAAAATTGAATGTGAATAACTCATATGTGCCCAGAGATCAATCACACACATAAGCCGACAAATCTTTAAATAGTACCATCACTGAGTGCTTATTATATAACGAATAACATTCTTAAACATAACAGCGAAAAATAAAGATAACTCTCGCGACGAAGCTCCACTTCACAGGGAACGCCGACTGGTTGACCACTAGCCTAGTACTCCTCACGGTAGTCTTCAAAGCCATCTGAAGGGGTTGAGAAAGCAAGAGTGAGCACTTAAAGTACTCAGCAAGAGTAACATAGGGTTATGAAACTCAAAAGGCTGACACTGTCTGTACTGCGGTTGCTTTTATCTTGGTCAAGTTTTACTAACACTTAGCTTTAGTTATGCTTAACCCAAGTAATAACCACATGATAGGATTAGTAAACAACATTAATAATTAAACAACATGATCATCTACACTGTGAGTTTTCCAGACCGCTCGTGACCGTGAGCACGGCTATCATGATAGATTTACACTCTGCAGGGGTTATACACTTTACCCACAAGCCGTGTAACCCATATGCCCGGGTTTATAACTCCCATAACACTGCCAAGGTGAGCGGGCAAGGTACACTATGAAGTCTTTCAAAAGTCTTCCCAACATGTCGACAGACCCTATGGACCCAAAGGCAAGGGGTATGTAAAGCCCCTACTCAGTGGTACCTTTCGAAGCGGTATCCACCCTAGGCCATGCCCTACAACCAGCTCGGCAATGGTGCCTTTCACGAACTATCAACATGCCGGTACGAATCTCCATACTTGACTAAAGCCAGAGCCATATAGCATTCATGGTTGCATTATTATCCCAGCTTTTGCCCTACAGTGGGGTCCTATTCCATGTTGCTACAAAAGCAAATTTTATCTCCTTGTTGCATATATCATTAATCAATATTCGATTCAAAATTCATCATGTAAAGCATAGCAAAGCTACCCATATGCATGAAAACCCATGGTGACAAGGTACAAGGTAACAAGCTATGGTACAGATCTAAATAGGAATCCATTTAGACACATGCAAATGACTAGATGAATTAGGGTGAACAGGTAACAAGGATGATCCCATGTTAAACTTGCCTTGATCACAAAGCTCTTGGTGGTCCTGATTTGCTGCAAGGAACTCTTGCTCACCGAAGATCTCACCGGCTGTACTCGATCAACATCACCACGTAATCATCCGAACAATCATACACGAAGCAATAAAGATATGATCAGAACATTACACCATAAACAATAAAGAGGTTTTGAAAATATTATAAAACAGATCTACACTTTACCACGATCACAAAGACGCGAGAATCACGCTAAACGGATCTAAAACGAATAAACTATAGATTAAACAAGATTTTAAAAAAGGCAAGTTTAAAGCATTAAAAGAATTAATTTACTTTGATTTTCAAAAGTAATTAACATAGATAAAATCTATACTACTAGATAGAGCATAAAATTCCGGATCTAACGCAACTTGAACGGATCGATTTGGATTTAAAACGAGCAAAATATAAACATTTAAATTTCAGTGGCAAAACTGTAAATAGGGATTTTCTTTTAAATTCGAATTAAAACAGATTTGAAAAGGAGTACGCTTTCCAGAGGGGAAAACGTAAAGATGAAATCCGCTTTAGGACTGCGGGTTGAGACCCAGAAAACCCGAGGGTCTCTTTAGCAAAACTGCCACCCGAAGGGGTATCTTTGATCTTGGGCCACTGGATCCGATCTGAACGACTCAGATTAGAAATAGGGAGGGAGAGGGCGGTGCTCCATCGGAGCAGGGCGGCGCACGATGGCGCCATGGCCGGCCCGAGGCGGTGCTCGGCGGCGGAAGTCAATCGGGCGCTACGGTGCTCGGTTTCCAAATCCGAGAGCACCGGGAGAGAGAGGAGAGGGAGGCGAGCTCACCTGACTGCTCAGAAGGGCTCGAAGGCAGACGAGGACGACAACCGACGTGGAACAGTGGCGGCGGTTCCCTTGCGTACGGTGGCGGGGTCAACCAGGGCACCAAAGAGAGGGAAAAGAGAGGGGGAAGGTGTTCCGCAGACACGCGAGGGCGATGCGAGGCTCGGAGAGGCTTACGGCGGCCGGAGTGCGCGGAACGGCGGCTCGACGGCGGGAGCAGAGCGGCGGCACTGGCGGCGCTGCTACTGCGGCGTGCGAGACGAGGCAAAGACGAGGCGAGGACGAGGGGGGAGGCCGCGCTATTTATGGCGGCCCGAGGGGGAAGAGTCCCACGCGGACACGCGCGGAAACCGCGGGGGAGGCGGTTGCGGGAGCACGCGGCGTGGCGTGTCCGGCTCGGACTCAAGGAAGGAGAAGAGAGGGGGCTGACGGGCGGGCCCGTGCTGTCAGCGAGCGGGAGGAGGGAGGAGCGGCCGCGGGCCTGCGGGCGAGCTGGGCCGAGAGAGAGGCGGCCGGCCCAAGCGGGAAGAGTGAGGGAGAGAGGGAGAGCAGGCCGGGCCGCATTACTGGGCCAGAAAGGAGTGAGTGAGAGAGAGAGTTTCCATTTCTTTTCTTTTTATTTTTCTTTTAGCAAATTGATTTTCAAATTGATTTCCAAAAGGGTTTTGAAAATCCTTTCTTTGAGATTTATAAACCAATCAACACAAGAAAATGCAGAGGCATGAAATGCACAAACAAGTTAAACCCTACATGAGATTTGTTTTATTATTTTCTTTATTTAATTCTATGATCACAAAAATTGCTTGAAAATAAATCAAATTAAAGCAAATTCAAATCTAATTTCTATTTTTAAATTTTACGGTGTTACATAGAAGATATATGGGTTCGGGAAAAAGGAAACAATAGCCAAGCAACTGTTGTGGACATAAATCAAGTTGTCAAAAAATGGAACGACAAAACCAGATGGAAGAAAGAAGATGAAATCCCTAAATCTGAAAATAGGGACCTTTGAAATAGGTCATTTTTCTCCTTGACCGAGACACTTAAAATAGGCCATGAAGATGCTATAGAGCATTGCCCAATCGATAAGTACCTTTGAAAGTTTGAAGAGAGATACTTAACATTGATATATGTCTATGAAATTAGCAGCAGTCTCAGTTGGCAGAGCCTTAGCAAGCTTTGGCTTTGCCGTACCAGGTTGGCAAAAAGCAAGTCCTTTACATGGCTGTTGTAAAATAGATTATTAACAACCAAAGTTATTTTTGGTACTGTTCTATTGTTGGGCTGGAAAACAAAAAAATATTTGTAGCAATCTCAGTTGGCAGAGC
Source organism: Microstegium vimineum (assembly GCA_022036555.1). NCBI lineage: Eukaryota > Viridiplantae > Streptophyta > Magnoliopsida > Poales > Poaceae > Microstegium > Microstegium vimineum. The sequence goes on from CM039119.1 coordinate 17,774,574, forward strand.
CTTAGCAAGCTTTGGCTTTGCCGTACCAGGTTGGCAAAAAGCAAGTCCTTTACATGGCTGTTGTAAAATAGATTATTAACAACAAAAGTTATTGTTGGTACTGTTCTATTGTTGGACTCGCACTGGAAAACAAAAAAAACACGGCGGTGCATCGCCGTCGTCGATCAACTCGAACAACCAACACTTGCGCTGTATTCTACACTTCATTCCGAACCTATCGAGGTATAACACGCCTAATTCTATCCCTCAGAGGGCTCACCAGCGACAATGATGGAGCTCACCGCTCGGCCACGATCACGCCGGCGATTACAAGCTGTAATCGTTCCAACCAAGTACCTAAAACTACTCAGTAACTCGCCACGATCACGAGGCGCTCGCTAAACGCTTCAAACGGGCTTCAAACCAGTTAACGCAACCACGTTGGCGGCCATGGCGCACGGCGGAGCTCTGGTCAACATGCGCTGGCCAAATTGAGCCGATATACACACAACCGACTCCATAGACATGATCAGGACACTACACCGAAACTAAAACACCAATCGATTGAACGAATGATCAAGTAACAAGCTCTACCGACGATCGCACCGACGCGGCGCGCGAACTCGTCGGAGCAACGTGGACAGATCATTAGAGCTCGAATTGAGAACAACTAAGCACCTAGGGACTACCGGTGGCTCACCCCGAAGCTGACGCTCTCGCAAACACAGACAGAGACGGAGCAGAATGGCCGGACGGCGGAGACAGTCGCGGCGGAGAAGATGAACAGCGGCAACGACGCGTTCCCGAGGCTACGGACTGCTATTGATTCAACCAAGAGGTGGTTTAGACCCGCCATTCGATAAGAATCAAGAATCAAACAACGAAATATGATGAGAGCTCCTGTATAGCTCAGTCGACATGAAACCCGAGAGGCGGCGTGTCCGCCGGAGCCGAGGAAGACTACGCTACGCTGGGCGTTTTGGTGGCTCAAAGCTTCAACCAACACGTTTAAGCTGTCACAGAGACATTGCGAAGACGATGCGATAGCTGGATGGCGATGAGAGTGGATGGTTTAGCGAGAAAATCTCGTCAGAGTGGAGGTGGTGCTCGGCGGCGGAAACAGAGAAGAGAATTTGAGCTTTTCCGACCTCTAGGGTATTTATAGAGGGTCAATGATGGATGGATAAGGATCACGACCTCGACGCGAAGCTTGTGGAAGCAACTGCAGGCGCTGAGAAGGTCGGAGAAGGGCGGTGGAGGTCGGCAACGGCAAGGTTCTAGGCGTCGGCCGCCATGGGTACAGGACAACTGCCTTCGTGGCACTGTTCACCCAAATTACAGAACTGCCACTCAATAAATTTTGCAAATTAGACCCCCTTCCAAATGTTTTCAGGAAAAGTTGTGAATACGAAAGTTGTCACAAATTTAATAATCTACAACTTTGTCAATACCAACTTTTTCATGTTCGGCTTAGTTTCCAAAATAGGAATTTGAATTTGAATTCAAGTTTAAATTGAATTACCCCCTTTATCATAACTCTGTATTTTTGAATAACACTTCAAAATCTCCAAAAACAACTTTTGTTGTATTTATTCTGATCTAAAACTTTTCTTTAATACACATATGTCAATTCTTTATAGTTTTTTTAAATTCATATTTGGGGTACTATTTATCCCCCTCTAATTAGGGTTTCTGGAATTTGTTTTTGAACTCAATATTTGAAATACATCACAAACAAGCACAAGCTAATTTAAGCATATATAAATAAACTTGTTTTAGTTTAATCCATAACAAAGTTCTCAAATCACATGAATGATGCTTAATGCATATGATGACATGGCATATGTTAATGTTTAAACACCAGAGGTGTTACACTAGCCCATTACTCCGGCGCCACAAGAATCCACCCAAATGAGAGTAACTCAATGAAACGAGCAATTCACTGGAGTTACCCTTTAGCGCTCTGCCGAGGTGGGTATAAGCCCTCTCACAAGTCGTCGAAGCCAGCCACGAACAATCACCAACTCGCGCCGAAGCTTCCTCGATCGCCCAAGCCGTCTAAGTATTGGCAAACACCAAGAATAACAAGAAATCCTGTGGCGATGACGATGACCAAGTGCCACTAAGATGCAATGCAATGATCAATGCACTTGGTTCACTCAAACTCTCGCAAGAATGCAATTGAAGCAAAGAGAGATGAGTTGGGGGCCTTCTCAAGCAAGCACAAGTATGTCAAATAAATGGATGGTCCAAGAGTGTGTGCCCCAAGGGCCGGCCAAAACATTTTTATAGCCTTCCACAAAAGACTATCCGTTTGCCCCCTTGTTCTCTGTTGTCTGTGTAGCTCCGGACGCTACTTGACAGGGGTCCGGACCATTGATAGCATTTAGAACCTTCACCAGAACAACAGCAGGGCTTCTGTCTTTAAGTCTGGACGCGTCCTCCGGACGTTGCTTCACTTGGGGTCCAGACTAACGCGCATGCGTCCGGTCCCTTGTCCATTTGAATCGCCCATTGCCACCTTCGCCTGACGTAGACATGTGTCTCCGGACGCGCCGCACAGTGAAGGTCCGGACCAATGAAGCCTGTGTCCGGATACACAGAAAGGGCCCAGAGAGCTCCCTGAGTCCAGACGCTTGTCCGGAGTCCTGTGTCCGGACGACACTTAGTGTCTGAACTCCATGCAGAGCGATTCTAGAGATCTCCAATGCTCCGGACGCTTGTCCGGAGTCCGCCTCCGGATGCTGATCGTTGTCCGGACTCCCTGTTCGCCGAGGCCGAGAGGAAGGGTTTGCTTCCGGACGCTGTTGCGTTGGTCCGGACCAAGCAAACCGAGCGTCCGGGCCTCCTTTCTTGTCCAAGCTGAGCTTCCTTTTCTTCTCCAAGTCTCCATACGCTAACACCATGTGTTCCAAACCTTGTGCTCACATATTAGCCTTTTTCATTGAATTATCTTGGATTTTGTTTCATTTTCATGTCACTTAGGTTCATTTATGGATATGCAATGCAAACATAGTGGCACATGATAACCGCAATCGGCACAAGTTTTCCCTTCTTGATAGTACGGCTATCTATCTTAAATTTGATCACACTCTCTATAGTGTCTTGATCATTAAACCAAAAATGATCCTATGATATACCTTTGCCTTGAGCCCATTTTTGTTTTTCTCTTTCTTCTTTTCCTTACTCTATGAAGCACTTAATACATCATGATCCTTCATCTAGCTCCACTTGTCAAATTGGATCACCCTATCTTGATCATACACTTAGCAATAGGGTTAGTCCATAGGTTTCATCAATTAACCAAAACCAAACTTGGGCTTTCAGTCACCCACCATATGATATGTCAGCATGAGTTCTTCTCTGATCTAGACTCCAGCGTGAAGGGCTCTATCAAGTTTGGCGATGCCTCCGCGAGATCAAGGGCGTAAGGTCATAAGGAGTGGCAACATAACACTTCGTACACTATATTTCAAATATATCTGAGAAATAAGACATATATCCAAATTGCTTGCAATATTAACTTTTAGATCCACATTTCTGATAGAACTCCTTTAAAGAACATGCATTTAATTTATTTTCTGTGTGTATGTTATGGAAAAAGAAAAGGTGCAGGATTATAACATTATTAAAACAAAATATTTAAATTATTTTATTGAACTGAATATATTATTAAGAGAACGTACATAGTCTGACATCCTTTGTAATAATAATTAGACTCTCTTAATAGGCACAAGACGAAGAGGCACCATCTTCCTAAAAACAAGCTGTCCAGCTTCTTCCATATCGATGTCCTCCTCCTTCATCCCTCCAGGGAGCTGCCAATCAAAGCAATGCAACAGGTTGGCCAGAACAAGCTCCACATTAGCGACACCCATGGCGATGGCAGGGCATGACCTTCGTCCTGAACCGAACGGCAGAAGCTCAAAGTTGGAGCCTCTAAAGTCAACATGGCTGCCCTCGAACCTCTCGGGATTGAACTCCTCCGGGCGATCCCAGATGCTAGGATCTCTTCCCATCGCCCAAACATTCACAAAGATTCTTGTGCCCGGTAGCACATCGTAGCCGCCGATCACGCAGCTGTTCATAGTCTCCCTTGGAATCAACAAGGTCCCCGGTGGGTGTATCCTGAAGTTCTCTTTCACCACCATCTTGAGGTAGCTGAGGTTCTTGACATCTTCTTCGTCCACTCTAGCTTTGTTTCCCACCAAGCTCCGCACCTCGGCTTGTGCTTTCCGCATGACCCTAGGGTTCTTCATGAGCTCTGCCATGATCCAGATCATCGTGACAGCACAAGTGTCGATGCCACCTGTAAATGTGTTCTGAAGTTTACACGAAACTTTGTGGGGTCAATGTTTCTGTAATAGTACTAATATACTACTAAAATATATAGTAATAATTACTGTATATTGGATCATATATATACAACGAAGTACGTACCATGAGGATTCCCTTGATATGATCACGCGTAAATCCACCATCCGCCTGCTCCTCCCTCCACATCTTGACGAGCGCGTCGACCATGTCCTCCTGCACGCCGGCCTGCAGCCTCTCGGGCTCGAGGTGCTTATCGATGACCGAGTCAAAGAAACGATCGATCCGGCGGAAGACGCGCTGCCTCCGGGCGGCGGATCCGGCGAGGGCGTCGGCGAGCCGGGCGAGCCTGGACGCCGGGAAGAAGTCCTCGAACGTGAAGCTCCCGAGCACCCGTAGCGTCTCGTCCATCACCCGCTGGAAGCTGCTCCGCTCGAACTGCGCCGACCCGTACATTTTGCCGAACGCCACCGTGCCGACGACGCCGTCGGAGAGCGCGTACAGCTTCTCGCTGAGGTCGACGGCGGCGCCCGGAGGGGAACCGGCGAGGGACGAGACGAGGCGGTCCACCTCGGCGGCGCGGGCGTAGGCGAAGGACTGGACGCGCCGCATGCTGAGGAGCTCCAGGATGAAAAGCTTCCGCATCTCGCGCCAGTAATCGCTGTAGGGGCTGAAGGCCACGTCCAGGAAGTCGTAGCTCAGTGTCCTGGCACCTGATCGATGAACATCACATAGTATAAAATAATTAATATGCAGCCAGTGATGATGCTTTGGATCATGGTCTGGTTTGGTGCAGCTCTAACCGCTTCATTTTATTTACGGTTCACAGGAGGTACGGTCTTTTTTCCCTTCTTTTATCACAGAGCCGGTGCAAATAAATGAAGCTAAAAAAATAACTTGTCCTGCTCCCCGTAGCTCTTAGAGCGAGAAGAGAGAAAAAGATTTTTTGACGAAGTAAACGTATAAGGAAAGCTAAAGCTAGTAGGAGCTCTATTATACGGGGCATATATTATATATATTACTTTCTTTATTTCAAATTATAGAATGTTTTGATATTTCTAGATTCATAGCATATACAATGTATCAATGTATCTAGATATAACATATATTATCTAGATCCATACACCAGTAAAGAATAAACATTTGGTACAACATATTAGTCCTGATTAAAGTTGGAACTGGGACTAACGTGAGCATTTCTCCTGATTTAAAGTTTTATGGGCTTCGAAGGACCTTTACTTCCGGTTGGTGTTACGAACCGGGACTAAAAGTCTCCCGATAAATAAGTTTAAAAGAGAATCATCACTTCTATTGTCAGATGTGTTATGTAGGTGGGGTGATAAGCTACGCACAAGACAATACATGAGGTTTTAGGTTCGAATCTCACGAAGCGCAGTGATAGATTGCATTATGACAACACCTAGCCCCATTTGAAAAAATCAGGACTAAAGCCGGTTTCAATCCGGGACTAAAGCCTAGTTATCTACTAGTGATAGCAAAAGTTATGAATATGTACTTGTTATCAAGTTTACTAGTCTGAAACTCTGAATTACTTTATTAGTCGTGGTGATTCTTGAATGGTATGTACTTAAAAAACAATTGACGAATAAGATTATAAAAAAAAGTATGTATATATGTATAAGGTTTTCTAGTAGTTGCTCTCCCTTCTGCGGTGTATGTATTGTTGCACTTTCGTCTTCACCGAACGCAGCGTTAGCATTCCTCTTACAATAATTGATATTGACAACAAAATATCAACTTGCCAAGAATAGTGGCGATGATGTGGAGTGATGACAAAAAGAAAAAGACAAGTTCTCCTGCAGCGGAATTCCTTCACACAGAGATGGTCGTGCCTGCAGGCTATCCATGTTAGATGACGGTGACGCTACTGTTGCTCATACGATACGTGCTATCTTCACTAGATGGCGATATACAAGTCGTGCGCCAGCTCCTTTCCTTCTCTCTCATCACACTTTTCGTCCTCACGTGTGCACATACGTGAGTTCTCTCTTCTCTTTCTCTCACTTTTTGTGGAATATAATCCATCTTTTTTGGATTTTGCTATGTGTTTGTTAAACTAGTCGTGCACAAGACTCAACTCACTCATCTAGCTACTTTATTTTAAGTGTTTTGATGGTTCAAAACAGTTTTTGTTTGGACGTTGTGAGTAGAACTGGGTTTATGTTTCCCGAAAAGGAATTGTGTTTGTCTATTGGAGGTTACATTATTAATTGTCACTAATTTGGTCAACTGACCGATCGATTCTGCGAAAAAGAAAACACCGGAGGGTCCACGTGAAGCCAACTCATGCTGCATAATAATATATATATATATATATATATATATATATATATATATATATATATATAGGGTCAACCATTAAACTAAACACGCTATTAGTACGTGCATCGTGGCGGCCTGGCTCTGTGCGCTGTGGACTTGTGGTAGCGACCGCTATCGTGAGGCACGGAGTGACGACAAGGAAGAGTCGGCAAAGAGATAATTGAGATACATATGAGGGAAATGTTCTGTGCACGAGAAGAGATAAGTCAGTGAAGGGAGAGTCAGTACAAGTTTGCCACAAGCTTTCCTTCAATGGCTCCAACAAATAACTTATTAGTCGCCCCTCCTTTTAGAATCATCTTTTTTATTTCTTTCTTTATCCCCTAATTTCCTCTTTTGGATGCCTGTATTGTAATATTTTTAACTTTTTTACATTCAATAAAATTCTTGTAGGGGTGCAAGCCCCTCCAGTATTCTCAAAAGAGAGAGAGAGAGTTTGCAGTCTGTTGGTGTACGGAAGAGATAAGGGTGGTATGATTTTTTGAGGTTGTGCATGAGAAAAGAGATTATGGGCCGGAATTAACGCATGAAATAGATGCACGTCAACTTTTTTAATAATATACGAGAGAATTATGAAAAGTTTCAGCTTTTTTTTAAAAAAACGGGTGGTTTTCGGCTATAAATAAATCTTTTCTAAGAGTTGGTCCATACTCCTAATCGTCTCTAGCTAGAAATACTCTCTCCATTCAAATTATGAGAAGCTTTGAATTTTTTTATATCTATTTTATTATGTATCTAGACAAACATTATGTCTAGATATATAGTAAAATAGATGTATGAAATAAGTCAAAAACGTCTTGTAATTTCAAACGAGTGGAGTGGATATTTATGGCTAGACGTGTGGCTAGAAAGTAGAAACACAAATGGTCACTGAAACTATAAACGCTCTTGAAAATGATCTGGATCTAGAGCGGTTCGGTTGCTGTGTACATAGAAAATAAAACGTTTCAGTGCTACTGCACCAGTAGTTGCCAGAGTACGTAGGCACGCACTGCATCCTAATCCTAAACGTAAATAAATAAAGTCAAACACAAAGGAACGGAGAAGCAAGGTAAATAAAGCCAAACAACAGGAAATTGGATACGGAGCACCTTAACTAACTGAGATTAGCGTCGTCACGTACTAGTGGTGAGAAGATAGGTTGCAGGACTAAAACTAGTGTACATGCCTGGTGAGTTTGGGCGACTGCAGCAGTGCAGGTCATTTGTCCGGAGGACCTCCTTGGCGGCGTCCGGGGACGAGACGACGAGCGTTCGCACACGGCCGAGCTGCACTTCCACGACGGGGCCGTACCTCCGCGCCACCGCCTGGAAGTAGTGGTGCGGCAGGCTGCCGATCTGAAGCAGGTTGCCCAGCACCGGCAGCTGCTTCGGGGGCCCCGGGGGAGCACGCCGTCGTCCTTCTCCTTGCTGTCTGCTCCTCCTCCGCATGGACGACAGCAGGAAGAGGAGTGGCACCACCACCACCACCACAACCAGGAGCAGCTGCTTCTGAGGAAGAAGAGGCCATGCTATTCCAAGATCACGGGAGAGAGACTGCGTGTCCATGGCGCTCTCTGTTTCCTCGCTGGACCCCATTGGTGTGGTGTGCTCACCCACACCGTCTCCGTGCTGAGTTTGGCATATATGCAGCGATCGGTATCACGGATAGAGTGAGACCTGAGCAATTGCTGTGTCGTTTGTACAGCACGCTCCACAGGCACAGAGCACAGACGTGTACACCATGACGCCAATTGGAGAATAGTAAACTGGATCCTTCCTTCCTGCTGGCCGGATTTCAGGGCAACGTGATTTTATTAAAATAAATAAATAAAAAAGGATGGGCTGGACACTGATGCACGGAAACCCCAATAATGGTGCTCGATTCTATCCATTCATACAGGGGAAACTCAAAGTCAGCCCGGCCGTTTCCTGGTGCAGCAAACGAAGAAAAAAAAAAGATAGATGCAATGTAAGCATGTGGTTCCTCCGATCCGGTCTTCCCTCTCGATCGATCGATATCGCGCAGGAGCGCCCTAATAAGATTTCGATTTTTGTTCCCTTTACTTTATTTATTTACTCGCTAAGACGTGCGGGAGTGATTTTCCTTACATGTGCAAAGATTGGCCAAATCAATCAATTAATAAACAAACAAACCGGATCCCATCGTCAGCTCCCCCGTGAGCGAGAGGCCTAACGACTTCATGTAAAAACAATAATATATTACTCTCTTCGCTCCAAATTAGAAATCGTTCTATCTTTCCTTTTCTAGATATGTATCATTTAATTTGTATGTATTTAAAAAGACAAAATAACTTATATTTAAAATCGACAGGATAATAGGCTATAATTTCGAATAGAAACAGTACTGCATACCTTTTACAAAGTAGAAAGATTAGAATATGTCTTTCAAAGTTTTTTTCCAAATTTTAGTACAAGTACAAAGATTTGTGCACCTAGTATAAAAGGCTAGGATATACAATTATTTAGAGCTATAATTTGAAAGGACCAGGATTCACAAATGTTTATAGGCATATACTAAAGGTATAATTTAAAAGTTATGATATTGGATTTTGTAGGATAAAATAATAACTATGCACATCCAAATCAAATTACTCTAATCAAAGTGCATCCAAGACAACCAGTGTCCAATACAAGCACTTCAAGAGATCCAAATGCATTGGCGATCGTTGTTATGGAGGAACCAACTAATGCTAATTCAAAAGATTAGGGACATATGAAAGACAATGTTGGCATCAACGTGGATGAATATAATGTGAGTGATCATGAGCATGTATTTAATTCAAATGAAACATAACCTACTATTATTGATGAGGATCCAGTTTCTATCGATATTTATGATCCAAAAAATTGGGATAAACTTGATAACAAAACAAGGGATACATTAGTTGAGAAGGGGCCTATAAGAATTGGGATAAACTTGATAACAAAGCAAGGCTAGTATTATTAAGAATAGTTGCATTTGTAAAATTTCTTGGTAGACGTAATTTGGCTTTTAGAGGATCTAATAACACTACAAGAGATATGACCTTCAATGACGATGTGTTTACATCACCAACACTGAGATTTTCATCTTTTCAAAAAAAAACACTGAGATTTTCATCACAGATACACATTTGTGATGCTTAGGTGACGAAAACATTAGCGTCACCTATCAAGCGTGTTAAATTATGATAGGTGACGAAATATGTTGTTTCATCACTGTCTTTTGGTGACAATACTTATGGCGTCATGTGATTGTGACAAATGATTTTCATCACAACTAGATTGCTAGGCCAAGCCCTTAGCAGGCCATTTGCGGGGCCAAATTATTGAGCCTATTCATTTGCTGGGCCAAAATACAAGGGCCCAAACTGCAGCAGCCCATTTGATAGTGACAATTTTTTTTTCAGGCCTGGTCCAATAGTATATAATCGGCCCAATTTTAGTGCATCTTTTTTTCAAGTATAGGCCATTTTGGCATTATACATTCAGCCCATTTCAACAACCATTTTTCATTCCTAGCCCATCACAACAACGCATGATAGGTCCATTTCAAATTTACAAAGCAAACAACCCGTTACATACCATACACCAGATCACATACACAGTCAGCCCAAGCCTTACAACATTTTATTTTAGCTCACAACACAAATCACAGATGCTGAAAACAATGAGTCCATACACATTTCAATCACAACCATATAGCCATCACTATTTTTCAACACCCCATAATCTCATTACATAGATTAATATGGTCTTATCCATCAAGGGTCATAAATCCCAGATATCACATCCAAACAACAAAGTGATAGCACTACCAAGGTTTATAGCAGCAATTAATTAAGTTTGACTAGATCAGCCTATTATCAAAAGAACAACACTACCAAAGCTTGTAGCACATAATATGGTCTGAACAAGATCATCCAAGTCTTAAGTAGGCTAATAGCAAAATCACATGTCCAACCATGCATCCACATCGTTACCAGAAGTTAAGGATCTTATTGTGCATTACCCTTGAAGAACATGAGAGCCATGTTCTTTAGAAGAGCACTGTTCTCCTCTTGTGCCTTCTTCAGCTCCTTGAACTCTTCCAACTATATTCTCCTTGCATCTTCTGATTCTTGTGCCCTCTTCTCCAGAAGCACCACCTTATCCTTAAGTGCTTCTTTATCTTGCTTCTCAGCCATAAGTTGAGCTTCCAGTTCTTTAACACGTGAATCGTTAGCCTTGGAGCTTCTTTTAGGGTTTGCTAGTCCAATGTTTTGAAGGAACTTTGATTTCGGCAACACTTCAGCAACTGCTTCTATTGGAGTCTTTCCAACTTGGCCATCTTCTAAAGGTGCATCAATAATAGCTTCCATTGCAGCCTAAGAATAAGCAAGGCATGATATATCAGCAAGCAGAAGTTTCAGAAAAAGAAAAAACAAAACAAGACAACAATTCAAATGCCATGCGTCAGTAGAACAACAATACATGGATATGGCACAACTCTTATCATTCATTGAATTTTTTGTTAGCATGTCCAGCTTGCCACATATTAATCACTACTCACAAAGAGCAGAACAGAACTACAAACTTCTATTATGTATATATATATATCATGTATCTGTGGATCTGTATGGCTTCAATAAACATTTTCACAAATTAACTTCCATTATGTGTCATGTATCTATGTATTTGCATGAACAAATGAAAAGATCATGGATTATGGAGTAGTACAGAACCACAAACGAACTTTAACTGAACTGCCAGAATCACAACTACACCCATAGTTTGCCAAATTACACAGAATAGTTTGGCAAATTAAAGTGTTACAGAGAATGATTCCTTATAGATCAAACATCACTAACCCTTAGACAACATAGAATCAATGTAGCTGGACATAATCTTCTAATGAAAGATTGACAAGCAAGTTTCTCTGGAAGCATGAACTGCATCCTGATTCAGCAATGGAGAATGTACTTAAAATAGCTTCCTTTGTAGTCTCACTAAATCCAGTTTTGCTGCTCCAATGCATTGCCTTGAAAAGATCTATAGCAGTGGGTGGCTCATCCTTAAATTTGTTGTCATGCTTTTGAAGTATTCAAACAATTTTTAGTTGTAAGTTTCAAAGAAGGAAAGTTGTTCAATGATGAATAAACAACATGAATGTTTCCATATCTTACCATGGCATAGGCCGTGGTAATGTAGCACCGAGATCCTATCCACTGATGAAACTTCACTTTCTCACGGTTAAGTGCATTGGCCTTGCACTGCTCCTGTGAGGAACCCATGAAACTCAAAGCTGCAAAACCTGAATCAAGTAAAATAAATAGATGGCCTTAATAGTGCCCTAGATCATATTTTCACTTGTGGTACAACTTAATTACAAGTAATTTAGATTGAACAATTCTCTTTCTTATCATGTGGTTTGGGCTTGACCACATCTTCACTAGATCTTTCCATTAGTCATCAGTCATACTCGCCAATGGTGATGTTGCGCTCACTTGGTTGGCTGGTACACCATTAAAAAATTTGTTCTTCAACCTATACCTCATGTTTCGTTGTCCAGTTTTGAGCAGATCAGAACAAGCCTCTTGAATTGGCTTGCTGGTGGTGTCCATTGTAAATTGACCCTAGTCAATATCATGTGAACAACATAAGCATTAAAAAAAATTGGCATTGAAAGTATACAATTTTGCTAGAGAAATTTAGCATTAAGGGCAAATTCAATCATAGTAATAGGTTTAGGGTACAAATGTTTCCTGATGAGTACAATGTGAGTAAATAACAAAGTAGACAGTGTGGCTAAATAACAAAGTACATGCTAGTAAACACCTGACAACAACTGAATAATGAGAACATGAGCACAATTTAAAAGAATAGGTAGTCAATAGCAATTGTATGAAAAGAGAGTCAAACATACGGATTCTCTCATCATGCACACAATAAAAGGCTAAACATATGGCTTTTATCCACTTACAACAACATTTTCCATGTAGTCTTTGATAAGATACTTTTTGTTTTCCTTCTTGTATTCCTTCTAGTGAGTAAGGATTGGAATATATTGCCTCATTACAACACCCCCCTTTGATGCAAGCTTTGCAGCTTGCATAGGTGCCTCTGGTCGTTTCTTCCCTTCAGTAATGATCACTGGAATCTTTATGCTTAAGCCATGGTTTATGCGATCCAAGTCTCTACCAATAGTTCTATCTCTATTCCATCGATGTACAATGTCATTTGATTGGCCTAAAAATAAGTGATATAGTTATATAATATGCAGAAATCATTTCCATTTCGATGCAAATGTTTAAAAAAATCTAGGAGAAAGGAGCATTGGTTTTTTGCCTGCATTATGAATTTCAGTCGCATGGTCAGGCTAGGTAAGACAGTTAGTAGTAGCCAATGCATCTTCTGGTGTAGTTGTACCATGGAGACCTACCTTGCTGACAGTGACAGCCAGTTCCTTTATCCTCTGCCTAGTCATCCTAGGATATTGATTTTCTTGTTGCTATTCAGGTGCTCGGACTCTCTTTGAACCTCTTGGGGTAGCAGTAGTATTGATGGTGTTGTAGGATTCTTCATTGTATGGAACCTCCATGACCCTATATGCATAACACAGGAATAAAAATAATTCAGATTACTCTTACTACAATTGAGCACAAATGAGCAATAAGAAGACTAAAAAGATGGAAGAATAAATACCTTATCAACTACACCATGTTCATTGTCTTCATCATCTCCAGGTTCATACAAAGAACCAGAGTTTTCACGAGTGTTGGTATTTCTTATGACTATTGGATCAATCCGCAAGCGCACAGATTGTCACACCCAATTTCAAGGACGAAATAGGATGCATAACATTATGTGTGCCCAGGAATAATCCACACATAAGTTCACAAATTACAAAGTACCATCACAGAGTTTAATACATATCGTACATATATCCATTACAAGAATAAACAAAGAAAACAGAAGTTACAACTAGCTCTTGAGGCTCCATCTCACAGGGAAGGTCAACTAGTTGACCAAGCCTAGAAATCTTCAGGAAACTCCTCATAGCCTCCTGCTTCTGTTACCCATCCGAGATTTTTATCCAAAATTGAAAAGAAAACAAGCGTGAGTACACTCGTACTCAGCAGTATAACATGGGGTTATGAAGCTCAAAAGGCTGACACTGGATTACTGCATTTAGCCCTTTTAGTTGGTCAAAGTTTTATTATTAAGAAGCATCAGGTTATGCTTAAGCCCCAAATGATCCCACTCATATCACTGCCAAAGTTAAGAGATCATAAACATCATCATTGAAGGTGGCAACAGGAACATAAAGGTTGGTCAAGTTAATTAATTAAACCGTCAGTTTTCCGGGCCGCTCGTAACCGTGAGCACGGCTGATATATCAGTTTTAACACTCTACAGAGGTTGTGCATCTTTACCCGTGAGTCGTGATGCCCCGAATGTCCGGGTTAATTACTCCCATAACACTGCCAAGGTGAGTGGGCGGGGTTCACTATGAAACCTTTCATAGTATCTCGTCTAACAAGATTAGGGCCACTAGGATTGGCAAGTGGTGATAGAGCCCCCCTTCCGAGTAGCATAAAGACCCGCAGCCTACGCTTAAACTCGGACAGAGGCCGCACTATAACCAGCTCGGCAAGAGCCTAATGCGCCCTTTCGGGTAACCGCTAACGAGCTAGAAAAGAGCCTACTACTGAGTTAAAGCCAGAGCCATGTAGCTCTCACGGTAGCACTGTCAGTCCCAGCTTTTGCCAACAGTGAGTTATTATAAAAGGATTATGTTCCAATTGCCATAAACAGGATCACCAATTCATTCAAAACATTATAACATTTGGCAGGGATCATGTGTCATTTATATAGCACTAGCCATCTACCCATATGCATAACCCATAGGAGTCAAGGTAAAAGATTTCAATTCTATGGTAATATACTACGGGTATCAATTTAAACACATGCACATGAAATTATGATTACGGTGAATAGGATAACAAGGTAGGTCCCATGCTATACTTGCCTTGGTTCTCAAAGTCTTGCTGGTCAAAGCACTCCTGATCAAAGAATTCCTGGGCACACATAATGTTATGCATCCTATTTCGTCCTTGAAATTGGGTGTGACACAGATTATGCCGTTAAAGCACTTAACCCAGGAGTATTCCGGGGTATCGTAATTTATATTCTCCCAAGGAAAGCGAAGCTAGAAATAGTAATAAAAGAGAGATCCTAGAGATCACCTCAATTTAGTATCAACTAGTGTAAGGGGGTAATCGAATAATGATAGGAAGGTGATGATGTAACAAACCGATAAAGATAAGTAAGAGATAACTAGTGGGTATAACTATGTGGGAGGACAACGAGAGAGTAAAAGGACTCCTATGATTCCAACTCTACCTTTGTGGATCTAACTATGGCACACAATTGATACAAACATTGATTGATTCCTCAATACAAGTATGCTAGGCGAGAGGATAGATCAATAGGAGGACAAAACTCCTACCGGACCACGCTCTCCTTTTATGGGGGCCTTATCTTTTAAAAACTTGCCTAAGAACATGTGGTGGAATACAAAGACTAGACAAGGTTGTCACTCTCTTGCTAGCTACCACAAACAATCCGTGCAACAAGCGATAACCAAAGGTAAGATTAAGTATAAGCACCGCGCTTACACCTACTCTCACTGCTCTAATCGTGTATACGACAATTAAAGCACCCTATGACAGGCGATGATCGCATACAGAAAAGGCCACAACGATCTTAATCTAGTTTATAACAATTAAATGACAAGATAAACCACAACAATACTATAACAAGTATAATATTGCACAAAGTAAAGACTAAGTAAAGTAAGGAAGGAATATTGCATTAAATAAGTAAAGTCTTACAAAAGATAAAGGATACAAGAGCTTATATCAGATCCTCCAGGAAGACAACTCCGGAAAGCCCGAGCAAAGCTCAACTCAACTCTAACTCCCACACTAGAGAACACCACTAAACTAATCTCCACTTGAGAACAATAGTGGCTTGTATGGATTACATCATGACTAGAGAGGGAGGTATGAGCCTCTATTTATAGTGGGAGGTGGAGTAGGGGCTACTGCAGCGCCACGTCATCGATCCAGGAGGCTTCAATCCTCCACCCTTGGATCCAGGAGCCTCTATTTATAGTGGGAGGATGGATGGTGTTGATTTCCAACATGTGTTTAGTGAGTATGGCGGTTACCAGGTGCTCAACCGATCTAGGCGGAGGTCGGCCGACCCCCCTATGGCCTATGGGCCATCCTTCGGTCTTCTAGATGCAGCCCCACTGGTCAGGGACCAAGTAGGGGCCAGGTAGGCCCATAGGGAGGTCGGCCGACCCCCCCCCTAGGGTCTCCGGCCCACCTCGTCCTTGCAGCTGATGTTCCCACTTGTCATGTGTGTTGGTTGTTTGTTCTGGGGTAATTTTCATGTTGATCTCCTTGATGTGGGTCCATAGATCCATGTGCTTTGTATGTGAGCCGCTAGGAGAAAGCACAGAGTGATCCAAGGGTTGGGATTCACTCTGAGGTGCTTCTCCTGGATCATGGCCAGGGAGGAGAGCTGGTGGGCCCATAGGGAGGTTGGCCGACCCCCTATGTGGGTCCCACTGGCTCTCCTTTGCTCCATTTCTTCAATCCTGCAATCAAATACTCATGGACATGTGGAACTTGCTATTTTATAAAATATTCTCATGATGTGATTGTTTTATCCTTGATCCTGAGGTTGTTGGCAGTATTTTAGTTATATAAAACTGTATCATTGTTGGTGCCAACAAGATCCCCCAAGCTTGACCTTTGCTCATCCCGAGCAAATAATCAACTTAGCCTCGGTGGATCAGGAGTTGCTACTATGCTTCATATTTCAAGAGTACTAAATCTACAACAATATACTTCTCTTTTGAATGGAGAAATTAGCAATAAAGACTCACCCATATTACCTTAGTCTTCCATGGGGCGTATAGCTTTATCCTTTGTCTTGGGCGGTTGAGAGATAGAACAACTTTACTTGAGCACTATTTTTCTCATTCTTTCACAAGTTTCATATCGGAGGTTTTGTAAAGTTTTGTAAAAGAAAGACTTAGTGTTCCTCAAATGGTACTCTCGAGTCGCTCATAAAGTGTATGATTCCTCACCAAGGCACATATCAGAGTTTGCCTTCTTTCATCCTATCTCTAAAGCTTATGTGGAGCTATAGGTAGGGATCAAAGATGTAACAAACTTACCTTGCATATATTGTAAAGTCAAATTCCGGATCGAAGGAGAGAAATGTCATACTCTTAGATCAAGATGTGCAAGTGTGTGGAAACATGGCAAATGATCGATACTCCTCTATATAATCTCTCTTTCCTAACTTATAATTTTGAGACATAGCTATCTTTTTAATTTTCTATGAGCTTTGAAATGCTCATCATTTTTTCGAGAGCTTTGGAATGCTCATCATTTTTGTAAAACTTGGTACTTTGATGTGCCCCTATAATTTTTCATAATTTTGCATAGTTTATGTCTCATTAACTAGCAACATACTAGAGAGAAAATTTTCTACTAGAGCATGGAGTATGAACTATGTGGAAAATGTAAGGCATGTTTCTGTGTATTTCCAGTGTAGAAGCAACATGTATATGTGGCGTGTACATGATCTTGATCTTGGGAGCATGATAAATCTCTCAACAAGGGTCACAAAACTTGAACAAACTCAATACAAAGCAAGCAACTTTTGTAGAAAGCTTATATAATGGAAGAGCATATATGGCTTTGGTAGGAATTTTCACCATTAAAGAACAAAAAGTGTTTTTATCATTTTAATAAATAAAACTCCGATAGTCATTCTTGTTTAGAACAATATTATAGCAGATCTTGTCTTGTTATATCATGTCTCACAACAACTTAGACTTAGTTACAACATTTGCAACCCACAAAAGTTTCAGGTTCATGATGGTTTCTTTTAAGCCAAGTAATTCATACTTAGAGAAATATCAAGTTGTAAACTAAGTACTAGAGAAACATTTAACAGAGCAACTATTCATCATTTACATGAGGGATAAATATTCATGGTACATGTGAGATTAGAGATAAGTCTTTTTATTCCTTTTGTCACAATTCAAAAGTTTTTTTTAACAATTATGAAAATAAAATGCAGAAATAAAATGTTGGAATTAAAATTACAAAAATTAAATTGCAAAATTTAAATGCTAAAAATTTAAACTTACCTTAGTGGGGGAGGGAACCTCCCCCAAGCTTATTCTTTTCATGGTCCTGGTGGAGGGAAATGCATTGGATGCATTCCCTGCTGGGCATAGAACATAGCCCATTGCTGGGCATTGTGGTCTCTGATTGCTTGGACTCGTTGCTGATTTTGGACCGCATTTTGGTGGAGATCCTCATGCTCCACTCGTAGCTCACCCACTTGATTAGTGAGTAGAGTCATGTCATGACGGAAGTCACGATACTCTCTTTCCTGTGAAGAAGCAAAAGAGAATCGTGCACTTTGGGCACATGATGATGATCTCTGAAATCCTCCGCTTGAGCTGGAGAATTGTGTGGCACTGGTGGATTCATCTTCCTCGTAATCTGGTCCCAAAGATGTGCCTTCTTCTTGTGCAGCATATGCCATGCTACGTGTCACCCGTTGACCTGCAAAACTCCTACGTCCTTCTTGGGTGTCTGCATTAAAGGTTAGTCGCCTACACCTATACAGTTTAAGTCTTTCACATGGAAGTGGAATCCTGAGTGTAGGGTCACTAGACATATAAATAACATAATTATTTGGTCCATTAGCCACCATGTGACCTTGCACAAAGTAAGTCATGTCTAGAACAGCCCTAGGTGTGTCTAGGAAAAACTGATAATTATCAAGCTGAGCCATGTTGCGCATAAATTTTGTGATCATGGATGTAAACTCAAAGGGTCCTTTTCTTTTCATGGCTGAACACCAGTGATCTACCATGGCTCTAACAGGAATAACAAGAATCTTATTTACCATGGCAAAAAGTATTCTTAGCTCATTCTCCGTTACAGTTCTTACATCATCTCTAGGAAACAAGGTTATTCCTATCCAACGATGCATGAAACATAGAGTGGGATTATGAATTTCACTTGTTCGTGGGTATCTAGCATTTTCTTTTCCAGTAATTAGTTTCCAAAATTCACGTCTATTATACCCTGGATAGCATGCTCAAGATTAACAGCACATTTTTCTCTACACCCAAGAACAAGGCCAAATTCTTTCCAGGTAAAAGTAAGCGGGTGATTAAGCAACTGGAAAGAAAGCCTTTGTGCATTTATGTTGACTGTGCTTAGGAACTCTAGAGTTAAAAGTTTACTTCCTGGGTCTCTAGATACATCCCAAAATTCACTAGTCCACCCCATAGCATTAGAGACTTCATCAAACTCTATGTCTAATCCCATTTTTTCTAAGAGGGTAGGATCGATTACCTTGGTGTGCTCGTAGTCACGTACCTTCAATTTGTTGAAGGTGGTTATCTTGTGAGGTGTGAGCTGGATGCCGATTTCATGATCGGTGACCCGCGATGATTGATCTTCCAAAATATCAGTCGGTTCGTAATGACCGGCGCTCAGATGTTCTTGCTCTTACTCACCATGGCTAGCACTGTTGGCCATGATTTCGGTGGCACCCGAGCCTTGTACTGAATCATACCTTGAATCATGCCTTGAATCAATTGACATGATCTCCATGTCTTGAGATGCTCTTCCTCCCTGGGAGTTTTTGGAAGAACTCCCACTAACTGAACTATGCGCCTTCTTAAGCGCTTTCTTGAGGGACTTCATCTTACCACTCTAACTAGCTAAGACCGTACCCTTCTCTTGATTAGCGGTGAAGCTTATTGGAGAGAGATGGCAAGGATTTTTAGCTCGTGAGCTTGCTGGATAAGTGTGTGTGCTTGGAAGAGCCTCTCTGCATGTGTACATATAGCCAAGAGAAGGAGGAGTGCTGAGTGCACTAATGGCCGGTCGGCCGACCCCCTATGTGCTCTCTGAGTGCATTATTTGCATGGTAGTGGAGCATAGACAAGATTCTAGGCATGGATGAGATTGGAGGGGTCTCCACTGTGTCGGCCGACCGCTCCTTGAGTGCTCTGATGATGGAAATTGCACCATGCCAAGAGATAAAGAAGGTGGGGAGCATGGAGGTGACAGGAGCCATTTGGCCATGTCATCTAATTAAGCAAAAGATGCTCCACCCTTTGGC
Source organism: Microstegium vimineum (assembly GCA_022036555.1). Lineage (NCBI taxonomy): Eukaryota > Viridiplantae > Streptophyta > Magnoliopsida > Poales > Poaceae > Microstegium > Microstegium vimineum. The sequence goes on from CM039119.1 coordinate 17,794,409, forward strand.
TTTGAGTGATTAGAGAAAAGGGATGAAGGGCATGGTCATTTGTTGAAGTCTCGTGATCTAGGAATCAAGGAGATGATTGGAGAGTTTGGTTTCTTGTGTTTAGTGATATGCCTCTCATGACGATTCGTAAGAAGATATGTGAGTGTATAAAAGAAGCATGGTGATTATGGTCTTCTGATGTTTTGGGAGAAATGAGTGGTGAATTGGATCATGATGATTCGTGAGATGGAGGGATGTGCTTTGGCAAGGTATAGATGAAATCTCATGAAGAATCTTTTTGCATAGGCATTTGATTGATGAGAGAGAAAGGGACAAGGAGAGGATGGGGATGTCAAGGCTATGTTCCCTCTTTGGCTCCTAGCCTGATTGTTCAGACTTCAGACACAAGGCATCTTGAGGTAGAAGAAAAGAGAGAGGGGAGATGACCAGGTTGGCTGATCACTAATTGTGATTTTGGCTCCTGGTGCATTATCTCATGCATGGTACCTTGAGGCAGGGAAAAGACAGAGGGGAGTGGGTCCTAGAGCCAGGTCAGCCAACCCTACTCTAGTCTCTAAAGGCCCTGGCTTTGTGACACTTGCGAACACATGATGAAGCGGGGCTCGGACTGAGGGACCATGGGCGCCAAAGGACTAGCTGTGGTGGCTAGTACTTGGCACTGGCGAGCACGACAAGACATGGAGGTAGACCGAGTCGACCAAGTCAAGACAGTGGATGAGCGGGTCGAGCGGAGGCTCATGGGACTCGGAGTCCGACCGGGCGAGGACAAGGTGGCTCGTGTCGAGCGGTTTGGTGGTTTGGGCCTCAAAACCATTGGAGGATGGTTTCCGAGTTTGGGCCTCAAAACTCAGGGTTCGGTAGTTGAGCCCAAAGCTACCCGGTGACGGGTTTCGCGAGTTTGGGCCTCAAAACCCAGGCGGAGCTTCCGAGGAAGCGGGGATGGCATGTGGCGGAATCCTGAAGGTTGCGTCGAGGCGACGGCAACTCCTGGCAGGAAGCGGGGCCGTCCATTCAAATCGAGGAAGATTTTTTCCGGAGCTTGGACTGCAATGCTTAGGCTAGGTAGTTCACTCATGTATCTAGGGGGGTCTTTGGGAAATAGCCAAAGCCTGTTAAATAGGGGATGAAGGGGTATCCCTCATCCCATCTCTTGGATTCATCTTCCACCTCCCACTTCCTAGGTTTTCCCTCTCCCTAGTTCCTCTTGCTTGAGATCCACGGAGTCTCCCGTGTAAAAACTTGAGATTGTTGCAAGGAATCAGAGGTCGTAACCTCCGTAAGCCATGGTGCCTTTGATTTCTTGATCATGTCCCCGTTGGGTCCCACTGGATCTCCTTTGCTCCATTTCTTCAATCCTGCAATCAAATACTCATGGACATGTGGAACTTGTTCTTTTATAAAATATGTTCATGATGTGATTGTTTTATCCTTGATCCTAAGGTTGTTGGCAGTATTTTAGTTATATAAAAGTGTATCATTGTTGGTGCCAACAACGAGCCACTACCTTCTTTGTTGATTTAGATTCTCTTAGAATATTAGATAATGTCGAGATGCCAAGGGACTGAAATCTTTGGTTGTTCCTCATCATTGTTTCAGCCTTTAATCTTTCATAATCAGTGGCTGGCTCATCATCTATAAATGCATAAACTAAGTTAGCTCTGATCTGTAATGTTCTAGGCATCGGTTAACATCTTAAAAAATAGCATAAATCTTGGACTATCATAGCACATATCCATTTGAGGGTTCCTTTCTCACTAATCATTAATACAAAAATGGTAAAAGAAAAACTTTTCAAGAAAGATAGCAAAAATCATATTGCAGGCCATAAAATTCTAGTGGAAATTTAATTTACCATCACAACTGCTACTAGAACCAAGGCCATAATCTTGAATAAACAAATACCCCTACAGTCATATTAGAACCACCACAATTTCTATTAATTTTTTTGTTCAGCTTGTCATCTTCAACATAGTACAGGAATAGCAGGATCAGCACACTACTTTTCTGTACAGAAAATAATGTTCAGTTTGTCATCTGAACATTTAGTTACACAGTACGGGAACAACAGTGTGACGGAACCGTCCAGATTATTAAGAGATCAAGTACCAAAGTAGCGGATTTAACTGTCACTTAAAACACTTGAGCCCATATAATCCCGGTAGTCCGAAAATCTCGAAGGATTTCTACATCAAGGATCGCGTACACTCAGGTATGCACATTCGAACGAGCCACAAATAAGCCAAAAATACTTAAAGTACGAATAACATTATTACAACACTTTGTTCCAAAAAAAAGTAGTATTTATGCCACAACACCTGTGGCCAAATAAAACATTGTTTGAAACTTTGAACTCGAAGTTTACTCCACACTGAAATCATTTAAAAGATAGGGGTGCCACAATGCCACGTCCGACAACAGCAAAAGATGAGCTCGTAGAAGACCTTGCCCAAGGCCTACTCCTCTTCTCCTTCGAAAGGATAGAGACAGTGCTTACAATAGCCGAAGTATACTTGGCCATCTACAACAAACGGGATAAACCCTGAGTACGGGAATGTACTCAGCTAGACTTACCCGTCTAACTGAAAATAAAGACTCCAAGGATATGCATGGTTGTATCTAGAGTTGGGTAAACTTTACTTTGCAGAAATGCTTAATTAAAGGAGTTTACTTTAATGATGCGATGAGCAGTCATCTTTTATCCTACTAATTATCTCTAGGTTATTGCACCTGTACTAGAGCACTCACTTGAACTACTCAAACAATATAATAACATATATCCAAATTCTTCATCAACATTTTAGTAGAACCATTACGATGTCACATGGAGTTGTACCGTGGTGAAGCTCAGCATAATCCCACATATCCAGTGGGGGCGGCAATTCGAATCGATATACACCAGCTGGTAAGATTACCTTTAACACACGCCCACACTTTCCCCGTCGGGTCAACGTTGGGTTACCGCTCAACAAAGTCCAGGTGGTAACCGACGCGGCCTCGCATTGGTCCACCCAATTGTAGAAATCAGTTAGCCACCACGGGGCAGATCGTATCTACAAACTAGAGGGTGCTCACAGCAGATTGAGAACCGGCCCGGACAGTGTTTACTCGGCTTCGGGGTCGATACTCACAACGGCCCCTATGTGAAAGGGCGCATTCAAAGATGTAAGAGGGCCACCATCGTGTACAAACCTACACGATCCAACGGACGGACTGCCCCAAGTCTAAACCACTTGGTGCACTTGCCTTCCAGTTGATCGCATTTCATTACTACCATTGGTTCTTTCCACGATAGCAAAATATAGCCAACCGTGATAGTATTACCCCCATGGGATAATACGAAACATAAATATAAAGGTAACCATTTATTCTAAGCAGGCTAAGCGGTTGCTTTTACTTTTATTAACAGGATAACAAGGTAGGTAAAACAATAATCAAGGAAGGTAATGCATCAATTTGGGATTCAAACAACTCCTGTCACCTAATGCATCACAGTATAAAATACTCAAGTAGATTAATTTGGAAATACTGGGAGGCTTAAGAATGCTCCGGGGCTTGCCTTGAGTGAAGGTGGAGGGCTGGTGGTCAGGGCACTCGGGGAGGTTAGTGTCGAGATCGTGGTACTCCTCGTATAGCTCCTGTACCTCCTGGACTTCGGTCTCTATGGACTCCTGATGTTCCTCCATGGATCCTAAATGATTGCAATGCATAAATAAACGACTGAAAGGTGCAAGGATGATGCTTGAACAGGATTTAGCACACTAAAGAGATTCTAAGCATAGGACCAAAGAACTACCACAAAGCTATTTAAAACTAGAGCTATAAGCAACAAGGGTAAAACATGCTATAACTTATTCTTAATAGAAGCTATGCTTAAAACATATTTATCAGGAAAGTTCCATGATTTAAACATGCACATAGCTATCTCAGGAATTAATCTAAGAAACAACAGAAACACATATAACTTGGATATATGCAGAAAACAACTAGTTAAACATTAGTACTGAAGACATTCTCCAAAAACATTTATATAAATACCACAGACAGATCATAACATAAAGAGTCTAACAAAACTACTTTCACCATTTTAGGATTTACAAAACTCTAGATATAAATTAACAAGCATCAGCACATTACTGAAAATAAGAATAAGAAATCATTTCGGAAACGGGCTCGAGACACGCAGAGGCTTGCGGGGCGACTGACAATCAGGACCCTCGATTACTCGAGGTCCATCTACCGTCGAGCAGGAAACAGAGAACGGTGCTGATCGACGTGTTCTCGCCGACGGTGAAGTTTTCGGCGGTCGGGTTGGTTGTGCTAGGCTCGGGATGACTACGCGCATCCACTGGTGGTGTTGGTTGAGCTGTTGCGACCGTGAAAAGGGGTCGACGGCGTGCGGTGGCGGTGCAGCACGACGGTGCGACACGGTGAAGTGATCACCGGCAATGTGAGGCTCGGCGCTGTGTTGCGTGAGAATCGTGGCGATGCGGTGAGTGCGGTTCGAGGGTCGGTTCAGCCGAAGGGGCTCTGTGGAACTGTTAACACAAAAAGCATCAGATCCGTGAACACCTCGGGCTATTACCCAAAACTCGATGTCGAGGGCGTGCCAGTCGATTTGACCAATCAATCGACAAGGATGATAATTATGACAAACTGAACGAGACGACAGCGATGCGCCCGGACGTCAAGGCTCAGATTGATCACGGATAACTTAGAGCAGAGCTAGACGAGGCAAACAGCGATGCGCCCGGATTGCCAAAGCCTAGAGGTACTCCCACACGGAACTAACAAGGATTTTGACGGAGATCAAGGTGATGCAGCCCGTCGAAAGCTTGAAGAACTCGTTGATAACTACAACTAATACATAAGAAGGTAAATTGCGATAAAAGTAGGATAAAAAGTAGAATTGGTTTGTTTTTTGATTGATTGATGTCTTTATTCCATAGCCCTCGGGCACATATTTATACTCCCACATGGAGAGCTGTACAAAGACACGATACGTATCCTTCCTAAAACAAACTCCTACTTTAAAGGAAACTGACTCGCCGCAGGAGCCGGATAATAATATTTATTCCCTAAACGGACACACCTATTTTAAAGGAAAATAAACGACCCATGCAAGGGTCGGACTCAAACTACTATAATAATACTGGCACAGAACACCAGTTTCCTTACACTTCTTCTCGATGGAAACTTTCCATCGGCAGATCCCTGCAACTTTCTCCTCTAGCCACCTGTAGTCCTCTGCTGCTACCAAGTGCTAAATCACGCCCATCGGTATCGGTAATACTTTTCCAATCGGCAATCGGCAGCTTCTTCATCGGCAATTGGCAACCATCTTCCATCGGCAATCGGCAACAAGCCTTTATCGGCAATCGGCAAGACCCCTTCATCGGTAATCGGCAAAGACTCATCGGCAATCAATTCCAGCAAGACTTCACCGATTTGGTCGACAAGGCTCATCAGTTTCCATCGGCAAAACTCATAGCACCCTCCTATCGGCATTATCAACTCCTGATGCCGATGGAGAACGGCCACTGACCAGTCAAGCCTCAGCCCATTTGACACGTCAAAAAACGGTGTCAACACATGCCCCCCAGTTTCGGAGCGTATAACTTTACGTGCTGAAATTCTCTCCACTGTAGCCGTTGCTGTAGCCGTTACCCCCGATATAGGCGTACGGTTTCCTCGATCCCCGCATGTGGAACTGCAATTTAATAATAAAATCCCTCGATTATAGCACGAACAGTTACAGACCACCTTGATCACCGCGCGTATCTACCGCGGGCCTCTCTACATTCCTGCACAGTGTGGAACAGAACCCCAAAATGCCCCTGAACAGGATTATAAAAGTTACCGGGATTCACACTGCCTTTTTACCCGGGCCCATTTTCACTTTCACCTTCCTGCCTTCGTCTTCAACCTCCGGCTGCTCTGAAGAACACAAGCTCGAGCAACAGTACCCTTCGCAATCTAAGGACGAACCAAGTACTCCTCTCGACTCCAATGGCGATCCAGGTCGACATTCCAAAGGTAAGATTCATTCCTCATCCAATCTAACCTCTCTTTTCTCCGCAAAAAAACCTGGTTTCATCCCTGTTCTTCTTTCTAATTCGTCCCCTTCTCGAACCCTAGGAGTTGTACAACAAAGTCATCATTCCCCTTGCCGGTTCCAATCTTAGCTGCCTAGGCCCAATGGGCAATCCAGACCCCACCTCCATCATCAACGCAGAAACCAACCGGATACCGTTTAGATCCGAAAGCTTTGGTCTGGGATTGTGGAAAGATACATTCCGCTCATGGCCTAAGCACACCAAAGGATGGAAAAATTGGTACTTGAGGTTGGCCAGGTCACAACAAGTATACTGGCAGGAGCGTGGCTTAGATCAATGCATTAGGCTCTCAATTGCCGATGCAGAGAAGAATGAGAACTTGATGATAGCAGCTTCATATTTTTGGTCCGACAGTATGAACGCCTTCCTTTTCAGGCACGGACCAACTACTCCCACTCTTGCCGATGTCTATATGCTGACCGGCTTGGACATTACCTCTGCCGATACGCTCAGCCTGTTTAACAGAAAAGCTGAGTACAAGATGAACACCCGCAGTATCGGCGGCTGGACAGGTTACATCCAAGAACACCAGAAAACCAGATCGGTAAGCCAACGGGAGCACGCCATCTTTTTAAACATGTGGTTAGAGAAGTTTGTTTTCTGTGGCAAAACCATCGGCCCGACCACTATGCATCTCCCCGCGGCCGAACTGCTCGCCCACGGCACAAGGCTTCCTTTGGGCAGGTACCTCCTCGGGTTAGTTTACCGATTGCTGCACCAAGTATCTAATAAACTGCTGCTAGGAGAGCCCATCGGTAATCTCGGAGGCCCTTGGTGGTTCATTAACCTCTGGTTGAATGCACATATGCACAAGGCCCTCGAGTTCGACCTATTTGCCCAACAATTCCCGAGAGAGCTGTCAGAAGATTACCGATATGATGACGATGAATCGGCAACTCGAGCTCCGCTTAACTTTGGAGAAGCCATCATAACACTGCCGGGTACCGATGCCGATATAGAGCACTTCGGCTACTTTTTCCAAAAGTTTTACAACGGACTTCCCTCCACAGAACGGAGTTGGTGGCCATATCTTGATGAACAGAACCAGTTCCCACTGCTCTTCAACTTGACCGATATGAGCTTGCCTGAGAACCAAGCAATCATGAGGGCTAGCATCACTCCCCGAGCCCTCCCGGTAAACATCTTTGGATCTGGGAAGAATGCCCCGCCGTCGTACGAGTTTTACTATCCATCGGCAGCGGCAAGACAACTGGCATTTGGCCAACTGCCGATCAAGCTGTGCTATTCCAAGGTAGTAAGACCCAGACAGACAATCTCCAGCAATCTGGATTGGAACAATGTCATCAACCTCCCTGCCGATGCCGATTTGTCAGACCTTGACTTGTCCTCCTGGACGCCGACCTCCTTCATTACCAACGAGTTCAAGTCTTGGTGGCAAGAGTGGAAGTGCCAACTACTCGCCAAGTCTTCGCACTACTATCGGCACTTGATCGACGCCGATTACCTCATTCCCGACGACGCAGTAAGTTTGCTATCTGATGTACTTTCATTATTTTATTTGTCATCAGTATCATCACTCCTCTGCACCTTGTATTTGACAGGCCGATGATCCAGCCCCCACAATGAGCAATAGCGGCAGACCCTTCAAACTTCGGATGATGGGCCCTATATCGATCATCGGCAACAAAGCCCCGACGTTGGCCGCCTTCACGCCTCAACAGGTACCCCTGCCGATGCCTACAACAGCTCAGGCTACATCGGCTGCCGCTGTTGCCTTCACGCAAACTTATGCAGTAAACTCTTTACTCGTACCGATCGTACACTGTTTCATCGGCAACATCTACCTTGCATAACTTGCTTTGTATTTTCAGGCATTATGGTCATCGGCATCTGCTCACAGAATACAACTAACTTCTGACCCTGTTGCCGATGCCCCCCAGTCTTCATCCAAGCGGATTGGCTCTCCTACCGCTGCGCCTACAAAGAAAAGGCGCTTGAGGCTGGCTTCCCCTCCGCCATCGACTCCAACTGCACCATCAGCTGCCGATGCGCCGCCAGCAGAGCTTCCGGCTCCAGTCGCACCACCTGCCGACGGGTCATCGGTAGGAGTTCCATTGACTTCCGTACCTGAACAACCGATGGACGATGCCCCCGTCCAGGAGATAGTGGATGCTGCGACGATCGAAACGACATCGGCATCGACACCGGCTATGGTGACTGAAGAAACGACTCCCGTCATAGCAGCAGAGGTAGCATCAGCGTCGGCATCACCAGCCAGATTACCTGACGAAGGAACCACTCAAGCCTCCGCAGCAACAACAACGTCGGCATCGGCACCATCGACCCAGGTCCCCGATGACAGAGTGCCACCACAAGAAACCATCACTACATCAGAGGCGACGCCAGCAACGACTACACCAAGACCAGCGGTGTCGGCTATCTCCCCAACACGAGCTCAGTCATCGGCATCCGCCGCCGATGTTCACGATGAAGCCGGACCGTCTAGCATACCAAGCCCCAGGTAGGAGATCCGTTTCAAGACGGTAAGTGGATTACCATAAAGCTCATAGTATAGTTTTGCAGTCGGCATATTTTAACCTTTGTTTTCAGGCCCAGGACTCTCCGGACAGCCTCTTCTCTTACAGCCTAAACCTTCAGAACGAAGATGAGCGCCCAAGCCGCCTCCGAGCAGACAGTTTGTTCTCTTTTGCCGTCGACGTCCCCGACGACGATGAAGAGGAAAGCTCCCACCCGGCTCTATCGGCAGAAGTCAAATCCAAACTTGAAGAATTGCTCTCCCTGCTGCTGCAAGATACCTCCCAACTTGTCCAGGACTCATCGGCGGCAAGGATTATATTCAAAGATATCCAAAGCCATCTTTCCGCCGATGCAGCAGAAACCATCCTCCAAGCAGCTTCCATTGACGTCAAACAAATCCAGTACCAGCAGCTTACTCGTCGCATTGCCGATAGAGCGGCCCAAGCCAAGAGCGAGGAGGAGAAGCTCAGATTTAAAAGCCTTGCCAATGAGAAACACAGAAGCATCGGTCAAGCCAAAACTTCCATCGGCAACCTTGACCAGGAAATTTCTCAACTATCGGCGAGGAAAGAGGAACTGCTGGCAGAGCTGCAACAGGTTGAAGCGGGTCTAACGACAGCCAACCAACGAAAGACCCAACTGTCCGACTCCATCGGGACTTTACAACAAGAAAGGGATCAGTACGCTCGGCAAGCTATCTCGTGGAAAAAGAAAATCAAGCCGGTTGAGGGCTCTGCCGATGCTGACGCCAAGGAGTTAGACGAAATAGACCAAATTCGCCTGCGTGCGATAAACGTTATCCACTCCTTGTTCTAATGCCTGTAGTATCAGCAAGAATGTAGCCTGATACTCGATTTTGTCCTGTAATATAACGCCAGTTTGTTTTTTACCGATGTCTTTATAAGTTTACTTTTCATCGGCATTTGACCAAGCATTATGCATCTACCCATATACTAGGGTAATATCTCTTCAAGTATTTGCCGTTGATCGCCTTAGAAAATGTCACTCCCTCGAGGGTTTCCAAAATGTATGCATTACCAGGAGCAGACTGTTTTACCCGATAAGGACCTTCCCAATTAGGGGACCACTTTCCAAACTTAGAGCTCTTAGTCCCAATCGGTAAAATCAACTTCCAAACCAAATCACCGTCGGCAAACTCCTTTACCTTTACTTTCTTGTCATACCATCGGGCAACCCTCTTCTTGTTCTCTTCAATACTAATTAATGCCCTCAACCGATGACTTGCCAAATCCTCTAACTCATCCTTCATCAGAGTAATATAATCATCGGTCGTCAACTGATCCTGAAGAGATAATCGCCTAGAACCAGTTTTAATTTCCCAAGGTAGGACAGCATCGTGTCCATAAACCAACTGATACGGCGAGACTTTGGTCGCACCATGACAAGCCATCCGATATGACCATAAAGCTTCGTTTAATACCATGTGCCACCTCCTAGGGTTTTCTTCAATCTTGCGCTTTATAAGTTTAATGACTCCTTTATTAGTCGCTTCGGCTTGACCATTAGCTTGAGCGTAATAAGGAGAAGAATTTAACACCTTGAAACCCATGCTAGCAGCAAAGTCATCAAACTCTCCCGATGTGAACATGGTCCCTTGATCGGTAGTAATGGTCTGAGGAATACCAAATCGGTAAACAATATGCTCCTTAACGAAATCCACCATGTTTGCCGATGTCACCTTCTTCAACGGAATTGCCTCAACCCATTTGGTGAAGTAATCAGTAGCAACAAGTATGAACTTATGCCCCTTGCTCGACGGCGGATAAATCTGGCCGATGAGATCAATGGCCCACCCTCTGAACGGCCAAGGCTTGATTATAGGATTCATTGCCGATGCAGGTGCCCTTTGCACATTACCAAACTTCTGACAGTCCTAACACCCTTTGAAATAATTGAAGCAATCTTCAAGGATTGTCGGCCAATAATATCCATTCCGCCTAATCATCCACTTCATCTTGAATGCCGATTGATGCGCTCCACATACACCTTCATGGATCTCACCCATTAACTCTTTTGATTCCTCTTTGCCAAGACATCTGAGCAAAACTCCATCAATTGTCCGATAATACAACTCATTATCAAGGAGCACATACTTAGTAGCTTGGAACCTTAGACGCCTTTCGACTTTCCTAGATGGATCCCTCAAGTAATCGGCAATCCCCTTTCTCCAGTCATCGGCATCCGTTACCGATGTCGTGACTTCCTGAATCGGCTGATATCCTGAGGCATTCTGTGCCAACCGATTAGCTTCTTCATTATGCAACCTTGGAATGTGCTCGAGGCGGTATTCTTTAAACTCCTTTAACAACCGCAGACACCGCTCATGGGCTGCAATTAACACTTCACTTCGACACTAATATATTCCGATCAGCTGATTAATCACCAACATGGAATCACCGAAGATTTCAACGGCATCGGCACGCACCTCCCTCTGTCCTCGGGGTGAAATTAACAGAATACCGACGCCTGCTCCATCCTTGCACGTAGACCCATCAAAGAACAGAGCCCAAGGGGCAATCTCAACAAAGCCCACCATATTGCAATGCTGAGTGACAAAATCGGCCATCACCTGACCCTTAACAGCCTTTGCCAATTCATATCTTAGGTCAAACTCTGATAATGCCAGAATCCACTTACCGATTCATCCATTCAAAATCGGCATTGACAACATGTACTTGACCACATCATCTTTGCAGACAACAGTACATTCGGCCGACAGTAAATAGTGTCTTAATTTAATGTAAGAGAAGTATAAACATAAGCACAATCTCTCTATGGCCGAATACCTGGTTTCAGCGTCCACCAACCTCCTGCTCAGGTAATATATTACACGCTCCTTCCCTTCAAACTCTTGAATTAAGGCTGACCCGATAACACCGTCATCGGCAGACAAATATAACCTGAACGGCTTCCCGTGTTGAGGTGGAACTAAGACTGGAGGATTCGCCAAATACCTTTTAATCTCTTCTAAGGCTGACTGCTGCTCTTCTCTCCATGTAAACTCTTGATCGGCTTTCAATTTTAACAGAGGACTAAAAGACTGAATCTTACTAGACAGGTTGGATATAAATCTTCTAATGAAATTAATCTTGCCGATCAGAGACTGCAACTCAGTTTTGTTTGTGGGAGCAACTACCCTGTTAATTGCATCAATAGATTTTCTGCCGATTTCAATACCTCTCTGATGCACCATGAAGCCCAGAAACTGCCCTGCCGATACGCCAAACGCACACTTGCTAGGATTCATCTTCAGCCCATGCTCCCTTGTGCACTCCAATATCTTCTACAAATCGACAAGATGCTTCTTGAAGTCTCCAGACTTAACCACCACATCATCGATGTAGATCTCAACAATTGTGCTGATGTACTTATGAAAGATAAAATTCATCGCCCTCTGATAAGTGGCACCGGCATTCTTCAAGCCAAAAGTCATGACTACCCACTCAAACAAGCCGACGTGACCCGGACATCGGAAAGCAGTCTTGGGTATGTCTTCTTCAGCCATGAATATTTGATTGAACCCAGCATTACCATCCATGAAGCTAATAATTTGATGTCCGGCAGCAGCATCGATCAGCAGATCGGCAACGGGCATCGGGTAGCCATCCATCGGCGTAGCCTTGTTCAAGTTCCTGAAATCAATACAAACACGAAGTTTTCCATTCTTTTTATACACAGGAACCACATTAGAAATCCAATCGGCATATCGGCATTGCTGAATGAATCCAGCCTCGATTAACTTGGTAATCTCAGCCTTAATGTCGGGTAAGATGGTAGGATTGCATCGGCGCGCCGACTGCCGATGTGGCTGAAAACCAGACTTGATGGGTAACCGATGTTCAACTATCGATCGGTCTAAACCAGACATCTCTGTATAGTCCCAAGCAAAACAATCTTTATTCTCTTTTAATAAATCAATTAACTGCTGCTTACATTGGGAATCTAACTTAGCACTAATAAAAGTAGGCCTAGGTTTACTACCATCGCCGATGTCAACCTTGAGCAAGTCATCGGCGGACGTGAAGCCCTGCCCCAGCTTTCCGTCATCGGCGAACTGATCCATCAAAACTCCTCCTCAGGACCGACTGCTTGGATCGGTTTGATGCGGTAATCGGCGACTTTGAGGAACTCTTTGTCCCAGGCTTTGCCAGATATGCACCTGGTCTGCTCATAAGTGTCTAACTCCGCCGATGCAACAGTAGATGGGGCCTCACCGCGGACGACTTCAATCCTATCCCCAATCCACTGTACCAAGCTCTGATGCATAGTAGAAGGGATACAACAATTAGCATGAATCTAGTCCCTCCCAAGGAGTAAGTTATAGGTGCCTTTGCCGCTGATTACGAAGAATGTTGTCGGCAAAGTCTTGCTGCCGATGGTTAGTTCAACACATACGGATCCCATGGCGGTTGACACATTGCCTTCGAAGTCCTTGAGCTTCATGTCGGTCTCGACCAAGTCCTGATCGCCTTTACCAAGCTTCCTGAACACGACATAGGGCATTATGTTGATCGACGCGCCGCCATCCACTAGCATTTTGGTCATCGGCTGACCATCCACCCTGCCCTTAACAAACAGAGCCCTCAGGTGCTGCCTCTCGTCTTCGGCCGGCTTTTCGAAGATAGCCGCCGTCGGGTCCAGCACCAACTGTGCCATCTCGGCAACCTCTTCATCATCGCTGACGGGTGCCATAAACTCCATCGGCAACATGACAACCATGTTTATGTCTGCCGATGGGCCTCTGTCCTTGCGCTTCGGCCTCCATTGCTTCTCCTCCAAGGTTTCTGCACTGTCATATAGGTCGTCGCGGTGCTGGCGCTGAATTCTCCTCTTCTGAGTCTTAGTCAAACCCTTAGGGCACCAGGGAGGAAGCTTGGTCTTCCAGACAGGTTGATGCTGCCTCTCACCGCTTACATCGGCACTTCTTCCGATGTTGGGCTCCCCGGAGAATATCTCCTCGTCGGGCACTCTAGCGTTGGCCATCTCCTCGAGCTCCCTCTGGTCAACACGCCTGCCAAGCCGATCATGGGCACTGAGCCTGCCCCCCAGTCGGTCATGTGCCGATCCGTCTTCTCTGAGCGGCCGGGCGTACCTGGGTGCCTGATCATCAAAACAAGGTCGCTTACCTGACCGATCGGCTGTGTAGTACCCATTGCATTCCGGACAGTTATCGGCAGTGGGCAGCTTGATGCCTTCTTCCCAGCAATGAACAAAGAAGGGACACCTCCAGTGGTCCTTATGTCGAAGCCATTCCCGATGCTCCTCTTCTTCTTGCCGATACCGTTCCTCACGTGATTGCCGATGATATCGCCTTGGCTGTTTGTGAGTAATCACCACTCCGGGACCCCTGTTGGCGCTGTTACCTTCATCGGCAACCTTCTTACCTTTTCTGTCATCGGCAAACTTTCCTGCGTCGCGCTTAGGCGCTTGGTAGTCAGGATCTACCGATGAATTCCTTCTGGCGGCTTCCAATGTCAGCACTTTGGTTTTGTCATTGATCTCCACCATGTTGTTTGGGAACGGGTGCTGATCTATCTTCATCGGCTTCTGGGCTTTAGAGTTTTCAAACTTAATACGCCCAGACTCAATCTCCGACTGCAACTGCTACCTGAATACTTTGCAGTCATTGGTACTGTGTGAAGTTGCATTATGCCACTTGCAGTACCTGATCTTCTTGAGCTCTTCGGCTGATGGAATCACTTGATTGGGCGCCAACTTGATTCGCCCCTCTTGCAGCAATAGGTCAAACATTCTATCCGCCTTGGTGATATCAAAGGTGAACCTTTCTGTTTCCTTTTGGCCGAATGGACAAGACACAGGCTTCTTATCCTTCACCCATTCGGCCGCATCGACATTCAGCTCTTCATCCGATCCAGAGTCTTCTTCTCTCCCGATGAAAGTCACCTTCTTGTTCCAAGTCTTCCTGGGCTCAAAGGCTTTGACATCCTGATCGGCAATCCTCTGCACCAGGTGACTTAGGCTTTCAAACTCCTGGGACGCGTACTTGTCCTTGATGTGCGGCAGTAACCCCTGGAAGGCCAAATCTGCTAGTTGCCGATCATCAAGCACCAGACTGTAGCACTTGTTCTTCACATCCCGCAGCCTCTGCACAAAACTTTCTACTGATTCGTCGTTGCGCTGTCTCATTTTAACCAAATCGGTAAGCTTCTTCTCATGTATGCCAGCAAAGAAGTATTTGTGAAATTGCCTCTCCAGATCGGCCCATGTAATTATAGAATTTGGAGGCAATGATATGAACCATGTGAAAGTCGATCCAGACAATGATGACGAGAATAGTCTCACCCTTAATTCCTCCCTGCTGGCAGCCTCCCCGCACTGGATAATGAAGCGGTTGATGTGCTCCATCGTCGACGTGTCGTCTTGGCCGGAGAACTTGGTAAAATCAGGCACCTTGTACCGATTTGGGAGAGGAATCAAGTCATATGCAGGCGGGTATGGGGTCCGATAGGAGCATGTATTGACCTTGGGTTTGATACCAAATTGCTCCTTCATGACTTCGGCAATCTTGCCGACCCAATACGCATCCTGCTCCTGCCGACTCATTGGCTGATTATCGAGTGGTGGAGTCGGCTGACGCGCCTCTTGGAGATGCGCAGTAGTCGTGGGCGCAGCACCAGTCATCTGGACGCTATGCATCGGCTGATTTACCGATGGATAGATTGGCATGCCTGGCGGAGTCGGCTGACGCGCCCCTTGAAGATATGCAGTAGGCGCAGCATCAGTCATTTGCATGCTATGCATCGGTTGGCTCACCGATGGATGATTTGACATACTTGGCGGAGTCGGCTGAACTGTTACGCTCATCGGTTGTTGTACCGATGATCCGACTTGGATGTAAGCTGGGCCTCCATAATAACACATTGGCGTGCCGGGCTGCTGAGCTGGTGGCTGGTTGACCCATCCCATATTGTAAGGCATCGGCATGTGACTTGCCGATGGTTGATAGCTGACCGGAGCATGCGGCTCTTGAATCTTGGAGCAATTGATCACCAGATTGCCTTGGGGATACGGAGCTTCGGCTTGAGCGTTTGCCGCCAGAGATTGACTACCGGTGGTTATAATGTGTTGCATCGGCACAGAGCTTGCCGATGGTGGCATCAGAGGTATGTTGGGGATCACATGGAATCATCTGATGGCACTTGTATGATTGGAGCAGGCGCGGAGTTGTGCATCACATGAGCCATCGGCTGTGACTGTGCTGCCGATGCTGTAGAGTTCTTCCGGGTTGAACCGTCTCCCTGCACCAGGTTAGAGCCAGCATATAGATTCGGAGGCATACCGTATCCCCACCAGTTAGCGGGGGCTGGTCCTGAAGTTGCCGACGCGGCTGGATCTGCGTTGAACTTGGTAGCATCGCCGGCGTTCGGTCTTGGTGACGTAGCCACATCGGTAGACGGTTCCACTGGGGTGGAAGACGCCATCTAAGCCGCCGATGGGCTTGCAGATGCCATCCCAGGTTGATGGTACGCTGGGCCAGCATATCGCGGTGCATGTCCTTCTTTGAATGTTTGTGCAACAGCATTGTAGACAGTATTGGACAGCACGCTAGAGTGGTTAATCAAAGCTTGACTTACAGCGGCGTTAACCATCTCTTGTAGCTTGCCAGGGTTGGCGTCGTACATGACCTGCCGTGGCAACGGCGGATCTTGCTTCTGAATTGCTTCGCCGCTCCTGCTGAGGCTGAAGGATTTGAGATACAACTGCCTGTATTCCTCCATAGCCCGCTCCATGGCCTGCTTCTGATCATCTTTCAGATCGGCCTCAGACACTTCAATGACATTCCTCTGATTAACATCGGCGTGATCAGCCATGCCGGATGTGTAGATTTGTATAATCAGGTCCCACTGGGCGTGCCAAAAGAGGTGTTGACACAAAAAGCGTCAGATCCGTGAACACCTCGGGCTATTACCCAAAACTCGATGTCGAGGGCGTGCCAGTCGATTTGACCAATCAATCGACAAGGATGATAATTATGACAAACTGAACGAGACGACAGCGATGCGCCCGGACGTCAAGGCTCAGATTGATCACGGATAACTTAGAGCAGAGCTAGACGAGGCAAACAGCGATGCGCCCGGATGGCCAAAGCCTAGAGGTACTCCCACACGGAACTAACAAGGATTTTGACGGAGATCAAGGTGATGCAGCCCGTCGAAAGCTTGAAGAACTCGTTGATAACTACAACTAATACATAAGAAGGTAAATTGCGATAAAAGTAGGATAAAAAGTAGAATTGGTTTGTTTTTTGATTGATTGATGTCTTTATTCCATAGCCCTCGGGCACATATTTATACTCCCGCATGGAGAGCTGTACAAAGACAAGATACGTATCCTTCCTAAAACAAACTCCTACTTTAAAGGAAACTGACTCGCGTAGGAGCCGGATAATAATATTTATTCCCTAAACGGACACACCTATTTTAAAGGAAAATAAACGACCCATGCAAGGGTCGGACTCAAACTACTATAATAATACTGGCACAGAACACCAGTTTCCTTACACTTCTTCTCGATGGAAACTTTCCATCGGCTGCAACTTTCTCCTCTAGCCACCTGTAGTCCTCTGCTGCTACCAAGTGCTAAATCACGCCCATCGGTATCGGTAATACTTTTCCGATCGGCAATCGGCAGCTTCTTCATCGGCAATCGGCAACCATCTTCCATCGGCAATCGGCAACAAGCCTTTATCGGCAATCGGCAAGACCCCTTCATCGGCAATCGGCAAAGACTCATTGGCAATCAATTCCAGCAAGACTTCACCGATTTGGTCGACAAGGCTCATCAGTTTCCATCGGCAAAACTCATAGCACCCTCCTATCGACATTATCAACTCCTGATGCCGATGGAGAACGGCCACTGACCAGTCAAGCCTCAGCCCATTTGACACATCAAAAAGCGGTGTCAACAGGAACCTCGGCCACGTGCAAGCTCCGCGGCGGCGGCAATGGCGCACGGCCAACGGTGCTGTGACGACACGGGTCGAACTGAAGCTAGGGAAAGGCGTTCTCACCTCGGCTAACTCCGGTGAAGCTTCCATGAAGATGGAGGAGTCGAAGGTGAGACGGTGAGGGATGAACACTGCTCGGTCGGTGCGGTGGCGAATCAGGATCGAGGAACGGCGAAGGCGTTCCGGTGACTGGAGTCCACTGCTGGTGAAAGCGAGGCGAAGGCGAAAGCTAGAGCGAGAAGGATTGAGCAGAGAGGCTCGGGTGGTGGTGTATTTGAGAAAGGAAGCGCTGGCGGTGCTCGGAGCTCTCGGCTGGTGACGAGAAGGCAGAGAAATGCGAGCAGCGTGTGTGCGGATGAGTGCAAACGAGTGTGGAGGTGGAGGAGGTATAGGCGCTCCTCTTGCACGGTCATGGCCGACCGGCGCGGCCAGTGGGGCCGTGACGTGATGGTGCGGCGGTGTCCGCGGCGCTGGCGTGTTTGCGGCGAGCGGCGCAGAGCAAGACTTGGTCGACATGCCATTAGCGCGGATTCGCGCTTGATTGCGAAAGAGACGAGGCGGGGCGCTGATCAGACGCGGCACTGCGGTGGCGTTACTGTGAAACGACGGCGCGGCGCGCGGCAGTGCTGCTGGCAGGTCTGCGGCGGCGAAGCAGGGCGTCTGTGGCGGCGAAGCAGGGCGTCAGCGGCGGGAAAACGATGCAGCTCGGTCCTAGCGCCGTTAACGCGGATTTGAGTGAGACAGAGCAAGTGGCGACAGCGATGTCGGTGCAGTGCCGCAGCGGCGGCGATGGCGTGTTCCACTTCCGCGGTCAGACATCGTTGGCCACGCGGCAGATGACGCCGACGTACGGTTCAGCCGTGGTCGGGTGAGTGCGCGGCACGTGCGTGCGGGCGAGCGCGCAGGAGAGGGGTCGATATCGAGGGGAGGGGTCGATCGGCTGGTCGAGCCTCCTGCGAGGGGTCATTCGATCGAGCCCTATCCGTTAGTTCGAGGGGTCGAAGTCGAGGGGGGGGGGTCGATTGACTGGCTGATCGAGCCTGTGGCTCGGTCGAGCCTCTGGCCCGGGGTCGTTCGATCGACCCTCGGTCCGTCACGTTCATCGAGTGGTGGTCGAGGCCGAATGGTGCTCGACCTGTTCCGGTTCTGATTTCCTTTTCCCATTTCTTTTACTTGATAAAACTAAACAGGGTAAACAAACACAAACAAACCATACTTTTCCCTAAGCAAAGCAAGGTTTAACTAAACAGGTTGATCACAAGATTAAGCACAAAACACCTATTCAATCCTAGTTTCAAAGCATATAACACACACATGAAATGATAGCATATGCAAACATGAATGCAATGAAATGTTGTGCTTAGTGGCTAATGATGATCCTAATGCAAGCTTGACACAGGGTGTCACAAACAGGATTAACCAATAGGTCACAAATAGATCAGGGACACACACACAACCATTTCATGCACAAAACAATTCATACATAGTGGGAACAACAGGATTAACCAAGAGGTCACAAATAGATCAGGGACACACACAACCATTTCATGCACAAAACAATTAATACATAGTGGGAAACCCTAACAGCTATTCTAAAGACTCAATAGATTCGATGTGGTACCTTCTTGTTGTGGCCTCCTTGCTGGCAACTTCCAAGCTGGAGGCATCCTGTTCAATGGTGGAGCAGGATCGTCGATGGTTCCTATTGGTAGTTCTTAGCTTCACTAAAGATAGAGCGAGTCTACTATCCCCGGCAGCGGTGTAGAAATGCTTGTTGGCACTTCCAAGCACTACTACCAAAGATATGAAGCTAAAGCAGTTATCTACTAATGCCAATCGGGGTTGTCAGTCCCGACACTAGTAGGAGCTAACTAGAGAGATTGCAATCTACCACGAGGAGATTCTACAAGCGCACAGAACTATCGATTGTAGCACTTTGCCTGGGAGTACCAGGTGTCGATTTATTTGATCCCAAGGGAAGGCTTGGGTGGTGTATGAATCGAGTCAAGGAAGGGATGAGAATCCAAGAATAGAATAGGGAAGATGAGATGAGAGGCTAGAAAGAATGGATGATGGAATTGGCTAAGGATGAATGGAAACTAAGGAGGACGATAATGAGATAAATGATAGAGTAACTAAAGATAACTAACCTAACTACTAACTACTCCTAGATAACTAGGTTGCAAGAGTCGGCAAATCACAATAAAGTAAACTAAGCTAAGCAAAGCACTACCCTTATCTTATCAAGCACCGAGGCGTACTCGCCTTTACCAGACTATCAGTTGAACGCGAGCACAACGAGCCTTACTGTTAAACTAGATCGAGCGTAGTGGAATTCAAGGCTCCCAGGGCTGTCACCACCTGTCTGCTACCACAGCTATCTGGGTGCCTACCCGTATTTGAAGGTAAGTCTACAACTAAACACCACGCCTAATTATATTCAAACTATCTCTAACCTAGATTTGAATAGAGACACCCTTGCGGACGACAGAGCAGTTACTTGATCTAATAAGGATAACACTAAACTAACTAAGCAACCTATTGCCAAAGGTCAAACACTAAGCTCACTAGAGATTAACTACTATGGCTAAGTGTATTGAAATGTAGGATAGCTAGAAACACCCAAGTACTTGATAAAGTAATTACTTAAAGAAATACTCGAAAGTAGACTAAAGAAATACTCAAAATTAGACTAAAGTAATACTTGAATTGAAATAGAATAAAGTACTTGGGGGTACAAGAAGCAATACCAGACCAGAGATGTCGGAAGACTCTTCCAACCTCCGAGCTGATCATTCGCGAAGCTTCTACTCTTCCGGCTAGCTCCAAGCTTCACTACTACTAGAGCAGGGCTAAGCTGAGCTAAGAGCGGCGCTTCAGCGAGGGCACTAGAGCAAGGGTGCTTGCTCTCTAGCTATTATACTTGCCTAAGCTTTCTTCTCTTGCTTCTACCTTGTTTTCCTTGGTTGGTTTCTTCCTCGCTTCCCTTCCTTGCCTCTAGGGGGTATTTATAGCCTTAGGAGCACCAGGGGTTACTTATAGGCAACTAGGGAGGCCAACCGCCATAGGGGGGTGGCGGCCGCCATAGATGGACGGCGGCCGCCACTCCCACTCCACCGATAGTGATCCAACGGCCCTCCTTTGCCCTCCTAAGTCGGTTGTAGGGTAGGTTTAGGGTTTGTCACGTGTCAAATGTGCCAAATGGGCACAATCCAAGTGACACACCCTCCTAGCCCTCGGATGTAACTGACTTAGTGAGCTACAGCCTGGATTTGGGCTTGAGCTTGAGCACACGGATCAGTGACATGGTAGGGGAATGAGCAGGCCAGTGGACCCTAGCGACCGCCAGCTAGGTGTGGCGGCCGCCACTCCACCTTGGCCCAAATGGGCCCTGGTGGGTGGGGCCATCCTCTGGTGGGTCCATTTGTCATATTTTGCCTATTTCCTGCATTCAAATAAAATTCTATGTACATGTGGAATTTGATTAGTTTGAAACCTTATATGCACCATTTCATGTGTTTTCATTATGACTATGGGTAAAATGTTGATGGTAAAAACAAGTGTTAAGGACCATCAACAAGCTCCCCCAAGCTAACCTGTTGCTCGTCCTCGAGCAACAATGCGGTTCAAGCTCTAAGTATGAAACAAGTGGCATTAATTTTGTAAAGGATGCATACAAAGGCATATTGCATATAGCAAGAAATAACTTAGCACTTATCATAAATCATAGCAATGTGGGGCTTATAGCTTTTCACTTTTTAAAGCATGCAAGAGTGGCATAAAGTAGTAGTTAGGAAACTTTTATATCTTGCTTTGGTTAGACTAGGATTCTATCTGGAGGTTTTTGAAATTTTCAGAAATGAAACTTGCTTAAGTTCCCTATGATTCACTCAATCACTCAGTGATGTTTGAACTTCACTAAGGCCAAAAGATAGCCTTACCTTTTTCTAAAGGATGATATGTAGAGTTCATAGGTAGGCTAAAGAACATGAGCAAACTTGCATAGTGTTTATTGTTAAGCTAGACACTCAGATCATAAGGAGCAACAAATCATATAATCTGATCAAGATGTACATGTGTGGCTAATGAATGTGTAAGAAATTTCTTGATCTTTCCTTGTTATTTCCGGGGTCTAGAGCTGTTTGATAACTTTTTTTTAATACATAGTGAGTAGACAAAATGTGTCCTCACCTTTGTTGGGACATAGTCATCTTTCTATGAGCTAATTTGCTCTCTCTTTTTTTCAGCTCTAGATTTCCCCAGAAAGGTTTATGAAGGAAAGATTTTGAAAGATGAAGAGGAAGAGAAAGGAGATGCATATTTCCAGTTTAGAAATAGCATATGACTAGCAATGGGATGATGACAAGTTATTGCATACCTCCAGTGTAGAGAGTAGGCAATTATTTAGTGGTTGCAAACCTCCAAAGTGGAAAGTGAGCAAATTTGTGGTAGGTGTAAGTATCTTGATCAAAGGATATGAAACGTTTCTCTACTAAGATATATGAGGTCTAACAAAACTCAACACGAGCAATGCTCTTTGTGGCTTTTCCCTATCTACACATATTTATGGTCAGTGGTAGGATGGGATAAAATCATAGAGGAACTTATAGCAAGGTTTTTATAGGTTAAAAGAAATCCTCCAAATTTGGTCCTAATTTCACCTTAGACAAGTTTAAAGATTTACTCCAATCCTTACTATCTTTAGTCACTAAGCATGGATTTGGATCAAGCATGTGCAACCCACAAAAGCTAGAACTTTGATAACGCTAATTATTCAAACTATAGCAATATTACTTGCATAACATGATTCTTCACTTATTCAGGTTTCAACAATTATTTGAAGCAGATTTGAACAGTTTATTAATAGAATAATTATTAGGCAAGAAGGTAGGATTTACATTGTGAAAGATAATGAAATTCAAAACAAAATATAAGAGTAGAGTTTGAAGACATACCTTATTTGCGCGAGGATCTCCCCAAGCTGACTTTTTACTTGGTGAAGAATCTTCTTCTTTCTTGGACTGGGCTCTTTGTTTATTTTATTAAAGGAAAACTAATCTAATGTGATATTTCTATCTGTTTTTTTAGTTAACATATATCTATGCATATAACTAGTTTAATTGAAATAAATTTTTTTAGCTATATACATGGATATATGCATTTATTTATTGAAAGGAAATTTGAAAGGAAATTAAAAACATACCTTAGATCCATGGAATTTCATCCTTATTGGGTTGTTCTTCTTCCTTTGGTACTTCTTCCTTGGGTACTTCTCCAGGTTCTTCTTCTTTTGTCGGCGCTTCTCCTTTGTCGTTCGGGGCACACAACGCGATCAAAGATGGTTCTTTCTTCTTGGTCCATCTTGGTCTTGGACGACACTTCTTGTTGCTAGTTATTCTTTTAGCGGGTCGTGCTCCCTGCAAGTTAGTGGCATGTGCGGGACTACGAGAAAAGGAAAATATTTCCTTCTTCCCTCCTAGTGTCATATGAATCTTTCCAGATCCCACATAAATGCAAGCATTAACAGTATTTAAGAAGGGTCTTCCTAAGATTAGAGGCACATCTTTCCTATTTCCCATATCTAGTATTATAAAATCTATAGGAACATATGAACCTCTGTAGAATCATGGACCCTTGTGTTTAGGCGAGTAACGACAATACTAGATCACTATGACTAACGTGTGTTTTGCAGAGACAAAGTCATTTATGTTAGGTCATGAGTGATGCATTTTGAATGGGCTTAATGGATATTCATGCCCCCAAGATGGGAATCGTTTCGGTTGCAAAGGATGGAGATACACGACGAAGACTAGGCTAGCTCTTAGTGCCATAAGGTTGAGAAGGGCACTAAGTATAGCTAGGGCTTTTGTTTTTCCTTTGACCGTACTATAAAGGGGGGTATGAGGTTAGTAGCTTGACCTAGGAGAGTTTAGGAAAGTGGTTATATGCACACTTGTCACAACTAGTCCTAGAGACCTTGCTTTCAGCCCTTGACAAACCCTAGAGATGGTAGGAGCAAAATCCCTTAAGAAACCTCAGCGAAAACGGTTGAAAAAGAGGGAGAAAGAGGCTCCGGACCACTCTGCTAAGTGGGCGTCGGACCAAGGAGAGTGGTCCGGTGGTCCCTGACTTAGGCAGTCTTCCAGCTCGAGGTGCTCCGGACCACCTATCTGGAAAGCACCGGACCATAGGAGAGTGGTCCGGTGGCTTGGTTCAGAGAGTCAGAAGGCTCCGGACTAGTCCGACGGTTCGTCCGACGGCTAGTCCGACGCCTCTTGACAGGGGTTTGGTTCTATGCAGAGAGCACCCTGGCTCCGGACCAGAGCGTCGGACCAGGGCACCGGACCAAGGAAACTGGTTCGGTGGTGTGTAAAAGAGAGATAGGTTTTCACTCAGAGAGCACCGAGGCTCCAGACCAGAGCGTCGGACCAGAGCGTCGGACCAAGTAGAGTAGTCCGACGGTGCCTGAGTTTGAAACGTGAGCGAGCTCCGGACCAGTGTGCATGTTCCGGTGGTGTGAGCTCCGGACTAGTCCGGTGGCTACGCAGAGAGAAGAAAAGGTGAAAACGACTAGTTTTGGAGGTGGGGACTATTTATAGTTGCCCCCTTAGTCCTTAGAGGCACTCTTGGCCATTGTTTCAGCTGGTGACACCTTGAGACATCTTTTGGAGAGCCAAGAGGCTAGTGAGGGAGAGATTAGAGAGAGTTCATGTTGCTCTTCCCTCCTAGAGTGATTAGGAGTGACTTGTGTGCATCCATCCACCTTCCTAGCCTTGAGTGGGTCAAGTGAAGGTCTTGTGCTTGTTACTCTTGGTGTTCGACAGCACCTAGACGGTTTGGTGGTGTTCGGAGGAAGTGACCGCCGGAAGATTGTTGGCGGCTCTTCTCCAAGCTCTTGTGATCGGTTGTGGGCGATTCACCGAGCCGGAGTGGCGAAGAATCAGCCCGTAGAGAGCATTCTACCCTTGCGCGGGTAGAGGGGGAGCGATACCTTGCGAGGTGCTCCAACGAGGACTAGGGGGCTATGTCGACACCTCGATACCTCGGGAAAAAATCGCTGCGTCCATGAGATTTTCTCTTCCCTAGCTCTTTGCATTTCCGTCTTGCTTTTACATTTCCTACTAGAATTGCTTAGGTTGTTTTTAATTCCTATGAATTGCTACCGCTTTCTAGTTAGGACACATGGACGGTAGGCACTAGGGGGTGATTGGCATTTGATAGGTTTTTATATTTGCTTTAGAAATTTAAAACAAGCCCAATTCACCCCCCCCCTCTTGGGCATCTTGATCCTTTCAATTGGTATCAGAGCCTGGTTGCTCTAAATTAGGCTTCACCGCCTAGAGCAAGATGTCCCATGGGGATGGACCGCCACCCATGTTCGATGGGGATGACTTTCCGTATTGGAAAGTGCGGATGGAGGCCTACCTTGAGGCCGTGGATGTCGGCATTCACAAAGCCGCCGCCCAAGGTGGATCGGTGTTCGCCGAGGACCCATACTTTGAGAAGAACAATGCTAAGGCAAAGAATATTCTTTTCCGTGGCATTTGCATGGATGTGTTCAACCGTGTGCGGAATTGCAAAACCGCGCATGAGATTTGGACAAACATTTGTGCTCTTCACGAGGGCACTAAATGTGAAAGAGAAGAGCGCTATCACCTTATCATTGCTAAGTTAAATGCTTTCACCATGCTATCTCATGAAAATGCTAATGAAATGTATTCTCGCTTGAATGTGCTTGTAGAGGAGTTGAATGGCCTTGGACTCTCTCAAATGACACTGGCCGATGTGGTGCGCAAGATACTTTGTGTCCTTCCAATAGACAAGTATAGCTACATCGTCACGGTTCTTCATCAAGGCGATCTCTCCGCAACTACACCAACGCAAGTGTTGGGCAAGATCAATGCTCATGAGATGTACATGAAGATCAATGATGGAACTTCATCATCCTCCAAGAAGAAAGAGAAGGAGGAAAAGAAGGACTTGGCTCTCAAGGCATCTTCCAAGGAGAAGTGCAAGATTCAATATGTTGTTGAGAGTACAAGTGATGATGATGATGAAGACAACATCGCTCTCATGGTGAAGAAGACCACCAAGATGTTGAAGAGGCTAAACAAGAATGGAGTCAAATTTGACTCAAAGAAGAAGAAATTCTTCACAAGCTCTTCAAGGAAGCCAATCTCCCAAATGAAGTGCTACAATTGCGGCACTCTTGGTCATTTAGCCCATGCGTGCCCGAAGAGAAGAAAGACAAGTTCAAGAACTTCAAGAAGAACAAGGGCGGCAATGATGACTCAAGTGATGATAACAAGAAGCAAGACAAGCCATACAAGAAGAAGAACTTCAACTTCCACAAGAAGAAGAAGGATGGCAAGGCTTACATTGTGCGTGATTGGCTCACCGACATTGATGATTCAAGCGACTCCTCCGATGATGAGAGTGAAGAAGAGAAGGTGGCCGCTTTGGTGATTGGTTCTTCGATTCCACCGCCACCTCCTCCTTCATTGCCGGGCTCATCCTCTACACACCTATGCCTTATGGCTAAAGGTGACAAGAAGGTACAAAAAGAGGATGATGGTGATGACCTCTCTAGTGATGATAGTGATGATGAAGAAGCACCTTCCTATGATGAGCTAATTAAAATTTGCAACAAATATGCTAGCATCATAAGGAAGTACAAGAGTAAAAATGACAAACTTCTTGAAATCAAGGAAAACTTGCATGATAAGCTTGATAACTTGTCTAGTGCTAATGATGATTTGAAGCTTGAGATTAACTCTCTCACATCTAGCACTAGGGAGCTCAAAGCCTCTCTTAAGCAAGCCAATGAGAAACATGATAAGCTTGAGAGGTCATCCCAAGAGCTCCTCACAAGGTTTAACTTGCTAAAATATGACTACAATCAAGTGAAAAGTGATCATGGCACACTAGTGGTAGCAAATGAATTACTTACTCAAGATCTTACACATGTTGCTACTAACCCGTGTGCTAAGTGTGCAAGTGCTACCTCTTGTGATATCGAGCTTGATGATGTGGCTCTTGAGAAAAGTGCAAAGTGCAAGGGCAAGAGAGTTGTAGAAGCCGACAAGTATGATGATTATGTGAAGATGAGTGAAGAGAACTCAAAGCTCAAGGAAGAGCTAATCAACCTCAAGGCAAACAAGCCTTTCACCATCAAGCCGGCTCAAGAAGAAGACAAAGATACTATCACCTTGATCAACTCTCTTCGAGAAGAGATTGCCAAGCTCAAGAATGACAAGACCAAGCTTACAAGAGACCTTGAAAAGTTCACCAAGGGCCATAATCTCCAAAGTGAGCTTCTAATGAGCACCGTCATGAAGAGTGACAAGATCGGTATTGTGTACAAGGAGAACCAAGTGATGAAGGCCAAGGTCAAGATTGAAGCCAAGAACTACTACAAGAACAAGTACAATGGCTACAATCAAGAGAAGCCAAAGCCGAAGCCTAAGAGGTGCTTTGGATGTGGACAAATTGGTCATCTATCATTTCAATGCAAGACTCCACTTCCCAAGACCTTGCCCAAGCACACTAGGCCATTTGCTCATGATGCTCACTATGTCATCAACAAAGATTCCAAGGGTAGACCACTTGTGGTGTTTCTTGGACCACCAATGAAGAACAAGCCTAGGGTTCTTTGGGTTGCTAAGGAGTTGGTTGACAAGGCAATGGGGCCCCGCACTAAGGGGGTTCCCAAACAACAAGCTTAACTCCAAGTTGCTTGTGTGTAGGTGAACTACAAGATCGGTGGAAGCCATTGGGTAATTGATAGTGGTTGCACTCAACACATGACCGGCGACCCCCGGATGTTCACCACACTTGATGAGGATTGTGCAAATCAAGACAAGATTACTTTTGGGGATAATTCAAAGGGCAAAGTTCAAGGCTTAGGAAAAGTGGCTATCTCCCAAGATCAATCAATCTCAAATGTCTTGCTAGTACAATCATTGAGCTTCAACTTGCTATCGGTTGGTCAACTTTGTGATCTCGGGTTTCATTGTCTCTTCACACCAAATGAGGTGATTGTGACCAAGATTGAAGATTCATCAATGATATTCAAAGGGTTCCGGCACAACAACCTCTACTTAGTGGACTTCACTTCAAATGAAGCAAACTTGCAAGCTTGTCTATTCTCCAAGAATTCTTTGGGTTGGCTATGGCATAGAAGATTAGCTCATGTGGGCATGTCAACCTTGAAGAAGCTAGTCAAGAAGGAAATGGTTAGAGGAATCAAGGATGTGGTGTTTGAGTAGGACAAACTTTGTAGTGCATGTCAAGCCGGCAAGCAAGTGGCAAACACTCATCCAACCAAGGCTTTCATGTCAACCTCAAGAGTCCTAGAGTTGCTACACATGGACTTATTTGGCCCTACCACCTATGCTAGTCTTGGAGGAAATCTCTATTGCTTAGTGGTAGTGGATGACTACTCTCGGTACACTTGGGTGTTCTTTCTTCAAGACAAAGGAGAGACACAAGGCATCTTCAAGAAGTTTGCTACAAGAGCTCAAAATGAATTTGATGTGAAGATCAAGAAGATTAGAAGTGACAATGGCACCGAGTTTGTGAACACAAAGATTGAAGATTATTGTGATGAAGTTGGGATCAAGCATGAGGTGTCCGCCACATATACTCCACAACAAAATGGTGTCATAGAGAGGAAGAACCGGACACTCATAACTCTAGCAAGGTCTATGCTTGATGAGTACAACACTCCCGAGAAGTTTTGGGCGGAGGCAATCAACACCGCTTGCTATGCGGCAAACCGTCTCTTCGCCCAAAGGCTATTAAAGAAGACCCCCTTTGAACTTGTCAATGGGAAGAAGCCGGATATTTCATTCTTTCGGGTGTTTGGTTGCAAGGTGTACATCTACAAGAAGCGCCAACACTTGGTTAAATTCCAACGGCGGTGTGACATTGGTTTCCTTGTTGGTTATTCACTTAAATCCAAGGCATACCGTGTATTTAACAAAGCCACCGGCCTAGTTGAAGAAACGTATGACTTGGAGTTTGATGAAACTAATGGCTCCCAAGGAGCGCTTGAGGATATTGGTGTAGGTGATGAACCCTTGAGGGAGGCAATGAAGAATATGCCAATTGGTGCTATCAACCCGCAAGAGGTGGAAGAAGTTGAAGATGAAGCAAATCAAGATCCTTCTCCACCTCACACACCTCAAGTTGATGAAGGAGATCAAGTGAGAGAAGCTCAAGAAGACACTCACATTCCTCAAGATCAAGCCGAGGCCGAAGCAAGCAATGTTGAAGCACCACATCCTCCTCCTCAAGAGACAAATAGAAAATCAACATCCATCCTTCAAGCTCACCCCCATGATCAAATCATAGGGAGTCCATCAAAGGGAGTAATGACTCGCTCTAGACTTGCATCTTATGTTGAACATCACTCGTTTGTTTCCTTTGTTGAGCCTACTAGTGTAGAAGAAGCACTTGCGGATCCGGATTGGGTGAATGCCATGCATGAAGAACTCAACAACTTCACCCGGAACCAAGTGTGGACACTTGAAGAGAAGCCAAAGGATGCAAGAATCATAGGCACCAAGTGGGTGTTTAGGAACAAGCAAGATGATCAAGGCGTGGTTGTGAGGAACAAAGCAAGATTGGTGGCAAAGGGGTTCTCTCAAGTAGAAGGACTCGATTTTGGAGAGACCTTTGCTCCGATTGCAAGACTTGAAGCCATCCGTATCCTTTTGGCGTATGCTTCACATCACAAAATGAAACTTTTTCAAATGGATGTGAAGAGCGCCTTCTTAAATGGTTTCATAAATGAACTTGTCTATGTCTCACAACCTCCCGGGTTTGAAGACCCAAACTTGCCTAATCATGTGTATAGGTTGTCCAAGGCACTCTACGGATTGAAGCAAGCTCCAAGAGCTTGGTATGAGAGGCTAAGGGACTTCCTAATCAAGAAGGGCTTCAAGATCGGGATCGTCGACACTACACTATTCACCAAGAAGCTTAATGGAGAGATCTTCGTTTGCCAAGTATATGTCGATGACATTATATTTGGGTCAACAAACCAAGACCATTGCAAGGAGTTTGGTGACTTGATGTCCAAGGAGTTCGAGATGTCAATGATTGGCGAGCTAACCTTCTTCCTTGGCTTTCAAGTGAAGCAAATGAGAGAAGGGACCTTCATCTCTCAAGAAAAGTACACTTATGATCTACTTAAGAAGTTCAAGATGGAGGATTGCAAGCCAATCAAGACCCCAATGCCAACTAATGGGCATCTCGATCTCGATGAGGGAGGTAAGCCGATTGACAGAACTCTTTATCGCTCTATGATCGGTAGTTTACTTTACCTCACCGCATCTAGGCCGGATATCATGTTTAGTGTGTGTATGTGTGCTAGGTTTCAAGCAAACCCTAAGGAGTCGCATCTTTGTGCGGTTAAAAGAATCCTTAGGTACTTAAGGCACTCCCCTAGCATGGGTCTTTGGTATCCCAAAGGAGCTCCCTTCCAACTAGTTGGCTATTCCGATTCGGATTATGCCGGGTGCAAGGTTGATAGGAAGAGTACCTCCGGCGGGTGCCACATGCTAGGAAGATCACTTGTTTCTTGGTCCTCAAAGAAGCAAAACAGTGTGGCATTGTCAACCACCGAGGCGGAATACATTGCCATGGGAGCAAGTTATGCACAAATCTTATACATGACCCAAACACTCTTTGATTACGGCGTGTTTTTAAAAGAAGTTCCACTTTTGTGTGATAATGAAAGCGCCGTAAAGCTTGCTAACAACCCGGTTCAACACTCTCACACCAAGCACATTGATATTCGCCATCACTTTCTTAGAGATCATGTGGCTAGGAAAGACATAACACTAGTTGGAGTTAAGAGCGAAGACCAATTGGCGGATATCTTCACTAAACCACTCGATGAAACAACCTTTTGTAGGTTGAGAAGCGAGTTAAATGTGCTTGATCACTCTAACTTCACTAAAAGATGAACTTGTGTGAATCATGCATTCATTTGTAATATAACATGTTTAATTTAGTAATGCACATAGGCTTGGCTAACGCAGTTAAGATAACCGCGCCCCAAAGCGTGTGACTAAGCTTAACCGCGGTTTAAACTTGCAAGCAACCTACATACAAATTTCGTTTTGCATTGCATATGCATAAGTGTTGCTTCTCCGTTTCTTTTCGGTTAAGTTTGTTGGTCATCATTAGGTTCAACACTTAGGGGGAGCAATTCAACGCTCTAGCTTCAGCTAATACCCCTCTTGTGCCCCTAAGGTGACCCTTGGAGCGTTATTGAACTATTTTCTTATGAAAACTAATTCTAGCCTATGGCAAACTACTTCTAAAATTGAGGGTTTGAGAGATGGTTCTTATGTTAAATCCAACAAGTGTTCCTCTTTGCTCTTTTGTGTTGGTACTTGGCTAAGAGAAAAGATTGGAGAGAAAAATAGGAAAATTCAGAGCAATATTAAGCACCGGACCACCCTCCGGACCACTCTGCATTGGTCCGACGCAGTGGTCCGATGCCTCGACCCTCACTGCATAAATTTTTTCCAGCCAAAGAATCCGTCGGACCAGTGTCCGACGCTGCACCGGACCATTGACAAGTTGTCCGGTGCCTCTGTAATTCCTATCCTCGCACCGTCGGACCAGTCCGGTGCTCCATTGGACTAATCCGGAGAGTCGTCCGACGCAGTTGTCCGGTGGTCAGTTGCTCTCTGTTTCTCCTTCTCTGGTACCGTCGGACCACCCGTCGAACCAGCCACCGGACCAAGCGGAGTGGTCCGACGCTTCGAAAATTTGCGGATAACCCCCCCCCCCCCCCCCACCCACCCCCCCCCCCCCCGTCCGCCGCTGCGCATCATGTTTTGGCACTGTGTTCGCCTTCTCCGTCCGTACGCCGCCGTCTCGCCGCTCCGCTACAGCTCCGTCCGAGCTCCGCCGCGCGCCATTGCCGCCGGAGAGCTCCCTCCACTGCGCCACCACCATCTGCCTCCTTCTCCTCTCTGTTGCAGCGCCTTCACCGCCAGAGCAGCCGCCTCCACCACTCCATCGACGCCGCGCCGCCGTCCTCCACCTCGCCGGCGGCGATCTGCTCTGCTTCACCATCTCCCTGCCGAGCCAGTGCCAGCTAGGGTTTCCACCCTCCTCTCCTTTGTCCCTGCCTGCAACTCAAAGTTAGGGTTTGCCCTAACCCTAGGAGGTTGTCGACGTGTTCGTTCTCAAACGAACTCCCTTCGTCATTGACTTCGACGTCTTCGTCTGCGACCGTTTCGTCGCCATCGACTTCACCTCTTTGCTTCTAGGGTATGGTTTCGATTTTCGATTTCGCGTTTCGTCGAGTCGAGTTTGAGTTATGCCCTAGGATTATTCCTTGAAAATCCTTTATCCGCATTCAATCCAATTCACTAAATTCAATTGCCAATTGTAATTCGCAGCTGGCAAATCCTGTTCGGAGAGTGCTTTGGTACTTGAGATTGCTCTGAATAGCTACGCTCTCTTACCTCAGGTATATTGTTAGTATTTCATTCTATCACTTATCTAGATGCTTGCTTCTATACGGTTTCTTATCTCTAGATGTTATATATGCTTATGTATACCCTGTCTATTCTATCCAGCAGCAGTCAGTGGCAGTTAAACTCGGGGCAAAGCTCGCGAGTAAGGATTGAGGCAAAGCCTCAGAGGTTCAGTCCAGTGGCTTGAAGGCCCCTCTGACAGTTGTGCTTGTGATTTGATCAGTTGACAGTGATTCTTACAGTTTTCAGTTGTGGGCAGTGGTTCTGACAGTTGACAGTGATCTTGTGATTGTGAGTGGGCAGTGGTACTTTGCTTATTTTAGTATGACTCGCAGCACTCCTGCTCACGCAGCTAGGTCCAGTGGTGATGCTCCTCCTCCTCCACGTCCTTCCAGAGATAAGGGCAAGAAGCCAGTGGTTGAGAAAGCGAAGAAGAAGAAGCGCAAGCTCACAGAGGCTGAGAAAGCCGAGGCAGTGGCCGATGCAGCGGACCGCGCAAAGCGAGGTGGTCGCCGAGGTACCGTGAGACTCGGCAACCCTCCGCGGGATCTTCCCTCGTCTCCTCAAGCTGGGTCACACACTGAGGACACTCCACAGGAGCCAGAGCTTGTCACTGAAGCTCTGGGGATACCGTTGGCACCTAGTTCTTGGGGGCGTTCCACACGCTCCCAGTCTGCTCAGTCACCACAGTCAGCGGCTCCCACAGCAGCTTTAGCCTCAGTTCACCTCGATCTGAGGAATCTTACAGCGAAGCAAGTGAAAAAGCTCAGATTTGTTGCTCTAGAGAAGTGGTGTCCGGATCAGAGAGACCCCAGAGCCTCACCAGGTTGGCATACACCTCTCATGGAGGAATTCTACCGAGTAGCTCAGTTGACTAGCATTCAGATACGACCACACAGGGTTTGCTCCTTAGAGAGCATCGTTGAGCTAGCTGGTGAGGAGATCCGCCCGTTCTTGACTTACCAGCCGGGACTCGCCGATTTACTCGGGCGTTCTGGTAACTATATAGAACGATGGGTCAGAGAGTTCTATGCTTCAGTTTGGGTGGATCCAGAGCACAAGTTTGTGCAGTACACCTTCAGAGGCGAGAGGTACAGGCTATACTTGACCAGACTCAGAGAGATCTTTCACTTCCGTCAGGAGGGTGGTGAGTTTGACTTGCACTACGAGTGTTACCGAGGAGCTTCAGTGCCTCGCAGAGCTCGAGGAGGCCGTACTTTGTCAGTGCAGGAGGTGGCTCCTCTGTTCAAGCCACCTTTCTCAGAGGGCTCCAGGCGTAGCCCAGCAAAGCTCAGGCCTACAGTTCATAGATTGAACGAGGTGCTCCGTCGTACTCTGCTACCTCGCACGGGGTACAAGGAAGGATTGATCAACATGCAGCATCTTCTCCTTCAGGCCCTGGTATCTCAGACACCATTTAATATTGCAGATTTTCTAGTGTTAGAGATAGAGGATGTGATAGCAGATGGCATGAGGGCCCGACGACAGTTTCCCTATGCTCAATGGATCTCTTCGATTATTGCTATTGAGCTAGAGGGAGCACACCCTGGACTCCGTGCTCTATTGGATCAGTCGCCGACTTCTTTTCCAGATTACAGAGTCCTGGGGTCGTTTGATAGCCGCTTTGGAAACCGGGTCCTCCGTCTTGTCAGAGAGAGGACAACACCAGCTGACAGAGCAGAGGTTGATGCTCAGGATGAGGCCATTCGTGGTGTTGAGCAGCAGGAGCTCCATGGACTCGATACTGGAGCTGATGTGACTCCTGAGGATACTTCCGACAGCTCAGACACCGATTTTCAGCCAGTTCCATAGATGCCCCCACGGGCTCATGACACTGAGGCTGGCGGCTCTGCCTCTGCCACTAAGACGATGATGCTCAAGCTCTTTGATAGGATGAATGAGCAGCAGAGCTCTCTCGTCACTGCAGTTACACAGGTCCAGCAGCGACAGGACGAGATGCAGCGACAGTCAGAGGAGCGTCATTTCGAGATGCAGCGACAGATGCTCGCTATGCAGCTAGAGTCTCAGCGCCTTCAGTTACAGTCCCACCAAGTGATAGTGTTCTTCACGCTCACTCTTTGTGCCTTCGTGAAGTGCACAAATAGTGGTCCACAACTCAAATGCGTCTTTGGCATTACGCACTCGGTTGAAGACATCCTTGCTAATGCCACGAAAGAGAATGTTCTTAGCCTTGGCATTGTGCTTCTCAAAGTTAAGGTCCTCCGCGAAGAGAGTGCCTCCCTTTGTGGCGACTTTGAGCACGCCCACGTCAACGGCCTCTAAATAGGCCTCCATACAAACTTTCCAATAAGGAAAGTCGTCTCCATCGAACATGGGAGGTGGTCCATCCCCATGGGACATCTTGCTCTAGACGGTGAAGCCTAATTTAGAGCAACCTTGCTCTGATACCAATTGAAAGGATCAAGATGCCCAAGAGGGGGGGTGAATTGGGCTCTTTTTAATTTCTAACCAAGAATTAAACCTATAAAGATCCAATTAACCCCCTAGTGCCTACCGCTTGTGTGTCCTAGCTAGAAAGCGGTAACAAGGCAATGGAAAGCGAAAACTTCCTACACAATTCTAATAGAAATTGAAAGACAAGTGCGGAAAGTAATGCGGTAATAAAGAGCTAGGGAAAGAGATGCTTGACACGGCGATGTTTTGCCGAGGTATCGAGGAGTCGACACTCCCCCCTAGTCCTCGTTGGAGCACCTCGCAAGGTATAGCTCCCCCTCAATCCCGCGCAAGGGATGAGTGCTCTCTACGGGCTGATTCTTCGCCACTCCGGCTCGGTGAATCGCCCACAACCGATCACAACGTCGATGGAGAAGGGCCGCCGACAATCTTTCGGCGATCACCTTCCTCCGAACACCACCGGACCGTCTAGGTGATGTCGATCACCAAGAGTAACAAGCCTCGATCTTCGCTTGACTCACTCAAGCTTCACAACTAGAGGATGCACACTTGAACTCTTGGATGGACTAGAGAGAGGATGGATGGATTCGCGAATCACTCTCTCTCTCTCTAGGGCTCTTGCTCTCTTCCCAACCTTCTCAACAAACTCAGCAACTCAAATGAGCAAAAGCCAGGTGGGAGAGAAGTGGGAGGGGCTATAAATAGACCCTCTGAAAACTGCCTCGGGCTGGCAATTTAAGTTGGCGACGGACGCTCCGTCGACTAGGCGACGGACGCTCCGTCGCATGCCCAACGACTAGTTTCTGTTCATAGTTGAGGCGACGGACGCTCCGACGCCTAGGCGACGGACGGTCCGACGCCTCTGTCTAACGGCTAGTTCTGACACACTGTTCCCAGCGACGGACGCTACGTCACTGGGCGACGGACGCTCAGCCACAGCGTCCGACGCTGAGTTCTGGCTAGGGTTGAAAAACACCCTCTCTGGAAGGTCGACGGACGCTCTTCCCAGCGTCCGACGCCTGGCCGACGGACAGCGTCCGACGCACCCTGAAAAACTTAGCCAGAAAACAACCTCTCTGGAAGGTCGACGGACGCTGTGGACTCAACCACCCAGCGTCCGGCGCCTTTGTCCGACGCGACGGACAGCGTCCGGCGCCCCTGCCAGGAGCGTCCGACGCCCAGAAAATGATTTTGACAACTCCGTTTTTCGTCGCGATGAATATGGAAATTGTTCTAGGCTATCTTACGGTCACCATAGGCTTGCTTAGAGCTAAGGAAGTCAAGTGTGCACCACACCTAAACATGAAGCTTTCCTAAGTCAAGCTACTAATCTCAACCCCTCTTTATAGTACGGTCAAAGGTAAAAAGAGAAGCCCTATCTAATTCTAAGTGCCCTTCATCTCCTTATGGCACTTAGCCTATCATTCTAGGGTCTTCATCATGTCTCCTTAAAAGACGAAACGATATCCATCTTGGGGGCTAAGTGATGACCAATAGAGCCCATTCTCCTTGATCACTATGGCTAAGCTACGCATAGCCTCTGCAAAACACACGTTAGCCATAATAACCTCTAATTGTCGTTAATCACCGAAACCAACTAGGGCCATGATTCTTCAATCTCCCCCTTTTTGGTGATTGACGACAATAGAACCTCGAGTATGGATAAGAGTTTTGGTTAAGAATCGAGGGTGACTTGGAATGGTTGAGCAAGGGTTAGTAAAAATTGTAATGAAGCAAACTTGCTCACCCAAGCCAAATCACAAGACATGGTACTTATGAATATGAATGAAAAAGCAGTACCTCATGATATTCTCAAGGGATGTTTCGGAGTAAAGCGCGGAAGCTCAAATATCGTTAAGCAAGGAGATATATCATGAACCATGAGACAACTCATAAGATGTATTAGAGAAAAACAAGAGTTTGTCACATGCAACCATATATACATCAACCATCATCACATCACACATATAGACAAATGCATAAAAGTAGACATGATGAAAGAGTATGGGGAAATAAAGCATACAAAGATCCAAATCCATCCCCTATCTCTATACTTGACCCTCTCTCCCCCTTTGGCGTCGAGCACCAAAAACTAAGAGTCTGGGGCTGGAGAAGAAGGCGAAGTAGCGGCAGCTCTGCGATCCAGCATGATGAAGTCCTGAAGGTCGGACTCGTCTGACTCATCTGACACGGTCTCTGCCGGTGTAGGTGCAACTGGGGTGGTCTCTGAAGCTGTCACTGGCACCTCTGGAGCTGCGGTCTCAACTGACTCCCCCTGAGGCTCTGCTGGTGCCTCTGACGGTCCTACCTCAGTGGTAGCGGGCCTGGGGGCCCGACGAGTGAAAACTCGAGGCGAGGGGGACGGTGTCACTGCTAGTGCCACTAGGGACACTGCTGCTGCAACCTCTGCAGGCTGAGTCTGACCGGGAGAGGACACTGCCACTGTAACCTCATCTGCTAGGGATATGGCATCCGTCTGAATGGCAGCTGGGGGTGTGGTGACTGTCTGTGCCGACAGCTCAGGTGCGATCTCTGACGAAGCAACTGAGGACTGGTGAGTGCCTGTCGCCGGAGGATCCACTGCAGTCGCTAGAGCTGGTGTGACCTGCTGAGGTGCTCCTGGTGAGTCTTCTCCCGTGATCTCAAGATATGAAGCTGACAGATCTCGCGAGGCCTCTGCTAGAGTAGTTCCCCGGGTAGGAGTGAATCCCGTCTGGAACTCTCTGGGTGAAGCTATCCAAGAGGACACCTGGGTCCTTGGAGTCTGGTACTCAGGAGAAGCTGCCGGCTGGAACGGTGGTGTAGCTGGTGCCTGACTCTGCTGTCCTCTGGACGGTAACACTGGAGTTGGCACCACAACGACTGGAGGCGGCTGCGGAGGAGAGGTGAACTGCTGCTGCTGAGATACGGCGGGCAACTGGAATTGTGGCATGGAGGTCTGCCCGGAGATAGAGGCCAGAAGACGCTCAAGTAGAAGAGTCTGAGTCTTCTGGATCTCTGCCTGCTGCAGCTTATAGGCTAGGAACTAGCGCTGGAACTCATCCTGCCTAGCCTGTGTCTGCGCCTGAGCTGCCAGCTGCTGCTCAGTGAGCCTCCGTAGATCTGTAGCCTGTCGTCTCTGCTCCTCTGCCTGGCGAGACTGCTCCTCCTGCATCCTCGAGAGGATAGTGAGCAAGGTAGCCTCTGAGGAACTGGAGCCGGGAGCTGGAGCTGCTGCAACTGTGCCTGACCCACCTGCCTCGTGGTCATGTGTCATCGGTGTATACTCGTGCACGGGCTGGTAGTCCTCGTCAGAGCTGTTGGAGTCGAGATCCTCTCTAAAGACTATCTCGGCAGCTGTATCGATCTCGGCATCCAAGTCTGCGAGCTCTGCCTGAGCAATCTGCTCAACTGTCGCATCTGTAACCTTGGCAGACTGTGGTGGCACTCCGGCCTGCCTAGTGCCTGGTCTGTAGGCTCTGCTGGGGCGAGGCAACTATCCATGGGCCACAAGCTGGCTCATCGAGTAGACTGGGAACTCAGTAGCTGACCTCGTAAGGGTAACTCTCATAACACCTGACCCAGTCTTGGCAACTATCAGATATGAGATCCAATGGGCGAACTGTAGCTGCCAATGGCCTCTGAACCCAGCAGCTATGATATCCTCGAGCTCGCTCACTATCAAATCCCAGAGGTCGAACTACTCTTTCCGAACAATGTGAGCTAGGAGCCAAAGCTGAAGACGAGTGATAGTATCCCTAGCTCCAATCCTGGGTAGAATAGTCCGTCTGAGAACCTCGTGGAGGATCCGAGCCAGAGGAGTGAGGTCACGTGGCGTACGGCTCGAACCCTCAGTTTACGGCTGCTGAAAGCACGGACTGACAAAGTCTGTGGATGGCACTATACCATCGTGAGGTCTGCGAGGGGCCTCCTGATCCCCATAGCAGAGACTGTGGATCCTGGTAGGTGAAGATCCGAGGTGAAATAGCTCTCTGAACCTGGCAGCAGTAACCCTGAAGTCACGTCCCTAGTATGCGAAGTGCAAGAACTCGTGATCAGGTGAAATCCACAGAGAGGCATAGAACTGGTAAACCCACTCCTTCTGATAGGCCCCTGAGCGTCCCATCAAGTCTGTCAATCCCTAGATGTACTGGAGGTGCTGCAGGATCTCTGGACCACTGATCCCCTCAATCTGAGTAGATGGGCACACCCTGTGGGCCCTGAGAGGAGCATCGGTGTCAACATACGCTCGGTAGAAGTCCTCGTGTACTGTAGTATAGAACTCACGTCCGGCACGGGGGTCTCTCTGTGGTGAAAACCAGGTCTGGAAGTCAACGAATCGAAGCAGCTGGACTTGCTTCGCTGTAAGTGCTCTGACCTGGTGCCTCACTGGGTCTGGGAGCCGGGGTCCTAGAGGGCTAGGTGGTGCACCTAAGCCTGGGGAACGAGTAACTCGACGGCTCATCAGCTCTCCAATAGTAGAGTGGCCCGCGGCCTCTGTCGGCTCAGTCGCTAGGACTGGCTCTGTCATTGGTGTCTCTGTAGCCTCGACGGGCTCTGACTCTGGAGGTGGAGGGGACTCACGACGCGCTCCATGGCGAGGCGAGAGCCTCAAGCCGGCGCGACGTCCTCCTCGCTCAGCTATCTCAGCGGCCTCTGCCACTGCTAGAGCGACTACCGAGTCTGGATCCATCGCCGGCCTCTTGTGCTTTCGAGAGATTACCTTCTGCTTGCCCTTCCCGCGGTCAGTGGGTGGACGCGGTGGAGGTGGAGGGTCACCATCACTACCGGGGACGGGACCTGCATTCTTCGTCCTTGCCATATCTCAAGTCCGCAACCAATCCACTGACAGGAATCCTCAACAAACAAACCACAAGTGCACTGTCCCAACTGTCACTGAAACCACTGACTATCCTCAGAACCAAACAGCTGAAAGAGTGGCACGCCGGCCCTGGACTGTCCTCGCGAGGCTTTGCCTCGATCCGTACTCGCGGGCTTTGCCCTGAGTTATCTGTCACTGCCCAACTGACTGATTCTCTGATCAACTGATCAACTGACCCTGCTCGTCAGAAAAGGATAGAGATATATACCATAAGCATTTATCTAGAGATAAGAGTCTATCGGAAGCATGAATTTAGGAAAGGGTAGATCGCGAAAGGTCCAACTGTCATACCTCGAATCGCTGACCAAAAAAGGAGAGAAGATGAGAATTTCCCCGATCAATCAACCGCACTCCGCAATCCGCACTAAACCAAGACAAGATAGCGAGAAAGGTTTAGGATTGGAAGGGAATAGATGAGATGAAATGAAACTTGGATGGAAAGGATCACAGGAGAGAGATTCACCTTGACGCGCAATCGAGATTGACCGACCCTCAACAAGGAGAGCTCCTCGGCCTAGAGAGACTCCTGCTCGCAGGAAAACGGATGTGGAGCAGTGGAGGAGCTTGGGCGGCACAGGCAAGATCCTTGGGCGCGAGGTGGAGTGAGGATACGGCGGCGCAGAGCAGAGATGGTGGCGCTAGGTGGGGAGACGCGGCGTCAAGGAGCAAGGCGGCGGTGCAGAGGGCTGGCAGCGGCGCTGGGTGGATCCCGAGGCGGCGCAGGGGGGATCTTGGTGAAGGAGGCTCAACGGCGACGAGGAACGGCGGCTAGGGTTTGGGAACGAGTCGCGGCGGCGGACTGATTTGAACGGGCGAGACAGAGAAGAGAACGGGTGTTTTTAAAAAAAATTCGCCAATTAGTTCGCGACGGGCGCTCCGACGTGGAGCGACGGACGCTCCGTCGGTATGCGACGGACGCTCAGGGAGCGTCCGACGGCATCGTCCGTCGGGCTTCCAGAGCCGATTTGAAACGCCCAATCGCATTGACCGCGACGGACGCTTGGGAGAGCGTCCGTCGCCCTGTTAGCGGGCAACTTTAATCTCCGGACGATCGTGACGGACGCTGAGGCAATTGACACCGAGCGTCCGTCGGCAGCGTCCGACGCCTTAAAAATAGAATTTTTCAAATTTTCTTTTTGCGTCTTTCTCCCAACCAAGTTCCAATCCCAATAAGATCCAAATAACACTTGATTGGACTTGATATGAGAACCATCTCTCAAACACTCATTTTCAAATAGTTTGCCATAGGCTTAAATTTAGTTTTTAGCTCAAAATATTCAAATGGAAGCGCCAAGGGGACATCATATGGCCACAAAAGGGGTATTAAAGTGACTTGAGCTTGGAATGCTCCCCTAAGTGGACTATCATAGAGGATGCTCAAGAAACTTAACCGAAGAGAAAAGGGCAAACAACACACATGCATATGCTTATGCAAAACAAAATGTGAACCTAGGTTGCTTGCAAGTTTAAACCGCGGTTAAGCTTTGTCACACGCTTTGAGGGGGGTTATCTTAACCGCGTTAGCCAAGCCTATGTGCATTTCCATATTAAACATGTTATATTACATATGAAAGCATGGTTCACACAAGCTCATCTTTTAGTGAAATTAGAGTGATCAAGCACATTTAACTCGCTTCTCAACCTACAAAAGGTTGTTTCATCGAGTGGTTTAGTGAAGATATCCGCCAATTGGTCTTCGCTCTTAACTCCAACTAGTGTTATGTCTTTCCTAGCCACATGATCTCTAAGAAAGTGATGGCGAATATCTATGTGCTTGGTGCGAGAGTGTTGAACCGGTTGTTTGCAAGTTTTACGACGCTTTCATTATCACACAAAAGTGGAACTTCTTTTAAAAACACGCCGTAATCAAAGAGTGTTTGGGTCATATATAAGATTTGTGCACAACTTGCTCCCATGGCAATGTATTCCGCCTCGGTGGTTGACAATGCCACACTATTTTGCTTCTTTGAGGACCAAGAAACAAGTGATCTTCCTAGCATGTGGCACCCGCCGGAGGTACTCTTCCTATCAACCTTACACCCGGCGTAATCCGAATCGGAATAGCCAACTAGTTGGAAGGGAGCTCCTTTGGGATACCAAAGACCCATGCTAGGGGTGTGCCTTAAGTACCTAAGGATTCTTTTAACCGCACAAAGATGCGACTCCTTAGGGTTTGCTTGAAACCTAGCACACATACACACACTAAACATGATATCCGGCCTGGAAGCGGTGAGGTAAAGTAAACTACCGATCATAGAACGATAAAGAGTTTGGTCGATCGGTTTACCTCCCTCATCGAGATCGAGATGCCCATTAGTAGGCATTGGGGTCTTGATTGGCTTGCAATCCTCCATCTTGAATTTCTTGAGCACATCATAAGTGTACTTCTCTTGAGATATGAAAGTGCCCTCCCTCAATTGCTTCACTTGGAAGCCTAGGAAGAAGGTTAGCTCGCCAATCATCGACATCTCGAACTCCTTGGACATCAATGCACCAAATTCCTTGCTATGATCTTGGTTTGTTGACCCAAATATAATGTCATCGACATATACTTGGCAAACAAAGATCTCTCCATCTAGCACCTTGGTGAAGAGTGTGGTATCCACTTTCCCGATCTTGAAGCCCTTCTTGAGTAGGAAGTCCCTTAGCCTCTCATACCAAGCTCTTGGAGCTTGCTTCAATCCATAGAGTGCCTTGGACAACCTATACACATGATTAGGACAATTTGGGTCTTCAAACCCGGGAGGTTGTGAGACAAAAACAAGTTCATTAATGAAACCATTAAGAAAGGCACTCTTCACATCCATTTGAAAAAGTTTCATTTTATGGTGTGAAGCATATGCCAAAAGGATACGAATGGCTTCTAGTCTTGCAACCGGTGCAAAGGTCTCCCCAAAATCCAAGCCTTCAACTTGGGAGAACCCCTTTGCCACCAATCTTGCCTTGTTTCTCACAACCACGCCTTGATCATCTTGCTTGTTCCTAAACACCCACTTGGTGCCAATGATTCTTGCTCCTTTGGGCTTTTCTACTAGTGTCCACACTTCGTTCCGGGTGAAGTTGTTCAACTCTTCGTGCATGGCGTTCACCCAATCCGGATCCGCAAGTGCATCCTCCACACTAGAAGGCTCAACAAAGGAAACAAAGGAGTGATGTTCAACATAAGAAGCAAGTTTAGATCGTGTTGTTACCCCCTTGATGGACTCCCTATGATGAGGTCTTAAGGATGTGCTTGAAGCATAGGTGTAGATCTTCTATTGATCTCTTGGGGAGGAGGTTGCGGTGCTTCAACATTGCTTGCTTCGGCCTCGGCTTGATCTTGAGGGATGTGAGTGTCTTCTTGAGCCTCCCTCACTTGATCTTCTTCATCAACTTGAGGCGTGTGAGGTGGAGAAGGATCTTGATTTGCTTCATCTTCAACTTCTTCCACCTCTTGTGGGTTGATAGCACCAATTGGCATGTTCTTCATTGCCTCCCTCAAGGGTTCATCACCTACATCATCAAGATTTTCATGCTCTTCTTGAGAGCCATTAGTTTCATCAAACTCCAAGTCATACGTTTCTTCAACTAAGCCGGTGGC
The DNA here is from genome assembly GCA_022036555.1 of Microstegium vimineum. Classification (NCBI taxonomy): domain Eukaryota; kingdom Viridiplantae; phylum Streptophyta; class Magnoliopsida; order Poales; family Poaceae; genus Microstegium; species Microstegium vimineum. Next base: position 17,837,370 of record CM039119.1, read on the forward strand.
TTTGTTAAATACACGGTATGCCTTGGATTTAAGTGAATACCCAACTAATAAACCAATGTCACATCTTCTTTGGAACTTGCCCAAGTGTTGGCGCTTCTTGTAGATGTACACTTTGCAACCAAACACTCAGAAAAAGGATATATCCGGTTTCTTTCCATTTACAAGCTCATAGGGGGTCTTCTTGAGAAGCCTTTGGACAAATAGCCGGTTGGCCGCATAGCATGCGGTGTTGATTGCTTCGGCCCAAAACTTCTCGGGGGTGTTGTATTCATCAAGCATTGATCTTGCAAGAGTGATAAGAGTCCGGTTCTTCCTCTCTACTACACCATTTTGTTGAGTATAGGTGGCGGATACTTCATGCTTGATTCCAACTTCATCACAATATTCTTCAATCTTGGTGTTTACAAACTCGGTCCCATTGTCACTTCTTATCTTCTTGATCTTCACATCAAACTCATTTTGGGCTCTAGTTGCAAACTTCTTGAATATTGATTGAGTTTCTCCCTTGTCTTGAAGAAAGAACACCCAAGTGTATCTAGAGTAGTCATCAACTACCACCAAGCAAAAGAGATTGCCGCCAAGGCTAGCATAGGTGGTAGGTCCAAAAAGATCCATGTGGAGTAGCTCTAGAACTCTTGAGGTTGACATAAAAGCTTTGGTTGGATGAGTGTTTGCTACTTGCTTGCCGGCTTGACATGCACTACAAAGTTTGTCTTTCTCAAACACCACATCCTTCACACCTCTAACCAATTCCTTCTTGACAAGCTTCTTCAAAGTTGACATTCCCACATGTGCTAATCTTCTATGCCATAGCCAACCCAAAGAACTCTTGGAGAAAATACATGTTTGCAAACTAGCTTCATTTGAGGTGAAGTCCACTAGGTAGAGATTGTTGTGCCGAAACCCTTTGAATATCAATGATGAATCTTCAATCTTGGACACAACTACCTCATTTGGAGTGAAGAGACATTGGAAACCAAGATCACATAGTTGTCCCACCGATAGCAAGTTGAAGCTCAAAGATTGTACTAGCAAGACATTTGATATTGATTGATCATTTGAGATTGCCACTTTGCCTAGACCTTGCACTTTGCCTTTTGAATTGTCCCCAAAGGTAATTTTGTCTTGCCCTTCACAATCTTCCTCAAGTGTGGTGAACATCCGGGAGTCACCGGTCATATGTTGAGTGCATCCACTATCAATCACCCAATGACTTCCACCGGTCTTGTAGTTCACCTACACACAAGCAACTTGGAGTTAAGCTTGTTGTTTGGGAACCCACACTTGGCAAGATCCCATAGCCTTGTCCACCAACTCCTTAGCAACCCATAGCATTTTGGGCTTGTTCTTCATCTTTGGACCGAGAAATACAACTTGAGGTCTACCCTTGGAGTCCTTGTTGATGATGAAGTGTGCATCATGAGCGAAAGGCCTTATGTGCTTAGGCAAGGTCTTGGGAGGTGGAGTCTTGCATTGAGATTGAAAGTGACCCTCTTGACCACATGCAAAGCACTTCTTGGGTTTGGGCTTTGGTGTGTCATAGTTTCTTCTCATAGCCTTGTTCTTGTAATAGTTCTTGGCTTCTATCTTGACCTTGGCCTTCATGATTTGGTTCTCCTTGAACCCAATGACGATCTTGTCGGTCTTCATGATAGTGTTCATCAAGAGCTCACTTTGAAGGTTGTGGCCCTTGGTGAACTTCTCCAATCCACTTGTAAGCTTGATCTTCTCAACCTTGAGCTTTGCATTTTCCTCTTTGAGAGAATTGATCAAGGTCATTGCATCTTTGTCATCTTGTTTGACGGACTTGATAGTGAGTGGCTTGTTTGCCTTGAGATTGATTAGCTCTTCCTTGAGCTTGAAGTTTTCTTGCCTCATCTTCACATAGTCATCATGCTTGTCGGCCTTAACTACCTTATTTCCCTTGCACTTAGCATTTTGCTCACTAGCAACTTCATCAAGCAAGTCCTCACAAGAAGTAGCTATATCACACTTAACAACCGGGTTAATAGCAACATGTGTAGCAAGATCATTTGAAAGCAATTCATTAGCTATCACAAGTGTGCCATGTTCATTTTTAACTTTGTTGTAGTCATCTTTTAGCAAGTTGTATCTTGATTGGAGCTCTTGTGTTGACCTCTCAAGATTATCATGTTTCTCATTTGCTTGCTTGAGTGAGGCTTTGAGCCCCCTAGTGCTAGATGAAAGAGATTTGTTCTCGAGCTTCAATTCATCATTAGCACTAGTCAAGTCATCAAGCTTAGCATGCAAGTTACTATTTGCTTTCTCTAGTGATTCACTTTTGCCTTTATACTTCCTAATGAGCTTAGTGTATTTATTGCAAATTTCAATTAGCTCATCATAGGAAGGTGCCTCAAACTCATCATCACTATCATCACTAGAGCTAGCCTCATCATCACTATCCTCTTTTTGTACCTTTTTGTCACCTTTAGCCATGAGGCATAGGTGTGTAGAGGATGAACCCGAAGATGATAGAGGGGGTGGCAGTGGAGTAGATGAACCAATCACCAAGGCGGCCACTTTCTCTTCTTCACTTTCATCTCCGGAAGAATCACTTGAGTCTTCAATGTCGGTGAGCCAATCACCAACAATGTAGGCTTTGCCATTCTTCTTCTTCTTGTGGAAGTTGAAGTTCTTCTTCTTCTTGTATGGCTTGTCTTGCTTCTTGTTATCATCACTTGACTCAACCTTGTTGCCCTTGTTATACTTGAACTTGTTGTTAGCTTTCTTGTTCTTGTACTTGTCTTTCTTTTCTTCGGGGCAAGCATGAGCCAAATGTCCAAGTTTGCCACAATTGTAGCAATCCATCTTGGAGAGGGGCTTTCTTGAAGAGCTTGTGAAGAATTTCTTCTTCTTTGAGTCAAACTTGACTCCATTCTTTCTTAGCTTCTTCAACATCTTGGTTGTTTTCTTCACCATGAGAGCGAGATCATCATCATCATCATCGCTTGTGCTCTCATACATGACTTGCATCTTGTGCTTCTCGGAGGAGGATGCCTTGAGAGCCAAGTCCTTCTTTTCCTCCTTCTCCTTTTCTTTCTTCTTGGAGGAGGAAGATGAGCCACCATCACCAATCTTCATGTACATCTCATGGGCATTTATCTTGCCCAAAATTTGTGTTGGTGTAGCGGCGGAGAGATCTCCTTGATGAAGCACCGTGACGATGTGTCCATACTTCTCAATGGGCAAGACACAAAGGATCTTGCGTACCACATCGGCTGGTTCCATTTGGTTGAGACCGAGCCCATTCAATTCCTCTACAATAATGTTGAGACGTGAGTACATTTCATTTGCATTTTCATTTGCATGCATAGAGAAAGAATTAAGCTTAGCCATAACCAAGTGATAGTGTTCTTCACGCTCACTCTTTGTGCCTTCGTGAAGTGCACAAATAGTGGTCCACAACTCAAATGCGTCTTTGGCATTACGCACTCGGTTGAAGACATCCTTGCTAATGCCACGAAAGAGAATGTTCTTAGCCTTGGCATTGTGCTTCTCAAAGTTAAGGTCCTCCGCGAAGAGAGTGCCTCCCTTTGTGGCGACTTTGAGCACGCCCACGTCAACGGCCTCTAAATAGGCCTCCATACAAACTTTCCAATAAGGAAAGTCGTCTCCATCGAACATGGGAGGTGGTCCATCCCCATGGGACATCTTGCTCTAGACGGTGAAGCCTAATTTAGAGCAACCTTGCTCTGATACCAATTGAAAGGATCAAGATGCCCAAGAGGGGGGGTGAATTGGGCTCTTTTTAATTTCTAACCAAGAATTAAACCTATAAAGATCCAATTAACCCCCTAGTGCCTACCGCTTGTGTGTCCTAGCTAGAAAGCGGTAACAAGGCAATGGAAAGCGAAAACTTCCTACACAATTCTAATAGAAATTGAAAGACAAGTGCGGAAAGTAATGCGGTAATAAAGAGCTAGGGAAAGAGATGCTTGACACGGCGATGTTTTGCCGAGGTATCGAGGAGTCGACACTCCCCCCTAGTCCTCGTTGGAGCACCTCGCAAGGTATAGCTCCCCCTCAATCCCGCGCAAGGGATGAGTGCTCTCTACGGGCTGATTCTTCGCCACTCCGGCTCGGTGAATCGCCCACAACCGATCACAACGTCGATGGAGAAGGGCCGCCGACAATCTTTCGGCGATCACCTTCCTCCGAACACCACCGGACCGTCTAGGTGATGTCGATCACCAAGAGTAACAAGCCTCGATCTTCGCTTGACTCACTCAAGCTTCACAACTAGAGGATGCACACTTGAACTCTTGGATGGACTAGAGAGAGGATGGATGGATTCGCGAATCACTCTCTCTCTCTCTAGGGCTCTTGCTCTCTTCCCAACCTTCTCAACAAACTCAGCAACTCAAATGAGCAAAAGCCAGGTGGGAGAGAAGTGGGAGGGGCTATAAATAGACCCTCTGAAAACTGCCTCGGGCTGGCAATTTAAGTTGGCGACGGACGCTCCGTCGACTAGGCGACGGACGCTCCGTCGCATGCCCAACGACTAGTTTCTGTTCATAGTTGAGGCGACGGACGCTCCGACGCCTAGGCGACGGACGGTCCGACGCCTCTGTCTAACGGCTAGTTCTGACACACTGTTCCCAGCGACGGACGCTACGTCACTGGGCGACGGACGCTCAGCCACAGCGTCCGACGCTGAGTTCTGGCTAGGGTTGAAAAACACCCTCTCTGGAAGGTCGACGGACGCTCTTCCCAGCGTCCGACGCCTGGCCGACGGACAGCGTCCGACGCACCCTGAAAAACTTAGCCAGAAAACAACCTCTCTGGAAGGTCGACGGACGCTGTGGACTCAACCACCCAGCGTCCGGCGCCTTTGTCCGACGCGACGGACAGCGTCCGGCGCCCCTGCCAGGAGCGTCCGACGCCCAGAAAATGATTTTGACAACTCCGTTTTTCGTCGCGATGAATATGGAAATTGTTCTAGGCTATCTTACGGTCACCATAGGCTTGCTTAGAGCTAAGGAAGTCAAGTGTGCACCACACCTAAACATGAAGCTTTCCTAAGTCAAGCTACTAATCTCAACCCCTCTTTATAGTACGGTCAAAGGTAAAAAGAGAAGCCCTATCTAATTCTAAGTGCCCTTCATCTCCTTATGGCACTTAGCCTATCATTCTAGGGTCTTCATCATGTCTCCTTAAAAGACGAAACGATATCCATCTTGGGGGCTAAGTGATGACCAATAGAGCCCATTCTCCTTGATCACTATGGCTAAGCTACGCATAGCCTCTGCAAAACACACGTTAGCCATAATAACCTCTAATTGTCGTTAATCACCGAAACCAACTAGGGCCATGATTCTTCACCGGCGACTCAGATGACTCAGTGGTTGGATACTTTTGGCCCCACTCAGCAGTTCACCCCTCTCACTACCGTTTTCACTCCTCTCACTGCTACAATGGGTGCTACTGCTCGAGATCTTTCAGCGTCCTTCAGTGACATTACAGGGCAGCCGTCCCCACTGGTCCTCAGATTGCAGCAGAGGTTGAGGCCGAGCTTGTGGCACCGACAGCTGATCAGCACCGCTCCTCAGTAGCTTCCTCAGAGGCTACACACGACAGTCGGGCTCCAGCCGTGTCTACCCCTCCGACAGCTGCAGTCGCTACCGATGCTACAGTTGTCACCTCCACTCCAGTACAGCCTGTGCAGTCTCCGGTTCTTCAGACTCCAGTCGAGTCAGTGCATGAGGCACAACCGGACACCGCCACTCCTGAGGCTCCCGCAGAGGCACTAGCACCGGTTACCGCTCCTACTACTTCTCCAGCTACTGCTCCCGAGTCTTCGACCGCAGCAGACCTGTCAGCTTCAGACCCCCAGACCGCTTCACTACCAGCTACCGACACTCAGGGGGAGGATTCAGATGATGAGACATATCTGGCAGCTTTCAGGGTGCTCGACCAGTCCACGGCTGCTTCCACTCCACCTCCAGACGCTTAGTTTAGGTGTTTCGACGCCAAAGGGGGAGAGGGAGAGTCGAGTAGATGGGCTAGCTTTAGGAGGAGCTAGTAGGACTCGTTCTTTTGTTGTGTATAAACTCTATTGCATCATGCATCACGTTTACCGTCTTATTGCATTGTATGATATGTGTGATGGTTGAGACTTGATGGTTGTGTGACATGTGTGGACATTCCTATATATATATCATGTCACTTGGTTATGCTTTTTTGCTTCCGCGCTAATCTCTGATCTCTTGGCTATAGCGTATCCTTTTTGAAATCAAGTACTATGCTCATTTCATATCTTTTGTGCTTGTCATGGCTTAAATGGTTAGTCATGTACTTGTCTTTCTTATAACTAACCCATGCCTATCTCATGTCAAGTCATGCCTTCTCTTATCAAATTTCACTCATTATTCTCTACTCGAGCTTGTATTGTCGTCAATCACCTAAAAGGGGGAGATTGTAGAATCATGGACCCTTGTGTTTAGGCGATTAACGACAATACTAGATCACTATGACTAACGTGTGTTTTGCAGAGACAAAGTCATTTATGTTAGGTCATGAGTGATGCATTTTGAATGGGCTTAATGGATATTCATGCCCCAAGATGGGAATCGTTTCAGTTGCAAAGGATGGAGATACACGACGAAGACTAGGCTAGCTCTTAGTGCCATAAGGTTGAGAAGGGCACTAAGTATAGCTAGGGCTTTTGTTTTTCCTTTGACCGTACTATAAAGGGGGGTATGAGGTTAGTAGCTTGACCTAGGAGAGTTTAGGAAAGTGGGTATATGCACACTTGTCACAACTAGTCCTAGAGACCTTGCTTTCAGCCCTTGACAAACCCTAGAGATGGTAGGAGCAAAATCCCTTAAGAAACCTCAGCGAAAATGGTTGAAAAAGAGGGAGAAAGAGGCTCCGGACCACTCTGCTAAGTGGGCATCGGACCAAGGAGAGTGGTCCGGTGGTCCCTGACTTAGGCAGTCTTCCAGCTCGAGGTGCTCCGGACCACCTGTCTGGAAAGCACCGGACCATAGGAGGGTGGTCCGGTGGCTTGGTTCAGAGAGTCAGAAGGCTCCGGACTAGTCCGACGGCTAGTCCGACGCCTCTTGACAGGGGTTTGGTTCTATGCAGAGAGCACCCTGGCTCCGGACCAGAGCGTCGGACCAGGGCACCGGACCAAGGAAACTGGTCCGGTGGTATGTAAAAGAGAGATAGGTTTTCACTCAAAGAGCACCGAGGCTCCGGACCAGAGCGTCGGACCAAGCAGAGTAGTCCGACGGTGCCTGAGTTTGAAACGTGAGTGAGCTCCGGACCAGTGTGCATGGTCCGGTGGTGTGAGCTCCGGACTAGTCCGGTGGCTACGCAGAGAGAAGAAAAAGTGAAAAAACGGCTAGTTTTGGAGGTGGGGACTATTTATAGTTGCCCCCTTGGTTGGCCATTGTTTCAGCTGGTGACACCTTGAGACATCTTTTGGAGAGCCAAGAGGCTAGTGAGGGAGAGATTAGAGAGAGTTCATCTTGCTCTTCCCTCCTAGAGTGATTAGGAGTGACTTGTGTGCATCCATCCACCTTCCTAGCCTTGAGTGGGTCAAGTGAAGGTCTTGTGCTTGTTACTCTTGATGTTCGACAGCACCTAGACGGTTTGGTGGTGTTCAGAGGAAGTGACCGCCGGAAGATTGTTGGCGGCTCTTCTCCAAGCTCTTGTGATCGGTTGTGGGCGATTCACCGAGCCGGAGTGGCGAAGAATCAGCCCGTAGAGAGCACTCTACCCTTGCGCGGGTAGAGGGGGAGCGATACCTTGCGAGGTGCTCCAACGAGGACTAGGGGGGTGTGTTGACACCTCGATACCTCGGGAAAAAATCGTTGCGTCCATGAGATTTTCTCTTCCCTAGCTCTTTGCATTTCCGTCTTGTTTTTACATTTCCTACTAGAATTGCTTAGGTTGTTTTTAATTCCTATGAATTGCTACCGCTTTCTAGTTAGGACACACAGACGGTAGGCACTAGGGGGTGATTGGCATTTGATAGGTTTTTATATTTGCTTTAGAAATTTAAAACAAGCCCAATTCACCCCCCCCCCCCTCTTGGGCATCTTGATCCTTTCAACCTCTAATTGCAACAGGTAAATCAGTTACTATTCCTTCTACATGGCATGTGGATTGGTCAGCTAGCACAATGTAAGTAGAAGTAGACGACATGGGTGGAAAGAACGAGTTTTCATAGAAATGCTTAGACAATATGTTCACACTCGATCCTAAATCACACGGCATTGTTAAAGATTTTACCATAAATTGAGCAGTTAATTAGGGGAATCCCTGGATCACCTTTCTTAACAGTCATTTCTTGATCTTCATAATAGTTAAAATATTTAATTTCAACCATATTTGCCGTTTCCATGTCAGGTTTTCCAAGAATTTTACCAGGTTCGAAAGATGGTATGACAGCAGCAAGTTGAGTTAATTGGGTTTCTAACATCTTATTAAAACTAAGTTGATTTTTCAAAGCAGATGAGAAATCTTCCAATTTAACATTTATATTCTCAAGCAATTTATCATTTGACATTAACTTTTTATTCAATAATTCAGTTGTTCTACCTTGGGTATAAACAAGATTCTTCAAAAATGAAAAGTTATCATTAGAATGCGAGAATGAATTATTACCTTGAGAATTGGATTGCTAATTCCACCCTTGATTTGGTTGACGGAAACCATTGTTGTTGTTGTTGATGATGATGATGAAGTTCAAGTCTTCATGAAGTTCGGGGCAGTGGTTCCCAGCATGTTCGGTTTCTCCATTGACTTCACAAGTCATGTAGGATTCCAGAGATTGTACATTCTCGTGTTGGTTCATCTTTTCACAGCTATCTAGCTTCTTTGCTAGTAAGTCCATCTTGGAAACGATCATGTCGGCCTCCTTCAGGGAATGCATACCTCTCTTGCGGGGCTGTAGCCTCTCGTCGTTCCATCCTTGGTTCGACACCATCTTCTCTAAGAGTGCCTTGGCATCTGCAACATTAAGAGAAAAGAATGCTCCGTCAGCGGTAGCATCCAAGTGGCTCCTAGAGAGTGGAGTTAAGCCATGGTAGAAGTTTTGGATCAAGAGCCAGTCTTCCATTCCATGGTGCGGACAAGCAGCGACGTACTCTTGCATTCTCTCCCAAGCCTCGGGAATAGATTCCTCAGCTTGTTGCGTAAAGATGGATATTTTGTTGCGAAGAGCATTCGTCTTGCCCATCGGGAAGAACTTAGCAAGAAAAGCATTGGAACACTTGTCCCAAGTGTCTACAGCGTTGTGATTGGTATAAAACCATTGCTTTGCTTTTCCTAATAAAGAAAAAGGGAAGAGACGAAGTCAAATAGCTTCTTGTGTTATCCCTTGATGGTGAAGGTGCCACAAATCTCCAAGAATTGTTGGAGATGCGCATTGGCGTCTTCATGAGCTTTGCCACAAAATGGGCTAGCTTGGACCATCATGATCAGAGCGGGTTTCAGCTCAAAATTTAAATTGGCGTCGATCACGGCTGGTCCAGTCGCTACATTAGCAGCAGAAGGAGCAGAGAAATCACGAATGGTTTTGTTGGCCATCATGAGAATTGGACGGGATAAAAAATAAAGAAGTTGATGGAGATAAAAGGTAAGAAGAACTAAAGAAAGAAAGAATGGGGTGAGTTGGGATTCGTTAAGCGGGAGATTAAACGAAGATAAATTCGATAAGGACTCAAAGGATACACTGATTTCCTTCCCCGACAACGGCACCAAAAATGCTTGTTGGTAGTTCTTATCTTCACTAAAGATAGAGCAAGTCTACTATCCCCGGCAGCGGTGTAGAAATGCTTGTTCGCACTTCCAAGCACTACTACCAAAGATATGAAGCTAAAGTAGCTATCTACTAATGCCAATCGGGGTTGTCAGTCCCGACACTAGTAGGAGCTAACTAGAGAGATTGCAATCTACCACGAGGAGATTCTGCAAGCGCACAAAACTATCGA